>VWZD01001564.1:22925-39935 GCA_013396695.1 Sakesphorus luctuosus | reverse complement strand
TCCATCCATCCATCCATCCATCCATCCATCCATCCATCCTCCCATACCAATATAACCGGTGTGTTCGGGTACGGGAACATCCTTGTCCAGCTACTGCGCGGCGGCTGCGATAACCCGCCTTTCGTGCTTGAGCTGCAGAAGGACGGCTGCGGCTTGGTGACAGCGAGTCCCTAAATTCGGTGACGGGGAGGGGGGCCGGGGCCGGGAGGGCTGTGCTGCCGAGCGGACGGGAGTGCAGGAAAGGGGCGAACCACCGAAAGCGGGCAGTACGGCACTGCTGTGGCAAGCCGGCGATAAATTTTCCTATTTCTGTGCAAAGTCGTCACAGCCTGCTAAACATTCCACTGCCGGCTCGTTCATCAGCCGTCCACATGGTCCGGCGGTGGCTGTAAGATGCAGGTTGAATGGTGCCCTTTAATGCCTCCTTCCAATTCTGATGGGACGCAGTGTATCACATTGGCAAGCCATCCTCTTCCAGATCAGCCACACTCCTTTCAAAATTTCCTGCCCTCTAACACCCTGATATTCATATTACCGCACCATTGGCTGTAAGCTGGTGGATAATTTGTGCCCTTTCAGTCTGGTCTGGATCAAAGCAGACTGGCTGATGCAAAATCATTCAAAAATCTGCAACTTATGTAACATCTTTCCTCCAAACACACCTCATTCGGAATTAAGACTAATGGCATTCTGATATAGGGTTTCAGCAATGGGGCAATCGTGTCAGATTCTGCTTATCCAACCTGCTAAGACAGCATATTAAAAATGCAATTAACATGTGAGTGAAAGCCCAGCCCTGGCGCATACCTTGCTGGTGCAAAGGAACCTTGCTTCCAGCCAGCAGAATGTGCATCCGGAGTAAGCCATGAAACCAAAGCTCTGTCAGGAAATGGCAGGATGAAAGAAAAGAAAGCACCCGGTTTTGTTTTGTTTTTGTTTTTGTTGTTGTTGTTGTTGTTTTGTTTTGTTATTTTTTTTAATGTACTGTGGGTGAGAAGCAGCATCTAAAGCATAAGTGGTAGGTACCCCATGTACAAAAGATAAAGATTTGAAAAGGAGAGCTGAAAAGAGTAATTCTACAATTTAACATAACCGGAAGGGAAGCTGTTACACCAGATTAGATGTAAGGAACAACACTGCTCACAGATCACTTGGAGTGCTGGATTTTGAGAACTTTTCAAGCAAAATCGCTCTGAGCTGCTCAGCGATATACATTAAAAATGACTTTGCTAGCAGGGTTGGAAACTGAAGGCGAGAAGCAGCTAGTTGTTTGAATTTGGGCAATGTAAGCTCTTGGTGGGAATGAAATAGAAGCTGTTTCAATTTGCTATTTATACGTCCTCTGGCTTGCAACTGCAGCACATATGAATCAATGCTTTAATACACAGTCTTCAGAATGTTTTCTCTCATGCAACTTCTGTTAGGTTGTGCATAGCTCCAGATTCAGATCTCATAATCCAGGGGATGGGATGCTTTTATCCAGATGCTTTCACTATTTTACTGCACTATGGCAGAAGCAAGTTTCAAATCTCTCTGTCAGGGGTTATAGTTACATTAGTAATGTGAAGGGGGTAAAAGGAGGGGAAAAAGGAATAAAAAGTCACACCTCCCCTTTCATTCTCTTAAGGTCCAGACAATTCCACATGAAAAAGAATTCATGTCAAACTATCCTCCAAAGATTCCCTCCTCAGTGCATGAAGTGAAAGAGATAAAATATAGGGTTGCCTTTCAGCCTATCTACCATTGGATGAAATGCTGCTTAGTTGCAACAACCCCAGGATACAGCTGAAAACAAAATGCTTCATTTCAAGGCCTTTTCTCAGTAATTTCTAGTGAGTAAGAGAGAATTATGAATATTCACCAGATACTCAGAGCACAAGTCATCAACTCATTTGTTTCTGCAATAAGAAACATGACAAGCAGAGGGAAGTCTTGATGCTGCAGAAAAGCATTTAAAAAGTGAAAATCTACAGTTCTTTCTTCTTGTATATGTGTGTGTGTGTATATATATAATAAATACATGCATATAAATTTGTATTGACATTTTTCAGAAACGTCTCACAGGCAGGAGTATAGAATATCTGTACCCTGAGTAAAGAGATTATAACCAGTATTGCAGGATAATTTGATATACAATGATCAAAGATTTTCTTAAGAATTCAAAATTATGGCATTTCAAGGAAAAAGCTGACAGTTTGAAAATATTAGCCTAAATGAACTCTGACATTTCTTTTACGCCTACGTTTTAAGACTAAATACTGAGATGTGGTGTTACTGTCGTTAGGTCCATCCTTTCATCAGTTTTAATGCTAAAAGAATCTGAATTTGTCATGGGGACATAAAGCCTCATGCAAAGAACCTCAAAATGAAGTTACTGTCTGAGACTGCAGCAGTATGGCCAAAGGAATTTCAGGGAAATTTGGGTGTAACCCTTGAAGTCATTGTGTGCATAGGTTTTACCTTAGGAATCCATAAGATTTACATAATTCTAGCAGTGTATCAAAACACAGAACTGTGCCAACCAGATTCAGTAGGTTCACTTCCTAGACTTGAAACATTGTGACAATGATTACAGGGAGAGAAAAAAAGAAGGGGCTCTTTTCATAACTTCTAACTTGTGGACTTGGTATATGTTTACGAGCAACGTTGAAAAGGAGGTTAGACTAGATACGAAGTAGCATAAATAGCTGTAGCAAAAGGAAATTAGTTTCTAAAAATTAAAAAAAATATATATTCTTTTGCTGCGCCAGTTAATAATTTATAGGATATGCCTGCATAGCCAGTCTCTCTTTGTTGGTGTTTAATATGCTAAACATGTATTGATTGTCTTGCAGGTAACTGCTAGAGAACTAATCATCCATCTAATTTTTAACCAGATATAAAAAGACTAAGTGGTTCATTAATATATAAAGTAATGAAAATTCTAGGTCATTTGTGGATTACAAAGTTCCTGTACCCAAGAGAGATACATTAGGAATGGCTAAGATCATACTGAGATAAGGATGTTGCCAAGTTCAAGTCCAACTCTTCCTTGTTCTTAGACACGTGTACTCTAATAGCTGCAGTCAAAGAAAATTAGCTCAGTCGCTGCCAAGAACTTCTGCTCACACACTGAGAGCAATCGTACTGGGAATTTTCATGCTCTTATTCAAAAGCACCAGGGAATAACATCATTGCCCCCACTGCCAGCAGCAACTTTCCAGTCATACAAACAAATTACAAACTGCTTCTCTTTTTCCTGGATTGAAAGGGTAAAAACAAAGGACTGTACTATTGCACACCACCAATTTTACATTCACAAATCATTATTTTTGTTCTCAGCTGCAGTGCATAACAAGTCCCGGCAACATGTCTGAGAATGCTGACACTCACCCCAGTCTCTGTTTCTTCTCTTATTAGATAAACATTTTTTTATTTGTAGTTATTAATAAATATTCTTACAACTACTACTATCTGCAGAAATTAAATTTCTTAAAAGTTTGTATGTGACCCACTAATGACAGTTAGTTAGAAACTATAATCTTAAAATGTATATCAATAAATAGAATTAACAATTTTACTAAAAGCAGTAAAGCATAAAAGTGCAAAAATAATTTTGAAATCATATGCATTCACAATATGGTTGAATTTCTATCTTTAGATTTCTTATAGAAAATCACATCAAAGTAGATCAGAGCAGTCAAAATTTTCATTTTCTGATACAAAATTGTGGGACAGAAATAATTTACTCTTCACACAAATGAGCCATCTTCATGTTCCTAATGAAGACTCTCTGGAGGCTTCCCAGATCATGCCGCTGCTGTATTTTGATTTTTAATTTTTATTTTTAGTTTGGTATTCAACACAAATATTCAGAGGGAATAGGACCAAGACATTTCGTTTTCCATGTGGTTCCTCTGAATATTCTGTAAGGCATGTATTTCCTCTAAAAAAAATAAAATGATCTATTAGAAAAAGTGATTTTTAATACAGGTTAGCAAATTCTTCACCATACTAATTGCAGAGGGAATTGCACTGCTGATCCTGTGGATACTGATACTGCCTTGGCTCCTTCTACACTAAGCATCACTGGAGTATTTTCTAATAAAACAACAACAGCTGTTCCTAGATATATGATGCCAATAACAGTTGCCAGTCATAGAAAACTTGTGATAATATAGTCACTTGACTTTAGTATTGCATGAAATAGCAGGTAAAATATACTGACAGGACTTGGAGAAAATAACAGAATACCTGGCATTTTGCTACTTGTTACCATAAAACTCTGAGCTAATCAGTCCCTCTCTGAATGCAGGAAAGCACAGAAAAAAAAAATATAAAGGGCTACAAAAGAATAGCATGGTGTCTCATTCTCTGTCTCTGCATCACAACAGCAAGGGAAAGACAAGAAGACTCAGCTGAAGGCAGTGAAATGATTGACTCAGACATTAGTAGATCTTTCTGCCCATCCTAAGGAATTTCACACTAGCATATGTAATAGACACCATTCAATCAAGCAACTTGCTTAATTGGGATGTTTCCTGGGAAACTAATATAACACTGTAACTGTAGATAATGCAGTGACCAGTATAAAATGGAATGCTTCCTGGTAACTGTATAATAATTATATGTAAAGGATGGCATTTTGATAAGTTTAGATCTGGTAGTGAAACTATCCTGATGTTTCTGAAAATAGTGTTGACAAAAAAAACCCTTTTTTTTCATTCACAGGCTGATGTTAAATCCTCACAGGTCAAGGCTCTCTCTAGATTGTTGAAAATGATTATTTACATGTGTATGTATGGCCAGACTTCAACAACAAAGATTTGGGAAGGGCTCTCCCCATGTGGGTGTGCCCTTCCAGCCTGCACAGTGGATTTTTTAGGTGAGGCACAGTGTGCACAGAACTGGCCCCACCATTTAAGTCCTAAAGGTCCATCTGCCACGGCCAAGTGAGCTTGGACAGTGACAGTGAAGTCTTCAGGACTGTCTCCAGCACTCGGTACTAACCAGGGCTGACCCTGCTGAGCACCCGAGATCTGATGGGATGGGATGGCAGGGAGGCATTGAACTGCCAGGGGACGGCCCCCACTGAGACTCGAACTCAGGACCTTGGGATTCAAAGTCCAGAGTGCTATCCATTACACCACAGGACCACCCTGGTTATTTAGATACTCCATATAAAACATCAGATACAAATATGTCCTATTTTAAATTATGAGCATTAAGTTTGGTGGAGTTTGGTGCTTAGAGTTGGTACTGAGATACAGACTTCTTGCCCACTGTGATAGGAGCTTTAATAAATTTTTGCTTAGAGGTAAGAAAATACTAACAAGCAAAAGCTCCTGGGACGTTGTAAAGACAGATTTTTGTAATATCATCCTAAAGGACATTATTTCTGGGGCATATCATGTACCTTTTATCTTTACTAAGATAAAGAAATTGCATCTCTTAGACTGAGCATTCAGGAGGCTAACAACACATCAAAAAAAAAAAAAAGAGAAATGTAAAATGTTACAAGATGATGATGAGGCTTTTATTGAAGTGAGAATACCCTTTCTATTGAAATCATAATGCTGAAGCATGTTGAAAGTATGTTAAGGAAAAACTGTTAGAATCTTTAGTGGAGCTTAGCAATCCTCCATTCTATAGTGTATCCTGTACTCCCCGTACTGTATCTGCATGTTGTTCCAGTTGGGTTTTTTTAGCACTTCTTGCCAATATGAGGATGTGCACAGATACTGTTTTGCTCCTTCTGAAAAGCTACAGGACCAACAATGTGTTTAAATACAGCAACGTGTGCACATAGTTTCATGCCTTGTCAGTGGCAAGCACTGAGAAGAGTCTGGTTTCCTCTTCGTTACCTCCACCTTTTCATCAGGTATTTTTACGTTTTGGTAAGACCTCCCCAGAGCTTTCTCCTCTCCAGGCCAAACAGAGCCAGCTCTGTGTTTCAGCTGATATGGTGTACTGACCATTAATGATGGACATGACTGTTTTCTGGGCTTGCTCTACTAAATGTTCCTATGTCTTGCACTGGGGAGATAATTGGACTCAGCACTCCAGATGAGTTTCACCAGGGGTGAGGCAACGGACAACCTCCCTTAACCTGCTGCTGATGCTCTTCTAATGCAGTCCAGGATACCGTTGACCTTCTTTGTCACAAGGGTACAAATTTGCACTCTATTTGGCGTGTAGGTTTTATAATTACATTGAGCACTAACGCAGGACCAAAGTTGAATTTTGAAAATTACTGATCTATTTAGTAGAGCTCTTAGTTGCTGAATTGCCTACAGCTTGTGGGACAACTGTGTTTAGTACCGGGTTGTAGAATCAGTTAATGTCTAATCCCAGTGCTTCTATTAACTAGATTAATATACTTTCCAATTAGAGCAGGAAAAAGGCTAAATCTGAGTAGATTTCTGGAAGAGGAAGAAACTGAGAGGAAGTGAAACAAAAGGTAAACTTCTTGGTCACTTCCAAATTCTGAAACCTTAGATGGACAACACTTGCATTTGGAAGTGTCAAATGAGAAAACAAGGTTCAAAAACATATAGCAGTCTGCAGGTTCACCCTTAATGCACTGCAGCCAATGGGGATTCTCCTTTGTAAAGACTAATGTAGAGGCACAGCATCCTTCCTATTCTGCAGTGCCTGGCCTTGTGTGTCTATGTCCCCCCCCCCCGCCCCAAAGTGTGCTTAGCACAAGTAAGAAATCATGATTTTCCTAAAGGTTTTAAAATTTCATTGGACATAAATCTTTGGTATCACTAAGGCAAAAGCCCCTCCCTGCTGCCCCCCTGTTGCACTCCTCTAGCCAGGCAGTAAGACAACTGAAGAAGTGGAAATGGGAGTCAAGAAACAAATTGATTCTTATTCTTTGTTTTTACTTGAAGAAACTGCAGTTCCATCAGCCAACTGCATGCTCCTGTGTAAGGTAATGTCATGACTGTAGTTTATTTAGCTGTTTTAAAAACACCATCTACTGGAATGGTTTTCAGGATGTGCTTTTCTTTACCATTTACTTATTACTGCTCACTATAATTAGTTAGAATTAAGAAAAATTAAGTTTATGACTAGTATGATCTGTTTAATAGGCCAAATAAGCAACAAGAAATAACCTCATGTTAGATGGAGACAAACAATGAAGAAGAGACATATGTTTGTTCTGTTCCCCAAGCATAAACAGAACACAGTTTCACTGACTAATAAATTTACTTTCATTTTAATTAAAACAGAACATTTAGTTAAATTTCCTATGTTCTGTCAAAGAATTAAATAGATAAATGGCTAGCAGGGAAAAAATGACAACATTTTCTTTAGTGCTACAATTCTACACATAATCGATTACTACCCATCTGTTCACTAAGGTGTAGGAAAGACACATCATACAAAGCCTTATTCCCTTAAAAAGGCTTGCTATGGTACTTTGTTTCTTGATCCCATATCTTCCAAAATTAAAGAAGTTTTTCACAAATTAGAATCTGCCAGTTCTGTTGTGGTATTACATTAGATGAAGTGTTTTTATTGCTTTACTCTTCTGATTCTTTCTACCATTAAATCAAAACTCCTGAAGAGTAGCTCCCCCTGAGGAAATGATTGCAATGGCAATTCTATCGATTCTAGCCAAGAAGGAACAATTAAATAACAATCATGTGTAAGACAAGACAAAGGACTCCACTCACTTTCTCGGGTAGTAAGCCTAACAACTGAGCTTTGATTGATGCATATAGTCCGGGAAGGTACTAATTTTGCTTTAAGAAACTGAAGAAATGAATTAACAGCCACTTCCCTTGGTAATTTTTTTTTCCTAATGGTTAATAAATCCTGTAGTTGGTAACTTAATTTACTGGGTTTCAGTAAATTTAAGAAAATCTGTTCCACCTACTAATAAAATGTCCCATTCTTTCAGGCATATTAGAGATAGGTAGGTAAACTGGAGAAATACAAAATGGGACAGCAGTGTAGAGTGGAGTGACTGTCATCACTGGAGAGGTACTCTCTGCTATAGAATCATAAAGTGGATTGCTTTGGAAGGGACCTTTAAAGTTCATCTAGTTCAACCCCACTGCCATGGGCAGGGACACCTTCTGCTGGATCAGGTTTCTCAAAGCCCTGGATCCAGCCTGGACTTGAGCACTTCCAGGCCGTGGGCATTCACAGATTCTCTGAACAAACTGTACCAGTGCCTCACCACCCTTGCAGTGAAGAATAAATCTAATTTAAGTCTACCTTCTTTCAACTTCAAGCCATTACCCCCTATCTTATTACTATATGCCCTTGTCATAATTTGTAGGCCCCTTTAGGTACTGGGAGGTAACAACAAAGTCTCCATGGAGCTTCTTCTTCTCCAGGCTTAACAACCCCAACTCTCTCAGCCTCTTTTCACAGGAGACGTGCTTCAGCCCTTTGATCATTCACATCCATCACTGTCCTCTGAACTCTCTCCAACAGGTCCATGTCCTCCTTATGTTGGAATCCCCAGAGCTGGATGCAGTAGTCCAGATACGATCTCAGAAGAGCAGAATAGAGGGAGAGAATCACCTTCCTCAACCTGCTTGCCATGCTTCTTTTGATGCAGTTCAGGATACAGTTGGCTGGCTGGGCTGCAAGTACACACTGCTATCTGTTAAGCAGAGGAATTTCCCAGCAACTGAAAAATAGAAAACCATGTCCATCTTCCAAAAATGGTAAGAAAGAAGATCCACAGAATCACAAGGCTGGTCAGCCTTACTTGAATCCCTACCAAATTTACAGGAAACTTTCTTCTAGAAAGGCTTTCCAGGCTTGTGGACAGCAACCTAAGTTGAATAGTAAGTATGGATTTACCAAGAGAATATCTCGCCTGGTCAGCTTGTCTTCTCTGATGGAACAATTGAATGTAGACCAAGACAGCAGTACAAGTATCTATCCCTGACCATAGTAAGGCTTTTTGACACATTGTCTCAAAGTATCCTCATAGCCAAACTAAGGGCTTATGGGTTGGATGGAATATAAGGTGGGGAAAGTCTGGCTGGATTATAAGACTCTGAGAACTAAATTCTCTGTAGTGGTCTTGATACTATTTAGCATATTTTTCAACGACATGAACAGTGGACAGTATGCAAGATGACAGATGAAACCACATTAGAAGAAATAGTTAATGCACTGTAGAGATGGGATGACATTCAGAGAAAATCCAACAAGCTGAGGCATGGACACTGAGGTGGTTTGGGTGCTGGCAGACCAGAGAGACTGCATAACTTGGGTCTGGTTTTCCTGGATAAGAGAAAAAAGACACAGCAGATATCCAATTGCAATGGGCCAGTACCAGAAAGGAAGCAGTAGAAGAGACAGAGCCAGGCTCTCCTGGGAGTTGTGCAGTAACAGAATGGGACAGTGGTCACAAGTGGCAGTAAAGGACACTGTCATTCAACACAAGGAGGCGGCTTTTCATAGAGAGTGAGGTTAAGCACTTGGATAGGTTGCTTAGAGGTATACTACAGTGTGATTTTCAAAAGATTTCAAGATTTTCCAAACTTAATTGGTGAAACTCCTAGGCAATTCAATTTAATTTTGAGTAAGACATGCCTTGAGGAGGTCTTTCAATCTATTTTTTTCTTTCAAACTGCAAAACTAAGCAGGATATCTTAAAAACAGATTAGTCCTTTCTTTTTCCTTTGCTATATTGACAATAATAAAAATATTTTCCAATTTAGTCTGCGTTAAAGACCATCTAGTCAAATTCTTAGCTTTATAGGATCACCAATGAGAAAAAAAATAGCAGAAACTTGCATTTATTATTAAAAAGGCTACATTTAGATATATGAATGCAAAAAATGGACTTTGCAGTTAGAAAAGTACTGCGTTTACAATATTCATTTTTAGTGTAGCAGAAAACCATTAACTCATAACACTATTTAAAACCATGATTGATAAGGAAGAATTAACCGTTTGATCTTAAAAAATAATAAAATAGAAATATTTAACTAGTTTATTAAAGTTAAAAATTTATTGTTTCCTTCCAGTGATTTTTTATATGGAGCAATAGATCACTGATCCTTTTTCATTCTTCTAAATGCTTCAATAAAAGTGCAGCTTCATTGTTGTAAATGAAAACTCAGTGTATAGTATGCATAAATTTATGCTTATATCGGTTTACTGCTTGTATTTAACACGGCATGGGATCTTGTACATTCATTTGTTTTAAGCTTATACGAGTTAATATTAATTTCATTTAATATTAATTTGATTTTGACCTCACTTACATGCTTCACTGTACCACATCTAAAAATACTTTTATTAGTGGAATTTAATGGAATCACTACATCACCATAACCTAAATGAATAGGCAAAAATCGATCTCCAGCATTGTTCTTTTTTGTCCCATTGCAATATTAGTAATAATAAACAGACATTATTAAATTCCAACACAGACATTATTAAATTTAAGATTTTATTTCCATGGCCAAGACCTAAGTCCTTTAATATGCCTTTTAATTAATAATGCGTTTTCTAATTTCATTGCTTCTGCTGTAGTGCATGTTTTTTAAGCCTATCTATTGTAAAAGGTTCAAAAGTATCATCAAAGTTGGATGATAAGCCACTCTTTATCTAAAGGTAATTATGCTTCTGTTACTTTTATGGAAACATAAGTCCAAAGAGCCTGCTACAGAACATCAATTTTCAAAACTAGTTAGGTGAAAGCTCAGACTTTTCTGTATGGAAAGAACAGAATTTCTCTAAAGTCTTCATATTGCTAAGGGGAAGGAAAAAGGATCGAGAAGCAGAAACAGTGCTTCAGAGCAGCTGCGTTTCGAGACTGTCCAGTGCCCTTCCATAGCCTAGAGGTGAAGCCAGATGAGCAGTGTGGCACCCAGCTGTACTGATGTGATCATGAGGGGCACTGAAAGCCTAAGGGCAGCAGGGAAGGTGGGAATCAAACTTCTAGCATTGCATGCATTACATTAGCCACTACACCACAAGGTAACCCAGGAGCAGGAGTACACAAGGGAAAGACACTTAAATACCTATAACCAGAGTCAGAGGCTTGTAACAAGACAATAACTCATACACAGAAGTTTTCTACTTTTTTTTCCTCTCTCTCTTTTTTTTTTAACCTAGTCACACTTCCACCTTTGTGAGTAGGGTTTCCTCCAGCATTTTTTTGTTACAATGAAAAAAAACTCTTAAAAAAGTCTTGCAGGGTTAGATTTACTTAGTGAGTTCAGCAAGACAACAGGACAGGGAAACATGCAACCCTTGGCCTCTCCGAAGGATGAGAAGCTCTGGAGAGGTGAATGTAACAGAAGGCAAAGCCATCTGGCTTTAAGATCAGCAAAGGCTAGCTTCAGAGCTGACAGGTACTTTAGCTTTTAACTGCTCATAATACTGAGCAGCATTCACATAAATTGATGAATTTCAAAGTACTTACAAAGTCTACAGTCAAAAAGCCTTGGTAGAACTTCCACAAGGTTTAGGAAAGGGGTTGTGAGCAATTTTTTTGCAAAAAATGGCTCATTTCTTTCACTATACTCTTCCCTCAAACAAAACCAGTGAGAAATAATACAAAAACTTTGCAGATAAACCACTAGTGCCTGATACAGATAAGAGAACTATTTTATTGTTAAAGTTACCATTTTTTAAGCATTTAGAACATCTTAAACACAACTAAAGCAGAATAATAACTGCATAATAATCGCACATAGATGAGAAAATCTGCCAATAAGAAATACTGAATAGTTCTAAAAAATTTGGTTTTCAACAAAAATTCAGACTAATCCTTGAAAAACATTTCCTTCTTAGCTGTACTCAACACAAATGTTAGTCATGTTAAATGATGGAAAGAAAGCTGATGATCTGTGTACAGAAATTGGTTCTGGTTTTGAATTTACAATCTCCTTATCCATCTTCTCTTTCTGGTGTTCTATTGATATGTCACTTTGTTTATCAAAATAGTATCCCATGTCTTCACTGCTAATGCAGTCTTGTAAGCAGTAAAACCTTATAGAATAGACCTAACTATGAAAAAAAAAAAAAGATTGAACAACTACGTTTATTGATGCACAATATGCCAAAATTTAGGATTTGTAAGCTAATGAGTCGTACTGTGATAAAAAAAAAATTGTTAATTGACTTGTGAAATAGATGTATTTCATAATACCAAGGAAATACCAAGAAGCAGGCATGACTGATTATTTTTAGAAATTCAGATCTTATTAATGCCTCAAAGATATCACCATTTTTGTGCACACTAAAGTTACATCCCATGTGGTTCTTAGGTAAACCAAAAACCTTTCTTGAAAGATTTCTGGCTTACCTTCAAATAGATAAAATGCCTTTATAACATGTTGCAGGTATCAATATGTTTTAAGCACTAGTTTGTCTTTTCAGCTAGCACATTTTCTGTGAAGACTAGCATGTTGAACTAACATTCTGAGTGAGAGGCTCTAGAGACAAAATTATCAAAATGTTCATCATTGACAATGTTGGCTGTAGTGAAGTGGAAATACCACAGCCAGCCTCTTTGGAAATCCTTGCAAGGAGGAAACTTGGGGTACCTTTTAGCTGAGAAGCCACATAGCAGCTGTCAGTCGAGGGAGAAAAAAAGAACATGTCTTGCTGTTAAACCAAATCACAGATATAATACTGAGGCACACCACCATCCCAAAGATTACATCATATGTAATATACTGACACACCTCCATCCCTATAAACTACCTGCTTCACAGAATCACAGACTGTTTTGAGTTGGAAGGGACACACAAGGATCATCGAGTCCAACTCTTAAGTCAATGGCCCATACAGAGGATTTAACCCATGACTTTGGCATTATTACAACCAAGTTTTAACTAACTGAGCTAATCTCAGTGGACCACCCTGATGGAGTATGCCTTCTATATTTTAGTGACTATATCTTGGAATTTTACACTAATCAGTGACAAAAGTATGTATGACTAAAGTCACTCAAGCTCCACATAAACATAAAGAAATAATAGAAAAGTAAGTTCAGAATGGCAAGAAGTTTGGGAAGACTGCATAGTAGCTTCTGTAATTTCTGTTGATGGACTGAACCTGTCTTCCCCATAGAGACTCCTATTGGCTAAGAACCATACTCATATGCACACTGAATTATTATCTTGAGCTAGCATTTGTTAGGGATTAGAGCTGGTTTATATATTGTTTTGGATCCATTTTTGCCTTCAGTTACTATCACCAGCAATCCTTGAGCCTTAACTTGTCACAATTTTATTAATAAATAGGGTTATTCTGAAAACTGTTAGTGTGAGTCCTTAACGGTATTGGCGGTTGGTCACAGTGGGTAACATATCCAAATAAAGATGTGGAAACTTGGGAGGGAGTCTCTGTGTTGAAGTGTGACCCTGAACAAGTCAGTTGAATCTCCCTCTGATCCAGTGAACTGCTTAGTGAAGGGTCCCCATAATAGGACACTGACAGACTGGTCAGGCACAAGGGTCTTGGCTTTCCTGGGGCACTAAGAGACTAATCAGACACAAATGGTTTGAGGAAATCTCCCCTTTTCACATGACAGAGTATCTTTGGTATGTCCTGTACTCCATTGCTTTATAGCAAGTGTGAACTTCAATACCAAATTTTTTAATGAAACACATGGTCATTAACACTTTGTAAAGTTGTTTTTGTTTTTGTTTTGTTTCTATACAAATTTCTTTACATTCAACTGGATGCCACCATTTCCCACAAAAGGGACAGATAGTTTTACACGTTTAGTTTTTGCCATCATAACACCAGATTAGTCCCTGGATTCTGAAAAATTCATATGTGTGGCCTAACTATTTTACAGTGAACAGTTTCAATGATTACAGTAAGTCTTCATGTGCTTGCAGGATCTTTGAAATGTTTCTGCTGATCTGCTTGCAATAGTACACCTTCAGAACATTTTTATAGTTTAGATTTTACAAGTGATGTCACATACTTCACCTTCCAGAAACATACCACTCTCTTAATCAGTTTCCATATTTAGTAGGAATTACTTGGGACAAAAATAAAGGTTTTGTTGGAATCTGTGTATTTCCTACAATGCTAAAAGAAAAATCTCTAGCAGCAATCTGAAGATCGTTTAGCAGTGAACGCTAGAGATAAATAATTTATGTCAAATGTTTTACCAAGTTAAGATCAAGTCCTGTAAGGTGTTACACTGAGAAGCCCCATGGCACATTCAATCCCCCATTAACTTCAGTGAATCTACAATAAAGAAGAGTTTGCCAATTCCTTACTTCTCAGCCAAGACTGAAGTCATCTGCTTTGAACTGTGTCAACATGATTAATTACAGAAAGAACTCATTAGTGAGACCTCTTAAAATACATAGATTAATGAAATGTGAATGGGAATTAAATTCTGCTACTGTTAACAAATTTCAGTACTGTTTTCACATGTCATTTACAAATTTACATTACAGTTGATGGCCATCTAGCAGTTGGATCACTACAAAATGATGTAAATGTGTTAGCAGATTAAAGACAGACAACACATCTTCAGTATACAATTTGGAAGTAAAATACTCCTACTGTGGCGATTTATTTTCTGTATGTGAAAAAAATATTAGCGTTCTGCATGTTCTAGCAGTAAACAGTCAGTCAATGTAACTCTACAAGGATATATGTGTATACATCTGACTGCCAAATCAAGAAAAAGACACTTGCGACCACATCATGCTAAGAACAAGATACTTAAATGCACTTACACAAGTGACTCACTGAAACTATTTGAGGTAACCTCTCTCTCTCTGGCAAAAGATTTTCTGTAACAGAAAATATCTAGGTTTTGGGGTTTTTTAATCCTAAAATTTAAGCTCAAACTGCACTCAGGATTTGCTATTTCATTTTTTTAATTATTATTTCTGTCTTATTTCTAGGGTTGAAACAGAGATCTATCTGTACTTTATTCCTTTCAAAAATGATCCCATTCTACTTCCTAGCTTTTCTGATACTGCCTTCTTTTTGATAGAAATAGTAAAACTTTATTTTAAAGCCTTTTTGTCTGCCACCAGCTCTCACAGAATTGTAGTGAACTACATATGCCCTTAACATTTGAACTTCATCTTTCAGTTTTAATGTTTTTAGTAGTTGTTAAATAAAGTTAGCTTCAGAGTTTTCAGGTATTATGTGTATTCATACTATACCCTCTTCAGTGTCAATTTAAAATTATTTGATTTTTCTTCTAAATTGCTATTTTTCATCATTTCCTGTTAGTACTTTGCCTTTGTTCTCAGTATAGGAAATGCAAATTTTAAAATACATACTGTTTTTTTGGTAGACATTTATTTTTTTTCTCACATTTTAAAATTAACATAATTTCTTACATTCATTTGTATTGTTAGCACATTCTTTACCTTATTTTTTTTGTGGCTGAGTAAGGTTGCTGCAGCGTTATCTTATTCCTTGAAGACCAAGGAAAGACCTCTTTTAACTATAAGAGCTGTGTTGAAATAAAATTCATATTTTAAACTTCTTACATATGCTCTTCCTTTTAAAAGGAATGGGTATATTAAAAAGTTAAAAGAAAAAGGCTCTATCCCCTTTCCTTCTTTGTAATTTTTACTTCAAACAATTGTTGCTGAATACCAAGATTCTTTAGGGTTGTCTATACTGGAGAAAAAGAATATGATTGACAACTTTAATCCTCAAACATAATGGCCCTTTCTATTGCCAAAGTACAAGAGGTTCTCTGTGGTCTGTGCAGAGCTTTCTTGAGAATTGATGAGGACCATAAAGTGAGCTACTTCTTTCATTACATTGCACTTCTAACGCAAGATGTATTTCTTCAGCTGTATCTTCACTAATATAAATATAAACATAAACCTAAACTTACTTGTGTATTTCTACACAAAGTAGTACATCACACAAATGCTTGCAACATAATGAGTGACAAACCAGAAAGAATGACTGCTCTTTTTGGCATAAATGGAGGCTAATACAATTATAAATGCTCCTCAGATCGGTTTAGGGCAACTGGTCTTTGGGAAATAACCTATCAGAATGGCATAGAAAAATTTCCATGAATTTAAAATACATTAAATAAAAATCTTCAAGGAAAATAATTGATAATAATTGAAAATAATTGAGGCAGGAATTATATATCTTTATTTTACAGAAAGGAAATAAATTTGTTTAGGATGGTCTAAAGAGACAGAAAGAGATTGTCATCCCATATGAAACATTCTCTAAAAAAGCCCACAAAAACAAAGATCTCGGCCCCCTTGAACAGTGTTTTATTGCACTCATTTTAACTGACTCTGACTGATCACTCAGACTTCAGTATGTGTTGCCCACTTTACACAGACAGAAAGGATAAAAGGTTTACAATTTAACAAACCATTCCAATTTAAATGGAATAACTGAGGAGTGTGACCTTTGACAGTGTGGTTCACCCTATTCTTCAGAAACAAATCAGATATTTGGGGTATTTATTACCTCATCTCTGGAGTATAATGCTAAAGTTCATTTCTTGAAATAAATAGAATTTAATTTTTTCCTTAAATTCTTTAAAGAACATACTTTTTTTTTAAATTTAACTGGAAAACAGAAAAGGAAAAGTTTCTTCATCAAAATGAGTGTGAATTCACAACTAGTTAGACATAATAGGAGCTTGTCATGTGAAAGGGAGGAGGGAGACAGAAATGAAAAGATTTCTAGTCTTAACTGTATTAATAAAAGTTATTAGCTATAAGCGCTTCTAGACAATCAGAGCCTTATGTCCCCAACACTGTCTGTCAACTACCAGACAGTCCACAGGTTGGAAGGGTTTCTGACCTCTAATATGAAGCCACACTTAAGCCAGAAAAGAACTTTCCCCATAACAGCCCACAAAGTAACATTTATTAATACAAATACGTGAGAGTTATTATGGGTTCCACTTTGCCGGTGATAACGTTCAGCTGCAAGATTGTATTTAATTGATAATTAAAGACCTCAAAAGAAACCAGCACAAAACACATTTCTACAGAGGCAAACACACTGAACTCAAATTACAATACAGCAATGTATCCCATTTTCACAACAGACAGAAACTAG
>VWZD01001564.1:4641-22639 GCA_013396695.1 Sakesphorus luctuosus | reverse complement strand
GGGGGGGGGGTGATGGTGATGCAGATGCGTGAGGCAAGGTGGCTCCTTGAGTGGTTATAGAAGATATCTCAAAGGGGGACCATGTCATTCCTTAAACAACACTCCACCCTATGTTAATCTTTTCAGTTTGAAAGCCTTTGTCCTAGTCCAGGAGCATTCCTCCAGGGGGCTGAGACATCTCCCTCAACCCATCAGGCCTTATCAGGGGCCATCACCCCACAGAGCTAGATGAATTAGTGAAATTATACAGTGATGAGTAAGATGATGCTGTTGTACTTTTGTAAGTAGACCCCCTTTTCCATGTTTCCAAAGCTCTGGAGCCCAAGGTTGTCTCAACAAAATGAAGGGAGGGTTCAAGCAGGAGGGAGCCAGGCTCTTTTCAGTGGTGCCCAGTGACAGAACCAGAAGTGATGGGCACAAACTGAAACACAGGATGTTCCTTCTTAACATCAATAAGCACTTTTTTTAACTGACCAATTATTGCCACAGGTTACCCAGAAAAGTGGTGGTGTCTCCATCCTTGTAGATATGCAAAAGTTGCCTGGATGGGGGTTTGGAGCAGATGACCTCCAGAGGTCCCTGCCAGCCTCAACTCTTTTGTGATTCTAAGATTCTATTCCTCTGAACAACAATTATTTTAGTTTGTCAGAAAAATGAACCACTCTAATCAATTTTCATGTCATATTTATTTAATGAATTCTAACACATGAAAGACTATCCTCATCTTGGACAGTCCAAGTGTCTTTAGTGTAGTCTTTCTGTTTCCCCTCCTTGTTCCGATACTTTATTTCCTTTTCCCCAAATATGCAAGGCAAAACCTTCAGAAAGTATTCCATCACAGCAAGTGTTTCGATGAGCATGTGCTGGCAGAATGGAATGATCCTATTTTCACCTCAACTTCTGAAGTATATTGAGAAGTTCTGAAGTTAGGATAAAGAGCACTACCCAACCCAACCAGCTGCACCATTCAATATGATAAGGAAAAACACAGGAAATATAAAACAAATAAATAAGCAAACAAAACATCCAGACCTTTTCCCCAATCCCCTAAACCAGTCAAACACACAAAACATTCTCTTTTTGAAACTTACTTCATCTTCATAGCAGTGATATGCTTCCTGTTTTCCATACCTTTATTAATTGAACTTCATTAATTATCCTGAGAGCTAGAAGCGTATGCTAATGAAATGGTAATTTTGTACAACTGTTGGTCAAGCATATTGTTACAATTTGTCACCAAGGCTGATAAAACCTGTAATTTTCAGCTATCTTGTCTATTGATACTGTATCTATATCTAAAGATCATGCTGGAATAAATGGAACTCTTCAATTGTCACTTGAGAGGACTTAGTTTTCTCACCTTGAACAATTCTTTTACCTTCTTTTTAGAAGTACTGTATACCTCTCTTCACGTCTTTTTGGCAACCAAACCACCCCAGGTATACACTTTCTGGGTGTGCATAGGCATGAGATCACTTACTCCTTTCATTTGTCCCATTCTGCACATTCAAAGGCCAATTCAGGTGAGATTTTTTTTTGCCATATTAGGGTTCTGAAAATTCCTTTTGAGGCAATTTTCAGTGATGATTCATTAGCAGTTTCCTGAGAGAGTAATTTTCAGAAAAGGTCTGCCATCATATGAGAAAACTAGATCATAAAAGAACTTAATTTTGCAGTATTAAATTTCCTTCTGTGGAATTGCTCCACTTTCATTAGGAGATAGATTAGAGGACTACTTTACAAACTGTGTCTTGCCTTCCTCACAATTTACTGTATAACTAAGATATATTTCACCTACATGCTGTGCCAGTATTTGCTTGACCTACAAACTACCAATACAAGATTATGGACAAATCTTAATTACTCAAACTTCTAATAAATGTTATAAAGTTGCCTTGATTCTTAGGCAGATATTTTTTTTCTTTCCTCTCAAGTAATCCTGAAGTCACCTCTTTAATGAATCACCTTTACTATTGCATTTTTGAATTCACTGAATATGAGACAATAAGTTTATATTAAAATATGTTTCTTTAATCAAAATATTGCAGGTAAAGCAGAAAATTTAGAGAATTTGAGTGTGGTATATGAACTCAAACATATGTATCAATCAGATGTTTGACATGGTTACCGGAATTTCTTGTTTATGAAGACCTAATTTATGGAATTGTGGTGGGTTCATATCGATGACATACAGTATTTCCTTAATTGTATTATGACACATAAATTATTTCCCAGGATCTGCATCAGACTGACTATTCTATACAAGTCTCAAAGCTTTTACTCTTTTTATACTCCCCCATATTTTAAGTACTCATCTTTGTTCAAAAAATTATTTCTAGCAGTTTAACAACACTCAAAACACTCCTGAAAGATATGTCATCTCAAGTTTCTCATGGGTTCCTGTTCTGAATACCTTTAATTTCAGCTGATGTTATTTCATGTCCTCCTTCACTACAGATGAAACTCTTCAGTGATATGAGAAAGGCAATGTCTGTGCTTCTGTTCACATTTTTTCCTGCCTAAAAGAATGAGCACAGGGAATAGTCTACATCTGACTACATCGTCTACATAACAATTACAAAATCAGAGCAGACTCTGGGTTTCCCTTGGTCTGTCCAGTGTCAGTGTAGTAAGGTAAAAATTAATCCTGGCCTCAAGGCAGGGAAGGAGACCAGCTGTCAGTACAAACATGAAAAAAGCATTTCTAAGTGGGAGTCAGTTCCTCTTCTGTTTGAAGAAGACTGCTGTAAAAATAAGCTAGTCAAACATATTTCTATTCCAAGAATATATGGTATAATTTTTAAAAACAGCTATCATATGAAGTTGAGAACACAGTTTTATACAAAGTTAAGTAGGTAAAGAAACAATGCAATTAGCATATACAGTTAGGGTAAACTTTATGGTACATTCGTTTGCAACATTTGTTGACATTTTCCATGTACAAATAAAAAATTGGAATCTCCTTAAAAGATACATTTAGGTAAAATATACTCCAATCCAGAATATGCTTTATAGAGTCTTTCTTCTGTAGGGTCCTGAATTAATGCAAAATATGTAAGAAGATGAAATGAAATGTACTGAAGGTGAAAGTCTGCCCCCCATGCTAGCAACAGATAGCAAAATATTTTTAATATGAAGAGTTCTGTCATTTTCTTGAATTAAAATTCAATACAGTCTTCAATCAATCAAATTATATTTAAAGGCAGGATATGCAGTAATTTTAAAATTATAATTAAGTTCTACATAATAAAGATTGTATGTACCAATTCCAAAAGAAATGAAGTATTGAAATTTGTATTATAATTACAAAAACACTACCAAAATTGGATGTATTGGTCTGAACTATCAGGGTTTCTCTTCTCCCTATTCAATTCTATAGACCAATTTCTGCCTGCAAAATATAAAGCAACCAAATACAAATGGTGATACATGAAAGAGGTCTCAAAAAGAGTGCTGGTTTATATATTGCTAAGTACTTCTCAGTTGTTAGAGAAACTTGAAAAAAACCCATATGTAGCTGTAGCTCTATTTTATTCCAGCACTTATCAAGAAACGTTAGTCCCTTCCCATAATTTATTTTCTTGATTACATCTCAGATTTTAGTCTCAGATTTATTTTGATTTTCTGTGTCATGTAAGGAATAAATACTTTCAGGCCAGTTGGTTTTATTCAGTTTATTCCGTATTATAAGATTTACATCAAAAGTTGGAAGAATGGTGTGGGTTCCTAATACTAACTGTCCAGTAGCTTGTGAGATTTTTTTGCTAGATTCAGCTTTGATTTTTATGATCTGAATTGTCTTTACCTTTCATACCTCTTCAGTGTCAGCTTTTTTTTTAGCTTTTGGGGTTTTTTCCCTTTCCATTTAAGAACAGAAAACACAGCTATACTAGATGGCTTTTTAGAGCTCTTTAGACCCTGTGGTTTTGCATTGTCACTGAATGTTTATTATTATTATTAATGTGAAAAAGCAATAGAGGGCAGGCTAATTACCTCTCAGCACAGGTAAGGGTGGTTGTTATACATTGTTAAGTACCACATGGTAGCTGACTTTTATGTTGGTAGACAAGTGAGAAGTTATTAGCAGGCATGGCTCTCGAGGCCGCACAAGGACTGTCTATCACTGCACTGTCTAGTTTCACACAAGCAGTCACACTATGATTCAAACTTTCCCATTTAGGTGGAAAAGAGAAAAGATACGATGAAATTTCCATAAAGTCATCAGAGTGCTTTTACTAAAGTCTTCTGACCTAAGCAGAAAGGGATATCTTGCTGGACAGTGATGACAATGACTTGAGGATTAAGAGTTAAAAAAGTTTAAAAAAAAAAAAAAAGGGGGCACGCCAAAATATCACAGAGTTTCCAGTTCTGCACTTCCTATTTAAAAATCTGGCTTCTACTTTCTCATTTTTCTGAAATGTGCCAAAAAGAAAAAAGGATGAGAATCCAAATATTGTGTGCATTGCAGGAATGTCATAATACTACCAATGGGCATCCATTGTATCTCCCATGTGAATCTGTATGCTACAGTCCCAATTGGCTTCCTAACATCCATAATGTAAGTTTATTCCTTCTCTTCCTCTCTCAAATTCCTGCATACTGTTATCTCAGAAGTGTAAAAAGAGCTAAGGAAAAAGTGTAACATGTCATCTCAAAGAAAACCTGCTGCTAATATAACAGCAGTAAACACATGGAAGTTTTAGAAAAGACTGAAGAGTGCTGTTTTTAATTATATTACTCTGGATTGATTTGGATTGTGTTCTGTGTCAAAGAACTGCTAAACAATAGAACACAGATTCTTCGGTTTTGATCAGTTAGTTACTGAAATTACAAAGAAAGGGTGTTGTTTGAAAAGGATTTTGATAGCATTTTACAGTTGTTACTCCCACTTTCTTATTATGGAGCAAAATTTCCCATATTTCTATCAGTGCAGCAGATACTCCCTTGGAAACAGTTGAAATCAAAGCACAGCCAAAGTGATTATGATTTTAGAAATAAGTCTAAGCAGAATAATTACTATCTTTTAGGCATTTTTTTTCATCAAAGAACTGTGCTCATACTACTTATAGGCACAGAAACTGTACAATCTGTTGAAGCTGTGGTAAATATTGCACTGGTGAAGGCATCAAAACCAATAATAATAATAATAAAAAAAAAGACAAAGATTGTCCAAGCTCTGAAGCTCAGCTAAACAACACTAGTTCACAATTAAATAAAAATTCAGCAAATAATCCCAATTATCCAGACATCTAGAAAGACATAAGAAAACTGTAGATAATTGGAGAAGTCATCTGGGAAGCTTAAATATTGATCCCTGATCCCAAACACAGAGTTCAAACCTGCTAACAGTCTCTCCTGCTAAGTTGCCAAGGGTCAGTGAAAGGAGTTGCGTTCAGCTCCAGGGTGTGTGCCTTGTAATGAGGATCAAATTCAGGTGTAACTTCAGCTCATAAACTTCTCTATGTTCATGACTGACTAGTCCAGCCTTATGTTCTGGAGTAAGCCGTGAAGCATTGATTTGCTTCCTACGGATTCTTAACATCCTGAAGATTAGACATTTGGAAAAGTCAGCAAATGAGAGAGTTTAGGAAAGCAAAGGGATGCCAAAATTTACAGCCAAAATTATAGTGTTATTTAAGTCAATATAATTTCTGTCACAAATTGCAGTGGAACTGAGACTCCATTCCTGGCTATCTTTATATAAATACATCAATTTGCAGATGTCCGAAATACCCACTGACATTGAACACATCTGTCTTTATACATATGTAGTCAATGTTTTCACGTGCCATCTGTCGTCTTTAGGGTACATAGGGCACACATTTGAACAAGACTCCTCCAGCCTATGAAGGATTTGCCTATTCTATTTAGTATGAAGGGAACTAGATCACAGAGGAGTGAAGGAAAGTGAAGCTTTTGCCCAAAGGTCAAAAATAAAACCTAAGGAAAGCCTGTTCCATTAATCCTTCAACAAGCACACAAGTCACCAGCTGTCCAGTGTTTAGCGGACTGCTCATAACCTCCCAAGACAGATGGGTGCAGAAATGTTAGCTTAAACTTAAAGTTTTCCTTAAAGTATAACCAGTCCCTAGCATTAACTTTCTGTTCCGTTTGGTAAATGTCCTCTGTGCTTCAAAAATTCCAGGTTTCTCTTAAAGAACAGAATTCTGCAAGCAAATGTTTTTCTCCTCCTGAAGAAAAGCCAGGGCTTTAGTGCTCCTCAGGTACTATCCAGAATTGATTTAACCTTAAGCCTTTCTTGCTCTGTCTGACTGATAACTTTGATTTTTAGTGGAGAAGACAAAAAAAACCAAACAACAAAACATGATTGATAGTCATGTAGGTTATTTCATACCCCTAAATTAGGAAGTGATTCTAAATCCTAACAATTTTATTTATTAAAACACAAGGATGCCTGGTTAAGTTGCTATATGCACAGCACATTCAGTAAAGGAAATATCAATGAATGCTGATCTGTGTCACTTAATGATGTAAACGCTGAGCACAAAATTCTCCCCTTCACATGATAAAGATGCAATGCCTATGCTTTGAAACAGTTATGGTGCAGCTGAGGAGACATGCTGCACATGACAGCTGGGATTGAGGAATTTAGAGAAGGCTGCTGAACTGTGTTGGGAATAAATGAGCTGCTAATATTCAGCTCAGAGGTAGAAGAGGGAGGCTAAAATCCCTATAACTCCTTTCTAAAATATCTTGTCCAGTAAATGTACATCTGCATACAAGACCTCGAACATGATAAAATGAAGAATAAATTAATATCATATTACCCAGTTTTGCTCCTAAACACTCCTGAGATCAACACCAGACTACTGCCATATTCTTTCCCAAGAGGGTAGTGAACTTCAGCAAATCTGTCACGTACAAATTAAATCTCTATTCCTCTCACACATTTTTTTTCCCCAAAGCTACTGAAAACTATAAATTATACCTGAATAATGTGATTTCTGTAAGAATTCAAAGAAATTATTAAAATTCTCTAAGAATATGAATCTGAATAATTGCAAGAATATTTTTTCTATCCTCTTGCTATTTTCTTGGTATTTTTCTAGACCTGAAGTTGATAGAGACATCCCACTCAATGTATTCATTGTGAAGCTCACACTCAGTGCACTTAAGCACAACTAATACTCAAAACTGCCACTGCCAGAAGATACATATCAAATAATAAAAAGCAATATGTGCAAGTTGTGATGTCTCTTCTTGCACAGAAACTTCACTACACTGAGCCTCTTTCTGCTATCTTTGGGGAGAGCTGAAACAACCTATGCCAAGTACTGGAGATGAATACTTTTGTTTATTTTAAGGCGAACATCAAATACATTTTAAGATGCAAACTGTCTGAATCAAAACAGAAGCAATGATCTTTTCCTTCCTGCTTGACTGGGTCACTGTCAGTGCTAAGTGAATTAAATGTATAATTTATTAAATGGTGTCTCTGAGCACTGAAATCTGTCAGAATTTAAACAGAGCAGTTCACCATCATCATTTTGGAAGGAGATCGTAGAAGTTTATTTTATTATTTCTCTCTTCTTTCTGTTCAATGCTGTCTGTGGGATAATTCTTATGGCCATCCTTCAGCTGCTCTTTTGCAAGGGAGACTGAAGTTTGTTTTATTTCCAGGGCACAAGATGCAGGTTTTACCAGTCCTATTCCATGAGCAATTAAGGAGAGAGCTTCCAAAACACTTTGTGGGCATCACGTATTGATTGCCTCATTGATAGTGGCTACATATTGAAGACTGAGGTTCAGAATTTATACCAGATTCTTTATCCAATTTGCAAAATCAAATGATAGTGCTACTCCAACCTGTCAAAAAAGGAAACTTCAATGGAACAACTCTTGCAAATTATAGGTTCACACTAAGCCCCACTGACTGACATGGACACCATTCAAAGAAATGCAAAGATGATACAGTGCTGAGACACAAATTGTTTTGACATAAACAACTCTTTCAGGAGACAAGTACTGCTCTCACTGTTAGCAAGAAAATTAAGATAAATGGATATTACTGGTTTTAACTTCTCTGGGATTACTTTGGTCCTGCTGTCATGCAGGTAGACCTTTCGCAGACAGGAGTTCCTGCCCAATTGGCATGCTAGGGTCAGCAGCTGGCAAGAGGAAAACAAATAAGGGAAGCACATTCAGTACACTCCTTGGTTTTCTCTTGGGGGGCACTCAGGAAGGCTGACATTGCCTTCCCTTCTTGAAATACATCTTTCTACTATTGGTCTTTTGCCACCTTTTCTGTTAGAAAGCAAAATTATGAGCTCAGATCACTCACCTGTTTTCTAATGCTTTAAAGAAAGAAATAGATTTTTGATGTTTAGTACAGATGGTGAAAACAAGCATCCAGTTTGAAATTAACTCTTGAGGTTCCTAGTGCAAGTTCTAGCTTTAAAGGATATCCCCATACCCATACACCATTCTTTCTAAAGAATACACATTTCAAGATAAAACTATTCTATATATGAAAAGTGGGTGTGAAGAGGAAACATGAATGCAAGTTCAATATTTGGTGTAAAGCTGAGAGATGACAGAGCTCATTTTTCCTCAGCACATTTTAAAGAAAAGGTCTTAAAGGTTTAAAGAAACAAAGAGCAGAGGAAGGAAGACAAAAGGCTAAGAAAGGTGTCTTTAGGTGCTGTGTCTTTATTCCTTTTGGCTTCTATGCAGCCTTCTTCCATTGCCTGGCAACACTCCCAACTATGCTTATTAACGGAATAGAGCCAGCTCTGCAGAGTGGGTAAAAAACTGTGTGGAGACCACTGCTGCTTGCAACATCTACCTACTCCTCTGAAGCTTTATAAACCTCTCTGAGGCAATCTCCCCAGCCTCACAGATGAAGAAATGAATCTTGAGTGTGAGTGGTTTTTATCACTGAAACCTTGTTAACTTGCCTCGCCATAGAACAGTCACATATTCTGCCCCCCTTAAAAAATTCCGATCTCTTAATAAATTTGAAATTTCTTACCATATTGTGATCATGCTCAAAAAAATTTCTATTAGAAATATAGAGAACTTAAAAAGAGCATTTAGAAAAACCCAACAACCTTCATGCCTGAAGATGAAAGCATCTTAGTTTTATCACAGCTTGTCAACTATATAGAAAGAGCAAAACCAAATCACCATGTTATATTCAGTTTGCTAACATGTAGTCAAGTATTTTATGTGTGTGCGCAAATGTGTGCATAAATAGTAAATAAACTAAAAATTTTATTGATATGAAGTGATTTTTCATTTAGCAGATTTTAACTACTAATGTCCTGTTTAACTCCTCTACAGATGATAGCATAACATTTTGTGATCCTGTAGATAAAAATCAAGCATTTTTTCAATAGCCAAATAAATAACACTTGACTAAGAAAGTATATATGTTAGCTCCTTAGCTCCTACACATAAATAGCCATACAAAATGTAATGTTTACACAGGGCCCAGTCCCATCTCGACAAGAGCCAAAAAGATGCTTCCTTTTATTTTTATTTTCTTTTCTGATAAGCAATTTAGGCATACAACTCTACCACTATTTTTACATTTATGCTCTAGATGCAGGCAAATGCTATTACAGTGTTTAATTAGAACCACATCTGTAAAGTGATGAAGGATCCAAAAGTAAAATAGAGCTGGGGGCCACTACAGTCCATCAAATTTGCATCTGACACTGTAGCTTTCAATGAAGCTTCTAAGTATACATATTCTGCTTGCTTTTTTGTTTTTGTTCTTTTTGTTTTTTGAGACACTGACTACCCACCCCACTCCTGTAAGTGTAATCTAGGTTTCTAAAACACTAAGCCCATCACAGTGTTTTTCAAATAAGTTTAACAATTTTTTCATAGTGTAACTATGACACTCTTCTGATACCGCTATAAAAATGAAAATGATATTATTCATTACAACTAAGATCTTCTGCCTAAAACTGAGTAACTTTATAGGTATTTTTCAGTTTAAAAAAGGAATACTGATTTACAATAAGCTTTAGACAATAGCAGTTGACTTCCAAGATTAATGAGAATACAAAATTAAAAGTGAACCCTGTCTACCAGTTTAATTAAGCAAAGCATGCTTTGCTGATTTCCTTTCCACTTATGAGGAGAGCACAGTTGGTTTGCTTAATTTCACTACTAGGAACTGTCCTTACATATTCTGAATAACTTCAGTAAGATTGTCTCCAGCATCCCACCCCATGCTCGAAGATCCATCATATAACACAATAAAGTACAAAATAATTCACTGATACATTTACTGATTTACTGTGAGTATAGATACTATCTGTCCATCTATTACCACATGCTGGGCACACACCTGTCTTATCCACTTTGGATACACAGTCCTGCCTTGCTATAATTATGACTTTTTGATTTTTTGAATATTTTGAGCTTAATAGAAAGATTTGTTTATTGATAGCTCCTTACCCTTCCACAGGACTACTTTCTCTCTCCATTTACATATAGCATTGCTATGGCAACTATAATTCTTCATCTAAAAAAGTTATCTATCTGTAGTTTCTCCTAGTGCAAATAAACAGCTGGAATAAAGAAACCAACCCACTGAAATCTATGCAAGTTGCATCTCTCAGTCTCAGGTATTCCCCTGCATGATTTTCAGGTAACATCAGAAGAGACATCTTTTGCTCTCAAGAAGGAACCTTCTTGTATGTACTAGTATGGCCTAATAAACCTCCTCCCCCTACAGACCATCTGATTCTCATTATCTTCATATTATCTTACTATTTATAATGTTGACTAACAATAGCTTTCATGTGCATATTTCCATGCCAAAGACACTGAATAAGAACATGGCAAGATGGATGAAGCAGCATATGCTTATAGCTTAGAAAATACCTACAAAAGGCAGCAAACTGTGTTTGCATGTGTGAAACTTTATTCTGAAAATTCTGTAAATTTAACAGAGCACTGAACCAATCATAGCCTTTAAAAAATGATCTACCAGTATAATTTCCCAGATATCATGGCTTATAACTCATGTTACTACTTCATTGCAAAACTGCATCATTAACAATGTTTACATAGACAACAAAATTTAGTATTGATTATCACAGACATATGTAGAAAATTAAATTTGAAATCTCAAGCATTATCCTAAGAAATCTGCTCAAGAATCCTTTCAAACAGGAAATAGTAATTTACCACAGTATTTGTATGACAGACTAAAAAAAAAAAGTAATTACCCAGCTCAATTCTCAAATCTCAAAAAATCCAAAAAATAGCCATCAGCAATTAGAAGTGAAGGAATTATTAATAAAAACAATTAATGTAGTCTCCCACAGATGATTCCCTAAACTTCCCTTGGTATTACCGTTAGATGTACACTGACAACCTGAAAAATTGTATTAAATGAAGACAAATAGTTGGCATGTTAATTGACAAAATTACAGAATAACTGAATCTCTATCCAATGGACCAGTTTAGCTGGTTTAATCACATTTAAATAAATTAAAGAGATTTTTATTCCACCAGTTTTATATAAAGACAGTCAGAAAGAATTACAAGAAATAACAAAATTTAGGTAATTATGTATGTCAAAATCCCAGTATATTTTGCAAAATGTCTATTTTTACAGTGTAGAGTGGTTATCTTCTAATATGACTTACATAGTGGCTTATGCAGATACTATACAATTAATTTTCCTTTGCGTTTTTCTTCCTAGTGTGTTTATTTAACCAAATAAAAACATTTTTTACCCTTAAAAACTGGATAGTAAAAAAAGTAATAATTAAAAACATCAGTATATAACCCTAAAGATACGGCAATAATTTCCAATATCATATAAAGGAATAGTACTGGCATGAATTTTAATAGACATTGACTCAATAAATAGCAGCATTCTGAATGCTGGATACAGTGCCACAACTGCAAAATTAAGCAGTAGATATGAAATATGCTTTTAAATTTCCAGATATTAAACCTGTGGAATGCTCTTCAGAGATATCAGAATGTGAAGCTGTGCCAAACTTCAAATAACAGTTGAGCCATTTCAACTGCTTAGAGCTCTAAGGCAACCACACTGCCTATCCATTTTCAACTCAGAAAACTAAATGCCTGCTCCAATGTAAGAAAATATGGAAATAAAATTCAAAGCAGCAATTTTGCAATTGAGGTAAAATATACTGATTATCACTCTAAGCTGTCATTTGGCAGGTTAACATAAGTGGTCAAGATTTAGTAAAGTCCTTTATTGGCAGTCCATAATCACATACAGAAATATTTTTTTCTGGTAAGGAAACTCTTATCCTGTTTCTGCTGCTGTTGGGTGGTTCCTGCTATCCAGTTCTCTCTCTGTTCTTGCATAACACCCAACAGACACTATCTGAACCATAGTGACCTAGTTGGCAAAAATAATCATGAAAAAAGGAATGAAGTTGGGCGTGGGGGTAATAGCATTTGATTTGTTTTCTGTTCAGCTTTTTAAAGTAGTCCATTGTGGTGCCAGAGGAGTACCAACACCATCAGTGTGGAAAGCAGCACAAGAATTAGTTTGAGAGAAGGAGAATAGTAAATCACTCTTTTTCAGCAACAGCCCACATTTTACTCTCAGTTGTACTGTAAAAGTACACCAGAGAACAGCCAAGTACCAAGAGGCACATGTAGAGTAAGTATTAATAACCCTTTCATGTTAATTCCCTACTTAGAGTATTTAATTTTGTCACATTTTGTTGTATATTCTTTAATTTTTCATCACTAGACTGCCATATCTTTGTATTAATAATTTAAGTTTTCAAATAGCCACAGTATTAAAAACATGTCATTATCTATATTACTCTTTAATTACTTCATAAATTCTAAATGCTCTGAGTATTGAGGCACAAATATTACTGGCTTGAAGAAGGTCTCTTGCTAAAGTGTTTTGTATGATGCTAGATGTGTCAATACTTAATTTTCCCTACTAATTGATTCATATGACATACGAAGAAAGAAAAAAAAATTATCATAAATAATATGAAGCAGCTGCAGAATGAACAACCTATGACTCTTCAGCTTGCAGGTGCTCCAATGAGGGAACAACCAGGGTTTGCTAACTCATGGATACAGTTTTAAGTTGAACTCAAAACTGTTACCTATGCTATCCTGACAAAGCAAAAGTACAAGGGTGCCTGACAAACTAGTTGGAGATAGCTTTAAAGAGAGGGAAGACCATACCGCTCTACAAAGCAGACACAGAATGAATGAAATTTGAAGCTCTGAGAGGACCTGATAGCAAGCCATACTGGCATGCTCAAAAGAGAACCTGTCCAATGGAACTGGCAGATCAAGTCAAGAAGTGTTAATTCCAGGAGGAGATTGGTCCACAGGAAGTGACCAGGTTCACCTGCACATCTGCATGATATGTTCCTATTTTCATTCATTTAAATAATTTCCTACATTCGTTCATTGATAAGACAATTGTACATACTGATAAATTATGGACTGTTGTAACCATGTGTTTTACACTGCCAAACCAATATTGTAAGATAAGATAGCACCTTCTAAAATAGAAACCTAGAACACCATTACTGTTTACAGACACTTATAATTTACTCATCTTTCAAGGCTGATATATATTCCTGTACAGTACTATTTATTCACTAGAGATTTTCTATTAGATCATGATGAACTGGATAATATTTATAGATTTACAAAATATATCTGCCTATTTATCTTTGTTGGACTTTTTAATGGACAATCAGCTGTATTCGTTTTGTGGGATGGCATATGCTCTTATGTTCCAGAGGGGTGTGCTTTAAAATGACAGATACCTGTCCAATACTAAATTTAAGATGCCTTTGAAGCAACAGATTTGGTAAATCACTATGTAATCTTACTTGCTAAAAATATTTTCTACTTCTAATTTTTTCCCTGGAGTGATTCAATAAGCAGACAAAGATAATGTGTGATTTCCCATTCTGATCCAAACATGTTTTTCCAAATTCCTTCTATCTACAAACACAGAAGTGTCAAACATTCTTTTCTCGGGATGCTTTTCCTGGTCTTTCAATAATACTCCAAAATGTGAACACTTTTTCTAAGGTATATTTATTAGCGTTCTCAGTTAAAATTGAATGTTTTTTTAAGCCATTTATTTTCAAAGATAAACAGAATATGGCAAATTTAATGATATAAAAAAGGCATCTGACATCTTCTTATTTTTTTTCCACTTAGTTTGTCTATGGAATTCTTAACAACTACAGAACTTGACCAGATTGATTACAATAGGGGTCTGCACTGCAGAAGTCACACAAATATTTTTTTCTTTTTGTTTTGACAAAAAAAAAAGGACAAGGTGAAAGAGTTATGATCCACTTGTTTAATCATGTTTTTCTTAGAAGTCCTAATGCCTAAAATACCTGGCTAAAGAGAACGCAGCTAAATTTTTGGGTTTTTTAAGATGAGTACTGTGCATTGATTTTCTGTATCTTTTTCAATTTACAATGTATTACAAAAGTAAAAATTCTAAAACATGATTTATATTCAGTGCAACCATAGGATGCTAAATTATGTTTTTGTGCCATAATTTACTCCTTTGAAAATAATAAAATCTTTAATGAAATTTCATAACTATCAGGAGCACTTAGCTTAGCAAAATGAATTTAGACCAGACAGAATAACCGGAATATAGTTTCCATGCTTTCTGAAGTATCTATAGAGTATGCCACTGAAAGTTGTGTTTTCCCCATTGCTTCTTCCTCAATGATATTGATATTTATAAAGACTATCTATGTCCAAACCTGCATACCTCAAGTACTGTGCCATAGGTTAAGAATTATTTCTGTGGATAATCCTGGTGCTGTTTTATAGAGTACATTTCTTTCATGAGTTGCAAGATGCAAATTTCTATGAAACCATAGAAACTATGACAATCAAACTGTGTCATAAATAATACGAGATGGAAGTCATCAGCATAAATGATAGCTGAACATCTGAACGTTCTTTCTGTATGTATTTTCTTTTCCCCTGTTATTGTACTGCTGTGGATTGTAGTTCTCAAGAAAGTACTTTGAAACCATGAAGCCCTAAGAAAAAGTCTAGAAGATATAATTGAAGCAGGCTATATTCTTCTACATAAGGTTAGCCCATACAGAAAAATCTGTCTCTGTTGCTGTATGTCCCAAGACAACAACAACATCAATAACTGCATTGTAGAAACAGAGGCATTCATATCAATCTTGCATCTCCATTAATCTGAGAGGAGGAGAGTGGGTGCAGAGGGGGAAAGGGTTAAGTGACACATTACACCATAGTGTAACTAAAAAGTAATGAAACAAAAATTTACTAACAAATTCAGCAACATGGCTGCCTATACAGCACACATACTGATTCAACTGCAATCAGCAAATCAAACTGGCTTTAAACAAAATAAAACAAAACAAAACAACAAAAAAGGGCCAAAATATACTAAATTATAATCTCACACGTTTATAGAAATTTCAGAGATTTAGTGGCACCACTGTTACTGTGTTTAATAACTATGCTTAAAGATGTCCAAAAAGATTTAAGCTCAAGCATCAAAATACAAGCTTTTTATCAATAAATTACCCACAAAATTGCATCAAACAACTTCATACTTTTGGTTCCTTCCAAAATAATAACAAAATGCATGCTAGTTATCTGACTGATCACTGACTGATGGCATAAAACTAAATATTTACAAAAGTTTTATAACATTTTGGTGAATATTTTAATAAAACCAAGAGCACTGCCTTCAGATTTAACAGCCAAAGTATATTCTTGCTGAGCTCTAGAGTCAACTGTTCAATTTCCATGAATACAATGATTCTGACTATCAAAGACATTTAAACCAATCTAATACAGATCATGAAAAAGTTCTGTCAATGGATTTTCTTTAAACTTGTATTGATACAACAGGATTAGAATGTGATCCTAGGCAATATGATAACACCAGCCACCTTTGGCAAAAAAATCTTACACGATGTAATAATTGTGAATCTAATACCATTTAAAAGGACTGAAGTGTCCATTACTGTCCATTTTCTTCCACCTCTCCTGTCCAAATCACAAAACTGATTTTTAAGAGATGCTTTCTGAAATAGGATGTTGTGCAATGACAGTCTTCTCCCATGAAATTACATGAATAGTGCAAGAAAATAGCATCCTGCATGTTTGAACGTAATACAGTTTGACACCAGTGGCAGCCTTTGCCTTCACTGCACTGTTTTGTGATCCACAAAGCTATGGCATGGAAGTTCACAACCTGTGATTAAATTACACCTGTAAATCTACAGCTGAATACACAACCTAATCTGTGTGATTGGCTTACATTTCCTCATCATCCTCTTGCCATGGGGATCTCAGTGAAACTACAGTATCCATCAGAGGACCAAACTTTGCATTGCAATCAGGGCAAATACTCTGTTGTCAGAGCCCTGCAGGCACCAACATGTTTTAATTGCCCTGACCAGCCTCACCAGGGACCCTCGCCCATGCACCTATGCATATGGATCTGGAGGCATCTAGACCAGGACCAAGCTAAGGGCACCTCCTGGGGGTACATCTCTTCCCAGTCCTGCTCTTAGCTGGGGATTTCCCAGACTAGCTTAAGACCTGTGATGTTACTTCACCTGTTGCTAGTTTGCTGACTGCTGCATGGATATACCTTTGTCTCTGCTCTTGTGGACCAGCCCCAAAGCCCATGTTGGAGTAACATGGAGGTAGCTGTTCTTCCAGTATAGTCTTATTATGCATCACATTATCAGTGTGACCTTTCTTGATATTGAGATACTTATTCCCCTTTTATGTAAAAAAAAACAACCAAACAACCACAAAAAAAAATCCTTCAGAAAAATAAAGGAAACATTACATTATTTTCAAATTCTTTGATTTGTTAAAATGTGCTTTTCACCCTCACTTTACATAAAATATTAATGACAGTAAATGCCTGTAAAATATCATATTTAAGACCTTTGACATTAAAAAAACCCTGAGACTTTAAGTTATTTTAACATAAGTCTAAGATGAAAAGGTATTTAAGTTATTGGTGAACCTGTGCAAATGTGCTTCAAAAGATTTTCATGCCAACTGCATAGAAGTTACAAAGAATTATACCATCTTTTTTTTTTATGTGTGCGTGTTTATAGTATATCTACATTCTAGCTTGCAAACTACTTGTGTCATGAATAGAGCTGTAGAAAAAGAAAGAAAATGCTATTAGTATTTGCTAAACTTGAAAACTGTTCATGTCCTACTTTCACTTGTTGCAGGTATTTAATGTCACCTCACAGCCAAAACTAATAAAGACAACATAGTCCATGTAAATATAGTTTTTAAAGAATTAATCCAATTTAACTCTTAACAAAACCCACTAATTTTATAGAAAGTTTAGCAGAAACTGAAAGAGAAGGGAAAATATGGATAAAAGTGTTCAAGCTTGATGTCATTTTACTCAGTACAAATTTTCCTAACACATCTGTGTGGTTGTCTGGATACCTTTTTGAAAGCAGAAGGCTGAGATCAATCTTTGAAAGACACTGTCTTCAGCTTCCCAAGGAGATTTCTAAGTGGAATCAGAATCCCACTGAATTTATAGCTGTGACTATGGACAGACAGACAATACCACACAGTAAACTTTTCATATCTGCAGAACAAAAGAGCATGGGCTAGGTAGGCAAAAGATACATTGCATGAGAGATGTATGCACTCTGATGCTTACATTTTTGGGAAGACGGAAGTGAAGCATCTTCCCTCTCTACAGACTAATGAAGAATACATATAAGACTGTAGGAAAACATTATGTTTGACAGTCTACTTATTTTTTCACAAATGTTCTAATACCTGAGGGCTTTCTTTATAAACAGACATGCCTAGGAGTATGACTAGGAGGAAATTTGGTGGAACGACTTGCACAGCTGAAGTGCTAGAGTGGATGGCTCTAAATTCTTCAGAACGGACAGGGAAGGCAGGCAGGCAGGCGGAAGGAAGGAAGGAAGGAAGGAAGGAAGGAAGGAAGGAAGGAAGGAAGGAAGGAAGG
>VWZD01001561.1:13379-29528 GCA_013396695.1 Sakesphorus luctuosus | reverse complement strand
TTGGTGAGGCCACACCTTGAGTATTGTGTTCAGTTCTGGGCCCCTCAGTTCAGGAAAGCTATTGAGGTGCTGGAGCAGATCCAGAGAAGAGCAACAAGGCTGGTGAAGGGATTGGAGCATAAATCCTGTAAGGAGAGGCTGAGGGAGCTGGGGTTGTTTAGCCTGGAGAAGAGGAGGCTTAGAGGTGACCTCATCACTGTCTAGAACTACCTGAAGAGAAGTTATAGCCAAGTGGGGATTGGTCTCTTCTCCCAGGCACTCAGCAATAGGACAAGGGGGCACAGGCTCAAGCTCTGCCAGGGGAAATTTAAGTTGGATATCAGAAAAAAATTCTTTCCAGAGAGAGTAATCAGGCATTGGAATGGCCTGCCCAGAGAGATGGTGGATTCACCATCCCTGGAGGTTTTTAAACTGAGATTGGACATGCTACTGAGTGCCATGATCTAGTAAATGGACTGGAGTTGGAGCAAGGGTTGGACTTAATGATCTTGGAGGTCTTTTCCAACCCAACTGATTCTATGATTCTATGAAACATGGTCTGTGTAACAATATTATTTTTTACTAAATACAACATTAGAAATATAAGGTGTATATTGGAATTTTTAAGTTTATAATTTCAAGAGTCAAAAGTTAAGGAGTTTAAATATAAAAGCTTTTCTATATGCTGCTAATCTTCCAAGGTTAGTGTAATGTTTTAGTGTGCCATCAAAAGATCTTTGAAGCAACCTCCAACACCATAGCTCAGACCTTGCAACTTTTGCTAATACTTTTGTTCCTAAGGAGTGGAATAAAGCAATAGTGTAGACTGTTCTGCACAAGGATCACACCAGGAACAGTGAAGTAAGAGAATTCCCCCTCTTCCCTCATCTTTGGCCACATACAACATGGCTGCATACAGCATACATACAACATCAGCTGCATTTTTACAAGAAATCTGGACATACCAAATTAGATAAGATCAAAAAGTCACTCTAATCTGGAAGGAAAGTAACTTATTAGGAAGAACCAGTAAAAGGAAATCCAAGTGGCTGACTGGAGAGGGGGATGAACTTCTGTAGTGGCCTCAGAGGAGTGTGAGTTTAGTGAGTTCAAATAGTAACCTTTGTGCCCCTTTTCTCATATGCATAGAGCAATATGCTCTGTGTTACAGTAAGGGCCTTCAAGCCACCACCTTGTCAAGGTTTGGCCCAGCTATTTCTTGCCAAGCCTGGACTGCCCTCCCCTCCCTCCTTCCCAAACTCTTCCCAGCAAAGGGAGGGGAAAAAAAAAACTGAAAAGAAAGGAAGAACTCAAAAGAAACTGAACCGAATTAGAACATACATGTATTTACCAAAATTTACTACTACACATGCAATTTGTACCCACTTTTAGGGGCCCCCAGGGAAAAGAGGAAAAAGGAAAGGGAGACAGGGACAAAAACAAACCCAAAATGAAACAGACAAAAACAATCAAAAACTTTAAAAAGGAGGGAAACTGTCAAAGATACAATCTCACCACGTCCCAGGCTAGAAAACCAACTAAAGAAAGGGACTGTCTTGGTTCCTTCTGCTCCCCAAGCCTCCCCGGAAGAAGGAACTTCCTAAGAACTAACTTCCTATCTCCCCTCCCACTCTTTTATGTGGAAAACACATGTGGAATACTAATGTAATGTCCATTTCCCTTGTTACAACTGGTTACTAAGGAAGCCTGGATCAAACCCATCACACACCTTTTGAAAGAGACTGATCAAGAGCTGTCAACACACTCATTAGTCCTCATTTTTCTATTATCTTCTGTAACCCAGAATGTCTGCACACAATGAATAGATTTCTGAATTTTTGACTTCCATAAAAATTTTCCTTCTGTAAAAATCTAAATGGTGCTACATGGCAATGATTTTTGTGTGTATGTGTGTGTATATATATTTATAAATTGAATTTTTTATGGCTCTGGATATATAAACCTCTATTTGCTAAGGAAAACTTAGAGATCACTGTATAATGAAGGTGGTCATTGACAGTTGCTTATGTGTAGATGAAGAGAGAACTCTGTTTCATCCTCATGGTGTGAAAAGGTTCATTTAGTTTCAGTGAAGTTTCTGGGAAAACCCTTATTGTATCGGCAGGGTTAAAAACATGTCATTGCAGATGCACTCTCAAAAAGATTCACTTGGCATGAACACCTTCTCTGAAAATGTGTGTGGGTCCAGAAACAAATATAAATGAGATGGCAGGCTTCACAGTATGAAGAACTGAATTTAATTAAAATCTATCTTATCCGCATTTAATTTACCGCTGATAGTCATATCTGAACCACAAAAAAACCCAAACAAACAAACAAAAACCAAAAAACCAAACTCTGATTTGGCTATAATGTTGGACAACATTTGCTGAACTGTGGCTTCCCGTACTTTCTAGCAGAATTGTACTTGTTATCAGTATGAAATCCTTTTTGTACTTTGGGCAAATTTCACACTACTACAGATGATTTTGCGTAAGAAGAAATTGCCTGATTTGTGGAACTGGTTGAGAGCATCTATAATGTTACTCTGTTATACACAAACTTAATTGAAATAATATGCATGTAGCCTGTAAATAATTTTTTAACAGAACAACAGTTTCTGTAAATTTTATATCTTTTATGATTGACAGATATCTTTTATTCAACAGACTAATTAAATTTCATCACTGTAGTTGACTAACATTTTGACTAACAAATATTGCCAGATGCTAAATAATATGCCTGAAAAGGACAAAGTGAAAAATAAGGGTTCCCTGTGCTGTAAAGTTATCAAAATGTTTGGGAGTGGATCCTTTTAATTGCTGTGACTACATCTATTCCAAACAACTTCAATTTGGTGTGCTTTTTTCATATTTTCATAAGCTATCATAGTCACTGTCATGATTAAGTGCTGTTGAATCTCTGAGGATTCAATAAAAAAATTAAAAAGAATTAATAATCAGAGCATTGAACAGATTATATATGACAAAGTATCAGTTAGCATGTATGAAGGTTTATACAGAGAAATTCCATTCAGTGAGAGATATTAAGAGACTGTTTCAGAAGGAGAAGGAAATTAATGGTCAGAAAGCCAAAAAAAAAAAAAGCCACTAATAATTTTGCTACCTTTACTATGTCCTACTTGTAAAGATACAATAAGAATAAATGGTGCATAGTTTTTGATAATACAGAATTTACTGATATTGAACCTAACCGATTATAATCAAAGAAGAATTCCAGTGGACAGCAATTTTTTAAATTCTTATTTGCAAAACCATGTCAGGATTTCCAGTGAAGAACCAATTAAAAGAAAGTAACATGAAGAATTAAACATTGAACCTTTTAAGAGAAGACATGCTTCTGAGAACCCTATATTCACTAAATGAAACCAAAATATCTTACTAAAAGGATAATGGCAACCTGGACTAATCCTGGCTTAATAATATTCTAATAAACATTTTTTAGCCTTTTTCAAAGTTTTGGACAGAGAATTATTTATTCTCCTCCAAGGTTTTCTTGTCTTATAATAATTTTGAATTTAATTCTTCTGTATTGATTTCGTCTTATTTCCAGTAAATCTAGAAATAAATTCCACTTGCATTTCTAGAACTATATCAATTGCTATGCATTTCTTATTTTAGTAAATTTATAGGGGGTTTTGTATTAGCAATGCAACTTTAGTCACTGAAACTGATGCTAAGTGGAGTGCTAGATTCATCATCTCATCAAACAAAAATTTTATGGCACAAAATATTAAAGACATGGTCCAGTTTGACTGTAGATGAAAATTAAATGTCCATAACCACAAAATGTCATGTCGTCATGACATCATGCTTCTTCTTTGCCTTAAACTTTACAAAAAGGATCAAAGATGCTGTATTTCCACACCATAGTTCAAGGACTCAATTCTTACTGTTTCAGTCTTGTGACTCACATGAAGTTTAAATTTGGAGAAAAACTGCATTGACAGCCTGTCTCTCTTCCCACATTTTTTTTCTAAATATTTAAGTGACAAACATAACTCAGAAGATTAGCACTTATAAAAAGAAGACCATATAAGAGGTTAGAAAGAAGATGAAGCCTCTGTCTATATTCATGCATTATACATACTATACACTAGTTTCACAGAGTCACAGAATCACAGAAATGTTAGGGTTGGAATGGACCTCTGGAGATCATCCAGTCCTGCCCATGCAGGGTCACCTGAAGCAGGTGAGAAAGGAACACGTTGTTATGGGTTTAGCCAGGTAGGCCTAAATTTAGGCTTTAAAACTCAGATTTGGGCCTGAAATTGTCAGCTGCCTTCAGCTGGGCTGAGCTGGCTGGCAGCTGACCTCTTCTAGCCAATAGTATTGTATTCCATCCCATCTTACATCATCTCAATAGCAGTAAAGTCCAGTGTGTGGGTGTGGCTTGGGCAGTTTCACTTTGGCCGAGGTACAGAGAAGACACCGTGGTGTCCCAGGAGGGATGGAGAGGCCCAAGCCCACAGCACCGGCTCACCATCATGTTATCTTAGGGAAGTAAAATGTTTGTTCTTAGTTCTTCTCTTTGCTTAAGTCTGTCTTTGCGGAATTGACTTTTTTTAGAATGATTTGTAGTCAGAATGGTAAAATCTGTGCTTACTGGGGAGTGGGAAGTTATATATAACTTGTGTAAGTGTGTGTTATATTGTAGTTTTCTTTTAATTTTCTCTTTTCTGTGTAAATACATGTAGTTAGTTTCAGAAGAAACCTGATTTGAGGGTTTTTTTCCCTCTCCCTCTTCTTTCTCCCTTTGGCTGGTTGGGGGGAAGAAGAACCCTTTTTCTCTATTCTTGGGCAGTTGGCATTTTGCCAGCTCAACCCAAGACACACGTCCAGGTGGGGTTTGAATGTTTCCACAGAGAGAGACTCCATGCCTTCCCTGGGCAGCCTGTTCCAGCACTCTGCCATCTTCAGTGTTAAGAAGTTCTTCCTAATGGTAAGGTGAAATTTCTTGTATTTTAGTTTGTAGCAATTGCTTCTTGTCCTGACACTGAGCACCACTGAAGAGTCTGGCACCATCCTCTTGGCATCCGCCTTAGAGATATTTATATGTATTTCTCAATCTTCTCTAAAATGAACAGGCCCAGCTCCCACAGTCTCTCCTTATGAAAGAGATGCTCCAGACCCCTCTTTGTGGCTCTCTGTCAGACCATCTCCAGCAGCTCCTTGTCTTTCTTATTCTGAGGAGCCCAGAACTTCACACAGCATTCCACGTGTGTCCTCCCTTAGGGCAGAGTAGAGGGAGAGAATCAACTCTCTTGACCTGCTGGCCACTTTCTGATGGATCCTAGTATATCATATCAGGGCAGTTTCAAATGAGCAGTCTCCATATGGAAACAATGAAAAATGTATAGGTGTATCAATGGAATCCATACAGTTTTCCCAGACTCATACAATCATAATAAAATGTATATTTCTTAAGACAATACATGACTTTCACATGCTTCCTCCATTTCAGTAGATTTTTTTTCATGGGATTACTTCCAGACTGCTGGAGTTACTGCACAATTCGGATTTTCCAATATGAACTGAACAACCTAAGTGACCCTGAGATGAGGACAAAAATAATTTCACTGTTTATCATTAAAAAAAAAAAAAAAGAGATGCTGATTTTTTTCATTCTTTAGATGTTTTGAAATGAATTACATCTACATGTAAGTGATAATCACCTTCATAATCTGAAAATGAAATTACCTGAATGCTACGACTTTCATTAACTGGAGTACTGGCATCAGTTACACTGAATTTTCCCATGGCTACATCCTCAAGAGCTTGGTGGTATATTTTCTATGCTCTCACTCATCCAGAGAGAGGACTGGCAGGAGTGTCCAAGTTTGCAAGAAGCTGGAAGAGTTTCTAGAAGCTGTCTTTAACATAAATCTGATAAATTTGGAGACTACCTCAGACATCACTAGAAACTAGCTTCCAACCACCTCCTGGTCCTCTGAATTTAAATTAACAGCTTTCCAGAGAGGCAAAAAAGGGACCCTTGAGCTATGAATCAGTTCTGGATTTTTATCAAGCTTGTTCACGCAGAACACCAGTGATCAGTTTGTGTTGAAAGATTACTAAAAGGAGTGTTTTGAAAACTAGGCTCTCAAAGGAAAAATAATATAAATATTAGCCGACAAACAGGTATTTCAACTCTATAATACAGTAATTAGAAAATGATTAAAAGGTGAGTATGGGATATTTAGCATCATAAAAGAAGCTATAAAATTGATTAATAGAATATTCCCTAAATATTCTTACAAATAAATCAAATAGACAGTATTGAAATAATGACTAAATTTCTGCTTAACTCATAATATCACTAAAGATTAAGTATCATTCTCAAAATAATTAACTTATAAATTGAACCTGGATATAAAAACGTTTTCCCAGGCTTTTGTTTTTGTTTGGTTTTTTGTTTGGTTTTTTTTTCTTCATGGACTGCATATACAATTACTAGATATTTTGAACCATAAAGCTTAGCCTTTGATAAAATACTTAGATATAAACTTAGAATAGTCTTCCTGTCATCCATAACAAAAGAGAATGAAGCCTTTAATAAGATCTGTGAGTTTTAAAATCCTCCACTGGTGATAATAAAATGGTCTTGAAGATGCAAAGATTTAACATGGAAGATTCCCAGTAACACACAATAAACATTCTGAGTTGTGGGCAGACTCAGGAGAGAAACACTGACAGGCAACACTGACACCAGGTGACTTCCTTTGTCACTGATTTAAGTTACAGTAGTTTGAAGAAATAAATCTTAAATTTACTTTACACAATACAAAGCATTTCAAGGTCATTCCAGAGCCAGAAAAAAACAGTGCTAACATATCTGGGTTCTGTCCCATGCTAACTTTGTTACTTGATTTCGAAGATGTGCGATTATCATATCTAAGCAATGCCATCATAAAATACGTAGTGTACCACTGTTACTACAAACAAATCTGGGTATTTCTGAATAATATTCCATCAGGTGGAAGGAAGCTGTGTATCATGTATTGTATCTTAGTTACTATTTCTCTTCATGCCTCAGTGTGTTTGATATTTCTAACATAACTGTTTTGATAAATACATTTTAAGCAGTAACCAACATTCTTCATTTAGGGAAATAATTGAAGAAATTAAAAATGATAAAATACTATGCTTTAATTTTCTTTTAAATTTAGAAAATTTTTAAAATTAGATTTATCATTAAAAAACTATTGGTTTGGATTAATAATATTATAGCAATGCTATATGGATTATAATAAATAAGAATGATCTTAGCTTGAAGAATAGTAAAGTTTTATTAAATTTAATAACCTGTGCTTATTATTTATCAAAGCTATACTCAATGGAATATACTTAATGCTGAGACTTGATGAGCTCGTGTTTTGCTATCTGTTCATGTGTGTCATAGAAATCAAGATCAACATTTACCCTCCAAATATCTCATCTGCTTTCATTTAGATTATGTATCCTGCACCCTCAAACTTTAATTCACTGTATATGCATATTTGACTGAAAGATCAGTTTCAGTTGACTTCTAAACCTTGATGGGAAGAAATATAAGTTTTAAGTACACACATCTAAACAAATATGTTATAATTATAACTGATTCCTCTGAGAAGCTTTTCCTAATATGCTGTTCCAGATGGCAGGTTCCTAATAAGATTAAAAGCTTCACGGATAAAACCCTGGACATTAGAACTGATAAATAAATTGCTTTAAAACAAAGAAGAAGAAAAAAAATTAAAGTTGCAGAGGTCAGCCAGTACTCTGAACCCTGAGGTTTTAATCCCTCTAAAGCAAACAGATAAGATGACCATCTGCAAACTAATTCAATTTAGAGATGGCTCTGCAAAACTAATTCCTTGCTAGAGGCAGAAATGAACCAACTTGCTTAGAGCAAATAAACTCTGTTCTGTAAAACAAAACAAACACAGAAAAACACCCTGTATGACAGTGCTTGAAAAGAGAAAGGAATGAAGAAAATAAATAAGATCACTTTTCTATTTCTAAAATAAATTAATAGACAAGACAGAAGCAAGATATTAAAGGTTTTAAGTAAACAGTAATCTGAAGAACAGATACTTAACAAAAGAGACAATACAATTGCACTTCAAAATTCTTACCAACAAATACACCCACAGCCAGACACAGAAAGAGGAAGGAGTCAGTGGGAAGCTGGGGGGAAGGATTCCCCTACCAACCAGTCATGTATCTTTCTTCCATAATACTTTGCCACTCTCTCAGTCACCTTTGAAGGTAATCAGTAAATATGCATCTAGCTAATGTGCCATAGAGACAATATAAAGATATTTATCAAAGTAAAACCAAACCAAACACAAACCACTGTCAGCTGGGCAGTCATTTCCAGAAAGCTCTCAGAGGGTCAACTTGAGCAACTCCAATGCCACTGCTACTTCATACATTGATGATCCAAGTGACAGAAAAAGGAATAATCTTTGAAAGTATTTTGAGGACACTAAGATGAAAAGAAGAAATAGCAGTGCAAAATTTGATATTGATGAAACTGTGATATCTCAAAAACCAGCATGAAACTGAAGTAATTGCAGACTTCTACAGTGAATAAATCTTAAAAATTCTCAGAGCCATCTCTCCATGTATTGTTACAAATCCAAAACTCTGGCAGAAGTCTCCATGGAAAAATCACATTTAAAAAAAAAAAAAGAAAAAAAAAAAAAGACACACACAAGTTTGTAGTGTGTTGGAGGGATTTGGATTCCTCTGTCTTCCTGATAGGATATTTATTCATTTCATCTGATAACATAATTGCATGATTTATCACAAATCATAACTATTTTATTAGACATCTGTTCTTGAATATATCTATTCTACAGATTTCCCTAGACAGTCTACTGAAAACCCACCAAAACACAGGTGGAAACTGGCACAGTTTGTTCAATAACTGAAGTAGGTTGTATTGAATCCATATTGGGAAACCACTCAATCTTCAAAAACACAGCCTCAGAAATTTCATTTTTCTTTGGGTCATGCTTTAATCAAATTTCAGTCAATTAGCACTTTACAATTAAGATTTCAAGAGTTTAATCTCTATTTGCTATCCTTCATGAGATTATTATTGTTTCCTTAATTATATGGTGATTAATTTATTTTATAATCAAGATTAACATGTATGCCCACGTATGATGAGTACAGCAATTTCACAGATCCAATGAAAGTAGATAAGGGATTAGAATGTTTTAAGCAGTAAAAAACTGATATATTAATTCCAAACTTTTAACTATTTGTAAATTTCTCTTTCATCCAAAAGAAGTAAAAAAAAAACCCAACAAACAACAACCAAAACCCTCCACTGCAATTCAGACTGTTGATCTATAAAGTGCTAACTTCCATTAGACATTGCAGAATGTTGAGTTGAAAATTCACAAAATGTTTCTCCTGTAGTGAAAACAATGAAAGCAATTTGTGTTGCAGAAATGGCAGGAAGCATCCAGCCAGTTAAACACTATGAAGGACTTACTGTTCAGGCAGGCAATTTTCTCTGCATGGATATAATGTGATTACAATGGGAGCTGCTGTAGGCTAATGAGCTCCTATTCACTGCTTTTATGGCATGAAATTCAGGAAAGTATTCAACATTTCCCCCTGCACTTTCAAGCAGATGGTATTGTGGTGAGACAGTGCCCTTCCATGACACACTGCACAATCTGTGTGCTGCAGCAACACAAAAAGCACAGAGGTCTCTTCTGTATGTTGATGACATTTAAGACAGACTAGCAGAAACTCCAAGGCACATTAGTTTTGCTGAAGGCATTTAATGAGTGGGATTTGAAATACATATTATCAGACCCAGAAGAGATTTATAACAGCCATAGTTTTCCTCAATAAACAAAATCTTTTGGTGGTTTTTGTTGGTTTTGTGGTTGTTAGGAGGTTTTTCTCATAAAGGTCATCAGCAAAAATCAAACATGGTTGGTTGCAGGAAGTCCTTTTACTTAAATCGATTGTCTTCAGCAAATTTTGATTAAAGAAGAAAAAAAAAAGGTTCTTTTGTTGAAAAAAGGAAGATATTTAAAGCTTTTAGATGACATTGAATTGCATTCAATATAGGAATAGACTCTCACATCTACTTTTCAATATATCATCCATTATTTATAGTGGCGGGCACTGAGTGTTACAGTTAGGACTAAATATCCTTAAATACTGGCAGCAGAGTATTATTACTGCTTTCAAATGTAGAAATTGAACTGGGTTTGACTATGAGACTGCAGATATTTTATTTTGAAAATATTTTGCTCAAACAATATCTGAGCAATCTAAATATTTATGAGGTAACTGGGAAAGTGTTTTATGATACAAAACCAAGACAGGAAAACTCAACCAGCTAAAATTATTTAGAAGAGAACTATAAGACAATAGGATTCTTCCGTCAACCCTGAACCATTGGAAAAGTATGTCCCTATGCCCCATTACTATTCAAAGCCAATCACAAAAAAATCCACTTTCTCAGTGATTGTGAAGTAAACATAAGGTTCAAAAAAAACCTTTGAACTTGCTCATAGAACTCACTGACAGTTCAAATAAAGCACGGGGGCCAAATGCTGTGAATGACATTGTTGTATTGAAATCAGCAATCATTTAATTTTATGCAGACGCACAAACCGGTACAAGGTAGGCAGGTCACCCTCTCTGTGCTGGTACTCCTCTTTTTGGACTCTCTGCATCAGGACATAGCTGTTTTTCAAGCCTGGCCATTGTGACATTTGACCTTAGGGATTGCAAGGCTAGATTGACAATGCAAGGTCCACATACAGAAAAGCATCATTCATTTTTGCTAAATGGAAAAGATTTTGCTTGTTTGCTTTGTTCTCCTGTGACTGCTGTTCATTCTGGCATTAAATTTCCTTTGCTAGTCCCAGCAAAATAAAAACAGTATTTTCTGTATTTCTTCTTTGACTGCAGAACTGAAGATCAATGTGAACTAGTTCAGTCAGAAAGTCTTATTTAATATTGAAGGACTATATTTTCTTCTATGTCTAAAGTCAACACTCAAGTTCACTAGTGTAGAGATGCTTTTATTTTTCTATATGGAGCTCTTATTCAGTTTTTATTACAAATGCTGTGGGTGATCATCAAACACTTTTTGAAGCTATCTGCAGAGAAATTACACAGGAGCAGAGCAGGTGTTCAGGCTGGCTTAGCAACCACAGAAAGCAAGTCACCTCCTTCTCTGTCAGAGTTATCAAGACTGTTGTTTTCACAAGATATACTGTTATAGCAGAAAAATTAAAGGAAGCTCAGTACATCTTACAGATCATTATTTTATCCTTGATTATATAGCTTTTAAAGAGAGATCCATTAGCTTTTTAGAAAATTACCAACATTTGTGGTCTAATTAATATTATTACATGCAACGCATTGCTGGGGAAGTGCATATACAAACAAGACATCTGCTTCTCAGTTTTTTCTCATTCCAACAATAGTTTGAGCAGAGACATCTTTCTCACTTCAAGAGCATTGCACTTAGTGTAATTACTGTTCACATATTAAAGGAAAAATGAGATAAATATACATTCTAGGAATTAGAAGAACTTGCCTTTGACATAATACACAGGCTAGGTAACCATGACTTTGATCAGTGAGGATGAGAGATTCTAGTACGCTGCCCTCTCAAAACTCAAAGAAGGAAAATGGCCTATCCTATCAATTCAAGTCTCGCATGCACCCTTCAGTTATATCCAGGACCCAAAGTAAAGCTAGAAACTCTGTATATGAGAGCATTTTCCCCTATTTGTGACACTAAATCTTTGTCTTTCCTCAGTGAGCAAAATTAGCAAGTTTCACTAAGTTGTAACTTGCTCATAATGTAAAAGAAACTTGGATATTAAATATAAATTTTCTTTCCAAAATAGGATTTGATGACATATGACATAGAAGAGACAACATGGAAGAGCACAATGACTACCACTTTTAGATTAAGAGCATTGTAATCTCAAAGAACATGTTGTTAATGCATTGATCCACTTAACACAATTGCCTGTTCACAGTTGCTACCTCATTTTTTCATAAAGACCCCTCTAAGAGTCCACGGCAATACTTCTAGCTTGTCTTGAGCAGTTTTATCTCCATTCCATGATTCTTACAAGATAAAGAATCATATTTAGTCTATTTTAAGCTCATAGGAACAGTGGAAATGCTGACTAGAAAATGCACTGATGCACCCTTTTCTTACTCTTAAATTTTAAAAAGATAGAAACATGACTTCTTATCCTCAATGTCATGATTTTATTTCCTTTTTTTCCTTTCTCTTTTTCTTTTTCTTTTTTTTTTTTTTTAAATGAGGAAATCTCAATAATTTATCAAAATTTACAGTATTGGTGTTGGGGAAGAAACCACTGAAATCTGTAAGCATCTGCCGAGCTGTAGGATTTTCTACATCCTTTTGACTGAATTAGGTTTTGTTCTCAGCAGAGAAGTCTGTATAGCAGGAGTCGCACCTGGCTGTCATGATTTCTACGCTAACTTCAGAAAAACTCCCAATTGTTTTGACTGAAGTAGGGATTGATGTAGTATTAATCTAAACAACTGATGAGAATGCAGTCATTTATTGAGATAGTTCAATTCCCCTGTGAATGTTTGGAGAATTGTGTTAAACCTAGGAAATAAGGCACTATATTTGAAATTTTGCATTGCAGCAGCCCCTGAGCACAGGCAAGTCTTCATCCAAGTGCCTCCAGGGGTTCATTCATGTTAAAGGATAGTTAGGAATGAGGGATGATGTCCTTCTTCAGCATCAGGGAGGACTGTTGCTTAGATACAAAGACTGTACTTTTATTTATACCCTTCAGAGGAGATGCAGCATTGCCTTTAGCCTCACTTCTATGCTAATGCAGCTCTACGGTTGCTCTGCATATTCCTTAAAAAAGAAAAAAAGAAGGAATCATGAAAACCTTGGGATGCATCTTCCTAATTGCTCCTATTTATTGATCATCATAATAAAAGTCTTAAAATCAGAATACAAGTATGTTGTGCAAAAAGTTTACTACATTCAATAGCTCCTTTAATATAAACTGAGATCAAGAAAATATTTTGATACATTTGCCTCTGAAAAACAAATTCTTCGTTTTCTGATGAGCAAGTGAGTAGGCAAAATAATCACTTCTGCTTAGATATTCCAGATTAAATTGTGTCTCAGGTTGAGCTGGCAAAATGCCAATTGTCCGAGATAGAGTGAAAAGGGAAGAAGAGGGAGAGGGAAAAAACCCCTCCAAACTAGTTTTGTGCTTAAACTAACTATATGTATTTATACAGAAAAGAGGAAATGAAGAGAAAACTACAATATAACACACACAAGTTATATGTAACAACAAATAATCTCCTACTCCCCAATTAATACAAAGTGTATTACTCTAGATTCATAAGCACTCTAAAAGACACCCAGCAAGAAACAGAAAAAGTAACAAAATATTTCTGCTTTCCTGAACTCAAACAAAATGCAAGCAGTGGCAACAGCAGTAGCAAGACCTACTCCAACAAGGCAGCAGCTGCACCACGTTCAGCCCTCACCTTGGCCATGGCAGAACTAAGCCACTCCCACACACTGGATTTTACTCCTTTTGAGATGATGTAAGATGGTATGGAATACAATATTTTTGGCTAGAAGAAGTCAGCTGTTAGCTAGCCCAGCTCAGCTCAAATCAGCTGACAATCCCAGGCCTGGTCTGAACTCCAAAGCCCAAATTTAGGCCCATCAGCCAAACCTATAACAATAGCTTCTGGGGGAAAAATAAGGCTAAATATCCTGCTTTGAGTTATACATTACTAGAATGAAACTTAAATTATTTGTGCAAAAAATAGAAGTACTTTAATGAAAGAGAGAATCCACTTTATTGTATTATTAGAATACTCATGGCACTGTCTCTTTTATTTCAAATGGGTCATGGTTTCATTCTTCTGCTTTAAAGATGCATGCAAAAAATATATCTAATATGACCTATTAATGCAACTTTTCCAGAATATATTGGAAACAGTATGTCCTAATTCAGCAGCCAGGACCAGTTTATCACTGTCTCAGTGTGACCAAAGGCTGTGTATTCTAAACCCTGTATGTCATTTCCCAAGAACTGTTAACAATGGAACATGTGCAGCAGCTGCCCAGGGCACACGTGACCCACCAGGCTGTGAGCTAGGTGTGAAAGAAACCTGTGAGATAAGAGCTGTGATAACTCCCTTCCAGGAAGTTGTTAGCACCTCCACACCCAGACTGAGGGGTCATGTCTNCCAATTTCTCTTTGTACCATTGCATTTATTTTAATATTGTTATTAAATTGTAACTCTGACTTATAATCTCTTCTGTGTTGTGTTCATTTCTCCTGCGGGTTTACCTTTAAACCAGCACACAGTAGTAAATATTCTACTGTTATCCAGGTTCAACCTTATATTTAATTCACGGTAAACATCTATTTAATTGGTGACATGTCTGTGTGGTTTTATTTTACTTTAAAAGGTTTTACAAACTTTTTGGTTTTGTCTTTTAGTTTTTGGGGATTTTGTTTGTTGGTGTGGTTTGGGTTTGGGTTTGTTTTTTCTTTATTGTCGTTGTTTTGTTATAAATTGCAATGTAACTCTTGCCTATTATGGATGTCATATCAATTGACACCAAAACAAGTGTTTCATCATGACAAATGTATGGATGAAAAAACAAATCTGCTCTAAGATTAATATCTACCTATCCATCTACATACACACACACACACACACACACACACAGGAAATGGTGCTTACATAAAAATAACATCTGTAAGAAGAACTAGGATGAAATTGTTACATGTTATTATTAGTTCCTGCTCAGTATCACAAACACAACTGATTTCTGCAAATATACAGATATATATGTGCTCCTTTTCTGCCAGCTTAACCAGAAAAAAAAAGATTGAAGACATCATAGGATATGAAATCCATTATAAATAAGGCATTAAGGTGAATTTTGTCCTTCAAAACAAGGTAAGTTTATCATGCTACTCTGTCTTGGCCTCTGCAGATTGCAAACCATGCAATGGTAGCTAAATACACCAAGACTATGTTAATTGTATCTAAATACACCAAGACTATGTTAGTGACTATATTAAAATATTATCAGTGACCGCATGACCATGCCTGTATAATTAATAGGAGTACTTTTCCAGGACTGTGATTATAAATACTGAAAGAAGGGCTCATCAAAAGGTTTACTGTGCTACTCTATGCCTGGTTTGGTTTTTTTATTTGTTTGTTTATTTATTTTTTGGTTTTGTGTGTGAAAGAAAACATTGGCAAAAACCCCTCAGAATTTTAGGAAAATATAAAAAAGGGATAAAGACAATTCTGTTTCTATTAATGCTCTGGATGAACATTTTCACTTTTTACACAATCATACAGTTCGTTAAAGTAACAGCTCCACTTCAACATCATTCAATAAATGATCAATGAGGGTGATGCTAAGGCTGCAATTTTTTCCAGCTCTCTATCTCACCTCAGATATTTTGTTTTGTTTTCCTTTTGTTCAAAATACTATTCTTCCATAAGACATAAACAATTTTCAAAAAAGTTCTTTTTTAGCTTTAAATAGTAATGTTCTTTGTACATAGTTACTAGATTTTTGCAGTCTAAAATAATCTTTCACAAAAAATTTGCTTGCTTTGAATTTTCCCATAACTATTTCTGTGTCAGTAAAAAACAATAAATATAATGTTTACTCATCAAGACTAGCCTTTATTTATATTTTTTTAAATTTTTCTGAAAGTTTGCTTTTTTGGCAAACTGTGATTCAATAATTTTGACATTTCTTTGAAATCCAGGAAAAGTCTGTCCCATAGAGATCTTCTTGGTGATTTTAAATCTATTTATATTTCTGAAAAAAAAAAAAAAAGCAAAAATTCTTGTCTCAAATTGCATTTATACACATCTTAGCAACATTCACAGTAAGTCCACTACTTTACCTATTTTGGTGGCATTAATTCTTGTATGGTAAACTAAGGAGTCTTTAAATTGGTGTTAATTTGATATATGTGTCAGAATGGCAAGAACTGACAAAACTGAAGGAGACTAGTATCATTCTACAGAATAAAGTGTTGCTGGAGAGTTCTCTTGAGATTTCTGACAGAAATGACTGATGCTGAACAATCTCAAATGGTATTTTTTT
>VWZD01001561.1:869-13302 GCA_013396695.1 Sakesphorus luctuosus | reverse complement strand
TACGTGTTCACTATTGTGCAAGTGACATTTAATTACCAGCATTATACTAGGTGAAGAAAGTATTGTGAGTTTTCTTATTATAAAAAATTACTACAACGTTGTAGAATACTCATTTTAGGATTAGCTGCAGAATAATCTGAGCTGTATTTTGTTGTGGGGTTTGTTTTGTTTTATTTTTTATTTGTTTTGTTTGTTTTGTTTTTTAAATATTCACATTCCGTAGGAGAAATGCAGAACAAATTCCGGGAAATAACATATTCAGGTTCACCTTCCCATCACATGGATTCTTACCTCAGCAAGTGCTACCCACAATTTTATTCTTAGAATTGTGTCACATTATATCCTAAGGAAAATAATGAAAACTAAATATATCACCCTTTCCAAAGTCAAATACAACCTTTTTATGAATGAAAAATGAATACTCTTTCTGCAACTTTCTCACTGACTTCCAGTTTGACTCCAGCTACTGAAGTATGTTACTCATTATTCTGCCCCAGTAATTCTCAAGGAATGGATTGCATGAGGTCTAGAACAATTTTAATTAAAAAGATAAATAAGTAAATATAGTCCACTCTTTCAGTCTTCAAAAGGTAAGAAATAATATAGATAAGAGTTCTTTAAGGCAGTGGCTGCAACTACAGTGAAGAGAATTTATTTGTAGTATATTACTCTTTGCACTCTATTTCTGCATAAGCAATCATATGTATTACCACATGTAGATAGACAGTACACATTCAAGTTTACAAATTCAAGAAATGACTCACAAAAGGATATTCTCTTAGGATTGATTTTCAGGCTGGAAAAAACAGCTTGATTCTATAGTGTAGTAGATGATAAGGAAGACAGATGTGTCTATCATCTAGAATGAAGAGCGTGATGCAAAATGCCTCTATCCTCTTCCTTTGAGAGGTAAATAATTCTGGTGCTTGTATGTATTTAAAATACAACTCACCTATTACAACAACCAAGAACTTTTCAAGGTTACAATTTGTCACTGGTGAGCATTGAAATACAAATACAATTACTGTTCTTCACTCTCACTGCCTGAAGAACAGTATCATCATACAGATTTCTGGGACACAGAAAAGGTGAAAGGAAGAGCAAGAGAATGAGCCATTTCAGTTATAATGAAGAATTTCAGGCCCTCTCATAGGATTAAATGACAAATGAGTCAGAGTAAGAAGCACTGAACTCATTACCATCAACTCTTGATCAGAGATGCAAGTTACTTGACAAATTCTGGAAATTAATTTTCTCTTACAGTGTAAAACTGCTAAAACTTAAGCAGCCAATGTTAGCAAATTGCAATTGTCATCCAAATGGAGGGCTAATATTGATCTCTTCCTGCTTGTGGCACATGTGTGTTACAGGTTTTAAGAATTCTGTGAAGGCTCTACTCTGCTTAATGAAGAGATCTGTTTCATTTAGAGTTGCTTTGCCTCAAGATAGGGACTTCTGGCAAGAGGATTGCAATCAAAATAACTGCCTGGTAATCAGATCATTAATTTTGTTTTTATGTAATGGCATTTGCAAAAAAAAAATCATAATTTGCTCAAATAAAAATGAATATTATTTCAACTGTGTCTTATTTAGTTTAATTACCATACTAATTCTGTCTCAAGCTAATATATATCCATGCAGAAATGTTTGTGATCTTAGAAAAACAAGTTTGTTTTCAGATCTATGAAACCCTGATGGTGATTTATAATAAAGTATTAATGAAAAGGCTTCTAAGCCAATGTTGCATTTTAATTCAAGCAATAACAAAAACTATTAGTTTTGTGTTTGGACACTTTGGCAAGTAAATAGGCAGGGGAAAAAAGGGAGAAGGACTAAAGAACAAATAAGTATAAGCAATTTCTAGTCTATAGAATGCCCCTCAGGAAATAAGCATTCTGTTAAAAGGTCTTAGTCAAACTGTATCAATTGGGGAAAGTCCATCAGAAAAAGATACAGCATGAAAGATGCTTCAAATATGTGTGCTACAGCCCAACAGATTGATGCTTCAGACTTTCCCTTATATCTAATACTCAAATAAAATTTCATAGAACTTCCAGATGAAGCTATTTACTATGTGACAGTTCATACTAATATTGATTTGGTTATAGTAATTTGAATATACACATATCCTTGTTCTCACCACCTAAGACTATTTCCAAAGTTAAATACAAATCATGGAACTGAAAATATGGGTGGTTTCTATATATTATACTCTATCAATCAATCTCCTGAAAAATCCACCTCAAAATGCATGACAAAGAAATGTCTGTTGACAATGCTTTTTAGTATTCATTAATGTAGTCATAGGATCTCTATTAACTACAACAGAGAGTGAGTCATGAGGCAGGGGCTGAGGACAGGACTAGAAATCACATAATCCATGAAATAACCAGAATCACATGAAAAGCAAACACTAATATGAAGAGCAGCCACCAGACCTACTGCCATCAGTTTTTCTTCAGGTGAACAGTGCGCCTCTGCAGCAAAGAAACATATAATCCAAATACTGCCACCAAACCTTGCAACCAATGCAAAATCTGGCAATAAAACTGAACTCCCCTCCCAGTACAGATTTGATCAACTATCTTTGTCAGGAGAAATGGGACCAACACAAACACAAGGTCATAACTGTTATCTATGAAAATAACCAAGTGCACTAATGTGACACAACTCTTATGGTAAAGAGATGAAGTCCTTAATGAAGCAACAAGAGTTGCATGAAAAAAAAAATCATAAGTGCACTTGATTTTACATCAATCATCTGTTTGCATTATTTCATCTTCTACAACCTAGAAAAAAGAGAAACATGTGTTTCCTTGTACTTGACCTTCACATGTCTCATCACTATCTAAACCATAAGGTTAAATTAAAATCCTGGACACATCACAGCAGTCATAATTTTCAATCCACACATGCAGACTTACAAAACCTGATAGCTTTGATCCTGGATATAAAATGAATATGAATTCAGTCTTGAGCAGTTTGTTTGTACTGCATACTATCAGCGATAAATGAGATTTTTCTTGTCTAAAGCCCAATTTCTAATACAATAGGAATGGGATATTAGATTGCAGAAGTAATTGAGTTCTGCTATAGAAAGACCCCATTGGAAAGTGTATTTCTGAGTTTATGCTGAAATTTAATGCTTAGATTTTGGTTTTGTTTTTGTTTTTAAATGAGAAAAACTAGTTGCATTCTATTTAAAAGAAAATAATCTTTGAAGGCATAAAAAACCCCTTTTTTTTTCTGATATCACAGGTTAATTTAGAATCAATCTCCCAAAGTGTTTATTTCCCATAGAAATAGTATGTGCTCAACTTTGATATACTAGTTCAACTATATTGAGTTCCAGTTGCAGAATCAAGAAAAAACTGCTGTGGTCCCTTAAGAAAGTTTTAGTCTTCAAGTGGAAAATAGAAATGGGATAATACTACAGGCCAAAGTACAAGTTAAAAAAAAAAAAAAGTCCTGTAAGGCATTATATATAAAGAAAAAAAGCCCACAAACATCTACTACAGTAAAAAACTATTTCATCATCTGTCAAGGTCAGTAACACATTCTAAAACCAGACTTTGTGAAATTACGTAACAAACTACCCACTTCTTTTTTTTTTTTTTAAGCAGAGATTAAATTCAAATCAGGTATAGAAAAAGATCATTTGTTTGCAGCCTTAAAAAAATCTTTGATACATAACATTAATAGAAATGGAAAAATATAGTTACAAAATTAGTAATAAAATGTATGGCTAGGCTTCACGAACAAAAATTTGGGAAGGGCTCTACCCACGTGGGTGTGTGCTTCGACACTGCGCAGTGGATTTTTTAGGTGAGGCACAGCGTGTGTGGAACTGGCCCCACCCTTTAACTCCTCAGGTTCATCTGCCACAGCCAAGCGAGCTTGGACGGTGACAGTGAAGTCCTCAGGACTCGAACCTACAGCCTCCAGTATTCCCAGGAGGTCTCTCATCCAAATACTAACCAGGCCTGACCCTGCTTAGTTTCCGAAATCTGACAGGATCGGGTGTCAGGGTGGCATTTAACTGCCAGTAATAAAATACAGCTGTGTATATTACTTTTCATAATACATATATAGTCGTACATTACATAAATACAATAATTAAAGGATTGCATTGAACTTTCTGGTATTAAATACAGTCCTCAGATATCACATTAGACTAAAAGGAAAAACAGATTTGTAAAATTGTCCTTGAATGGTGGATAAAAAAATATTTTTTCTTTTTTTCATATAATCTAAGACTTATGTAAGCATGTAATTTGCTCTGAGTTTTATGCTATTTCTTTATTTAATCAAGTTTTGAAGTCTATAATCCAAGAACATCCCCCTGATAAAGAAAGACACTAAGGAAATTTGCACTTCAAAAACACCAATGTTCTGGTTTCTCACCACTCTGAAATGCAAATCAGGAACATTTCATTGATAACAGCTCTTATAATGCTTACTAAATTTAAACAAGTCCAGCAAAGTAATCTGGATCTGAAAAAAAGCACCTCTATTATTATTCTGCATAATTAGCAGCTAACAGTGATGCACTCTATTAATCATTTTTATTACACAGGTGTCTTCAGGTGAGACTGAAGTCCCATTATGCAAACATAGGTCTTGCTCAGAGTTTACAAGCTACATAACATGAGGTGAAGAAAGAGACAATACACATAACAATGTTAAAACACCAAATATGTTAGCTCATGTTTATTAATTTTCTAAAGCTACTTCAAAAATATTGTGAAATACTTAAGAAATGAAAAGGTAAAAAGGAGTTAGGGCAGGAGTTACAACTCACTTCTGAATAGGGGCAGCTGAGGTTTTTGTTAATAGGTCCCTTGGGGCGAATTAGAGTGAAAAAACCATGGTGGTCTTTCTTTGACCAGTGATATGCATATGAGTGGTTGCTTCCTTTCACACAGTTTGCCACAGTGGGAATTTTTATCTGGTTGCATTAATCAGGATGTGCTAACCTGATCTCACCTCTATCAGGCCCAGAATCAGCGCGTTCCTGTCACGAATTCCTCCCTTCTCTGCTCATCTCAAGTTCCCACTGAGGTGGTTAATGGCAAGTTCCTTCTCTGGCCTTGTCAGTGTTTGAGAGAAACAACTGGATTTCCGTTCCCCTGTGGACCTTCATAGACATTAGGGGGAGAGCCTGCCTCGCCACGGTCTTCACTGCATATATAATATTGAAATTTCAAACCACTATTTCCACCCAAAAGTTAAAAAAAAAAAGCATTGAAAGTACATGTATTGAATGTTAATTAGTGATGATCTAGAGATTATTTGATAGTGTAAAAAAGAACATACTTTATGTAAACATAAACAGACAAATATGGTAAAATTTTAGTACAACTTTCTCCAAAATAACAGTAACAAATTCTGAAGAAAGCACATTTTAGTCTGGTAACAAACTATTAAAGAAAACTTACATAAAAGCAACATTTCACCAATAATACTATATGAATCAGCACAGCTCTACATACTCTTATTTTCATGCCCTACTTGTAATCACAAATAAACTAAGAAATTAAAGGATAGGTTCTATTTCAATAATGATAATTAATAATGATGATGATGATGATGATGATGATAATAATTATTATTTACTAATTACATGACAACAATATGAAACCCTGTAGAAAATTATTATTTGAAAGTGGATTCAACACCAAGAATGAAGTTATTCTCAAAAATATTGTGGCCTCAGTATCAAAGATTTATTTGAATGAAGTTCCTGGAAAATGATCCAAGAAACAAGTAATCAAAGAGCTTATTCTGAGATGTAAATACAGTAACATAACAATGCAAATGCAGAGAATTTAGTGATAAACAAAACAAGACTGCAATGTTTGGCAGTGGCAGACTAGCAAGTCAGCCCAGAAAGCAAATTTGCTTTAAAGTAAAGAATAAACCTAGAAATAAGACAGCAGAGATAGAATACAACATGCTTCATAAAATGCAGTCAATAAACATAACATCCAGAGAATATAAGTTCATTCAACAGGAAAAGACAGTTATGCCAGTAAAATACAAATATATGGTAAATCTAAAGTGAAACAGAAAACTAAAGAGAAAATCAGGTTAAAATCAAATAAAATAAAAAAATCCCCACCAACTGAATAAATAATAATAAGAAAGGAAGTATACAATTTTCATAAACATAAAAATATCTTCGGAAAATAGTGAACAGACTTAGAGTTACCTGTCACAAAAATGGAAAAATGAAGTAATAGAAAGACACACAAAAGTAGAGATTTTTCATTTCAGAGTTTTTGTGAGGTTCCCATTTTTCCCTTTGAATTTTTAAAAACTTTCGCACATTTAGAAATATTTCATGAAGTTTTACTTTTAATAAATGACATGTATACTTGGAATACCCTTTAAATATGGAGAGCTTCTCCTACATTATTTTACCAATAAATTATACTGTTACTAGATTCACATCAAATCATAGTATTTGTATTTTTTTTATTTTACAACCACTATTTGTGTTATATTATTATCACATATCCATCATAACTCATAGTTTTAAACCAATATTTTACTGCACAGTTTAAAATGGCACTTAACTTTAATTCATAATTAGGTTATCTTAAAGTTTGTTTGGGAAGCTGTTTTCAAGTAAAGAATTAATTTTAAACAAGGAACTACATTTCTGCCTTATTAGAAACTGTCAAGTTTAATATAAGATTTGGAATACATTTTTCAACTTCAGTTTTTGCACTCAGATAAACCAAAAATGGAATGTCTGTTTCTTGTCTCAGTTGGGCTATTACAGGTGTCTGGGTTTAGTGACAAAAGAAGGAAAAATGAACAGATGATTGGTCATGAGTTCATATGACCATCCTTCTTTCTGATACCATACCCATAGGCTAAATCAATAAACACCATGAGGCAATTAGAGAATGAGGGGTTTTAAATTTGAGTATTATTTAGCTTGAACATTGGTAATTTTCATCAGTTAATGAAGCAACCAAAATTAAGAAATTCAATGTCATAGTGCTAGAATTGAAAATAACAGTTCTTCGGTAGTGACTTTGGAAAGGAAAAAGAGAGGGTTTACCTTGGTTTTATGAACCAGTATGTCACAATTTAAATGAGCAACGTAGAGATTTTGAGCTCTTATTCCTCATATGTGGTTGAATTATGAACAATAACTGGATTTTCAAATGATGGAAGAAATTATGACAAAATACATTGAAAAAAGTATGAAGTTAGATCCACATTCAACAGTAGTGGAATGAGAGTAATAAGCAAAACAATGTATTTTTTGAAACTAGAAGAAACAGAAATATCAATTAGATGGGACAACATTCTCAATATATAACATACTAAAAAAACCCACTTGATTAATAAAACAGCTGTGATACTGCCTTTCAAGCAAGAGTTAACATAGGGATATGAAAATCTTCAATGAAAAAGCATTTAGAACTGACTAAAGTATTGAAAAGGCAAAGCATTTTTAGACAGAAAAAAGAAAGACTGGAATTTCTCCCTCAACTTCAAAGCTTCAACTGACAGTGAAGAAAGATATCTTAATCCTATACATTGTTATTTAACAAGGATAAGAATGCATAGAAGTAACCACAGGGATCCAGAGATTTTTTGATTTGCACTATTACCTAAATATGAAGAGGTAGGAACTGGTTTTCAGGAAGCTACTTTAAAATAAATTTGCACTGATCCCTAGAATTAGCCATTGCCAATACTTGTTCACTTCTCAAGCTTTCAGGTATGTCTACACAGAGTGTCTACACAATTGTGCTGGTTTTGACTGGGATAGAGTTAATTTGCTTCACAGTGGCTAATATGGAGCCATGTTTTAAGTCTGTGCTGCAAAATCTTAATAACACAGGGATGTTTTAGTAGTCATTGCTGAGCTATGCTTACAGAGCGAAGGCCTTTTCTACCCCCTCTTCTAACCCTCACCAACGAGGAGGCAGGGGATGCACAAGTTGTTGGGAGGGGACATAGCCAGGACAGCTGAGCCCAACTGACCAAAGGGATATTCCATTTTGTGGGGAATGGCTTTAGTCTGTACAGGAAGATCACCGCAAGGGAACATGGGACATGTAGTCACAGCATGTTCCCGAGGAGAAAGCCTGGCCTGCATATGCTCACGGGACTGCCTTGAGGGGAACCCATGGGAATTAGCACACTCTCCCTCTGATGAATGTTTAACTGACTGAGTGTGCTCCCCCTAACAGACTGAGAGCCAATGGGATGGGGGAGCCACGTGGTCCCCACGAGTCACTGTAACTGTCCCCTCTGAAGGGGATAAAAGGAGTCCTGTATTCGTTAATAAATGATCAACCCCCTGGCTGGCTGGGCCGTGTCTCACTGCCACTATTCCATATCACATGTTATGATTATCAGCATATAGAGTTTGGACAAGGAGAAGGAAGAGGGCAAACATTTGGACTGATCCTGTTTGTCTTCCAAAGTCACTGTATGTGTGATGCAACCCTGTTTTTTTCTGGAGATGCCTGAACACCTGCCTGCCCAAGAGAAGTGATGAATTAATTCCTTGTTTTGCTTTGCTTGTGTGAGTGGCTTTTCCTTTATTTATTAAACAGTCTATGTCTCAGCCCATGAATTTTCTCACTTTTCAAATTCTCTTCCCCATCCCTCTAGGGGGAGGTGAGCAAGCTGATGTGTAGTGCTTAGTTGCTAGCTGGGGCTAAGCTATACAGAAATCATGTTTAGAGTGTCCAGAGGGTTTGTTTTGAGGTTATGACAATTATAACCTCAGAATTCTAAAAAACTAGATCTAAAAACTTTCCTCTACAGTTACTGGTCTGTCCAAGGTCATGTCATTTAAATATGTTTTAAGAACCTGAAAAAAATTGGTATTTCAAGGTTTACCAAATCCCTCTGCTCTAGCATTAGAAGTTTTTTCTGCACAAATGAGAAATCATTCTTTATAGTTGTTGAAACTCTATGTTTTTGCAATAGAGATAAAGACAACACAAAGACCAGCTTGTTTCCTGTCTTTCAGAATTCTTTGTGTATTAAAAAATAGTATCCAGTTCTTTTGTAAAATACATCTTCTGTAGATATCCTCAATTACTTTGGTTTCTCTTCTTGGATCATTACTTTCATATTTTCAGACTCTGGTCCAGATTTTTCTTGAGACACCAGTGTTTTAAATTGGTCACAATATTACAGGCAAGCATTGCCATACCATAGTCAAGTGTAAGATAATTTCTTACATCACTGTTTTATATGTATGTAAAAAATACAGATAGTTATGCAGCTCAAAGAATGTTTGCCGTTTTAACAACAGTATCATTATTGTCACACATTGGTGACTAAAATAAAATTTTTTAATTACTTTGCTTATTATGTTATTTTCCAAAGTCTGCATATAGGTCAACTGTGTCTTACCTTACTACTTATATGTCAGGTTATTCCTACCTATATGAAGAACCCTACATTTATCCCTATAATCCATCTAGTTCAATAATCAGTTACTCAATGTGTGTATTAGGCAGCGTGATTGTTTCTCTTCTTCACTTGTGTCAAAAATTTAGGCACTGTTTGATATTTATCCAGAAAACATATAATGAATAAAAATAACAGCAATTAAAAAAATAACGAATGAACAAACAAACAAACAAAACATGCCAGACCTCTACAGAACAACATGTGATTATACAACACTGGGCTTCATTGTGACAACAAATCAATCAATAATTTTCTCCCTATACAGCTTGTGAAGTTACTTTCTAACTCTTCTTTTTGTAGGCTGTATTTCCCCTAATTGGGTATGAGAAAATCAAGACTGAGTATAAAGCGGCTGAGTCAAAACACTGTGTCTTATGTCAGTCTTTAATCCATAAGCTCTTCTGCTTCCCATGGAAGGAAATTATTTGTCACTGCCCAGGTTCCTCCTCTTTTTCTATCACGTGTGTATGCACTCACACACCCTCACAAACACATACACACGATTTTACCACCATCTTTCCGTCTGGACCTTCTGTGACAGAATTTGGGTTCTTTTATATTACATGCTTTTTTGTTAACAGGTTTCTGTCTGCTGAAAATCTACACCACCATTTGATGCTGTAATCATACATAACTTGTTCAGTTTTAGCCAGCAAATTGCCGTTGATTTACAACTGAGAATATGCTAGACAAATCATGCACAGCAACTCAAAGCAATACTTAAATGCAAGCAGAAATTTCAAATTGAACAGTTAGTGCTGGGAACTACATGTTTCTTAAGTGCTTTGACAGTATTTACTGTAAGGGGAGAAAAAACACGTATTCACAGAATCACAAAATGGGAATGGTTGGAAGGGACCACAGCAGATCACCTGGTCAAACCTCCCTGCTTGAGTAGGGTTATTCCAGAGCACATGGCACAGGAGTGCATCCAGGCAGTTCTTGAATATCCCCAAGTGAGGGGAAACTCCACAACCTCTCTAAGCAGTCTGTTCCAGTGCTCAGTCACCTGCACAGTAAAGAAGTTCTTCCTCATGTTCAGGTGGAATTTCTTGCCCATCAGTTTCAGCAAATTGCCTCATCATATTGTTTATTCTGTCATATACTCTGAAAATTCTCTATAAAAAGGTGTTAATTCTTTTCTCACATTTATTTCAAGGACTCAGTGAGAGAAAAACTGTTAATGAGCAACTTGTTTGGAGAATCAGGTAAATGTTTACTCTCCTATTGTGGCTTAACATCTTTTTCTTCATATTAATCCTTTACAAAATACTTACTCAGTGTCAAAAGCCATGGTTGGTCACAACTACTGTAGGGTCAATGCCAGGGGTTTTTTTCCCCCAAACCTAAATAATAATAATAAAACCCTCTAGAAATCTGTTTATTAAGCCATTACTTTTAGAGGAAAAAAATCAATGAGAAAAACAAGAAGCTGGACCATTAGAAGACTGTTTTTCAGTTGCATGAGCAAATATGGATAATGTAACTCTTAGTAGCTCCTCTTACCCCCAGTCAAAGAGCTGATCTGTGCTTGAGCAGAGCAAAAGAGTGAAGATGCAAAGGATGCAATAAACAGTTCTCTTACTAATGCTACAGAAAAGTGGATTTTCACTTCTTGGAAAATTGGCAAAACAGCTCACTTTGTGCTGTGGATAGTCTCTCTTCTCCTTGACCCATAAAACAGAGTATTGTATGGCAAGATACAGGTAATGTTTCTAAGATTCAAACTTATCCTTGCTGATTTACGTTTAGACTTTATTTAAATTGTAGATGAAAAGTAAAAAAAAAAATATTCTGCATTATTTCTTCCAAGAATAACTCTTCACTTCTATCTTGTTTATGTCTTCCAAGATCATATGGAGGTAGTAGAAAGAGTCTTTTTCTATTCCTCTAGCCAAATACTCATAAATATTCTCAAGACCCTACAGAGGCAAAATCCTTCTTAACTGTTATGATTCACTGGGATACACGTTGCACACCGACTAAGTGAAGCCAAGGTCGATACCTCCCATGAGGTCCAATACATCTATATTGATTGAAGCACTGAAATCAATGGAATTATAATTGGACAGAACTTTTAGGTAACTAGAAGTCCTAGAAAAAACTTTGGGGACTTAACAAATGTTGAAGGGAAATCCTTGGAAATCACATACCTAGAAAAATGTTACCATTGATTTTTAACTCAGGTCACAGACCACAGATGATTATTGGAGTCTTGAATGACACTGTATAGTGTCTGTCTGACACTGAGCTAGCCATTTTAGAAAGCCAGGGTAGGGGTAAATGAGTTTATTGTCACAGAGATACTTGTAACAACACTACTGTACTTTCCCTACAGGGTTCAATATATATAAAATCCCATTTCAGCAATCTGATTCCTGGTGGATAATACTCCACTGATAGGTCATCTGTAATGTAGCACAGATTTCTGGCTACCCCATAAAAATTTTTCTCAGTTAATGCATTCCAAGACAATTGATCATTATCCCAACTCTTATGGATGCATGACTGCAGAATTATAATAATGGTCTTTGTTGTGTATCATCCTTGAAAGCAGAAGTCCTAACATATTAAAAGAGGACTTTGAGATAAGGTGCTTTTTAATGCTTAATGCTCTTTGTCCAGATTTTTATTCCCCTGTAGTAAAGGTTTCATTGAAATAAAGCTCAAAATTGCTGTAATTGGTTGACTTTTCCCTGTCTGTTCTTTCTAACAATAGATATTTAAGATGTCATATTTGGTTGTGGATTTTATACCTTAAAGGAGCCAAAGCAATTTAATATAGTGTAGAACCACGTACACTTCGATGCTGTGGGTAGTTGATTACCTCAGGTAAACATCAGTTAATTTCATAACTTAGTTGAGGGTTTTTGAGTAGAGAGTGGTGTCTTTAAATGACTGCTGACATTTTTTAAAATTTATTTTTAAACTAATATTGTGAAATTCTAAAACTGCAAAAAAAAAAAAAAAAACCAAA
>VWZD01001560.1:0-18258 GCA_013396695.1 Sakesphorus luctuosus | reverse complement strand
GCTCATTTCTTTTCCTTTATCAGTATTGTCTCCGGTTAGTTTTAAAAGTGATATATTTATGAAGTTATGATTTATAAATGAACATCTTCTATTAAACAAACCTGCTAATTACTTCCTTTGTTATTTTAATAATTTAAACCATAGGCAGTCAACTATTACACAGAAAATCTGATGTTTAAGGTTTCATATTGCAACTATCCTTTTGAAAGCTTATGTGTAACTTTAATTAATTTAAGCAAATAAACCATTCAAAAGGAGTATCAAAACCAGTGCTGTAAATATTTTAAAGGTAATTCTTTGTTCTACATATTCCAACTAATTACTTCTGCTTATCCTTTTTTTCAACTGGAATGTTGCATGTATTTGTAATGTGCAAAGTTTATTTAAAAGATACTTGCATTCTGTGGTGAAATAAGTTTAAAAAAAATTTTGGGCATGTGTTGTCAAAGCACTGTTTTCTATACTACATTGTATATAATTTTAGATTCTTTTACTTTAATTGGAATATTATTTGTTCTTCAATATCATTCTTTTTGATTTGTAGTTTTTTTATGGTACTAATAATACACTTAAAACATTTTTACAAGTAGATATGTTAAACTCTCCTACACTCTTCCTTCTGGGGCAGTATCAACACACATGAAATGCAGAGTTAGTGAAAACATGGGTTTGAATGTTTCAGGAGAGGTTTTCTTTCTATAAGGAGTAGTTAATGTAGTGTAGAAAACTTGCAGTGGCAGAATTGTGCTTCAGTTCCATAATTTCTTTTTGGAAACTTCACAGGGAGTGAACATCAGGCTTAATATTAACAAGAGATTAATTTCTAAATCAACCATTTTACTCTATCTTATAAATCCTACACTTTGTTATACGTGTATATTAAATATATTCATACTTTAAAGCCACTTAGAGAAATGAGAATCTGGAGAATCCCTGAAAGGCATTGCAACTTTTATGCAAATAGATTTTCAAGAAATCCACTATTTTTATTTAAATATGGCCTGGGACAGGAATGATGGTGGTGTCAATCTGATGGAGTTTTTCTTGCAGGGAAAAGTTGTGCTGAAGGATTGTGTTCTACATTGAACAGTTACTGAATAAAGCACAAGAACACCTTTGAACTGCCAGTTGGGACTCCCTGTTCTGGAGGATTACTTGTAGGACTAGCTTGCAGATTCAAGCTCGTTCTTTTTCTGTTTCTTTCCTATTTTCTTGGCTTCTTTGCCACATTTGCACAACTTTATCACTTTTTGCACAACTGAAATTTTTTCCTAGTCTGGTAATTATGATGAACTTCTATGAAGTTACTTTGTTGGAGTGAAGAAAGTGGTCTTTTCCTTCTCTTATGAGTATTGCAATGAAAGTATTACTTAAAGACTATTTCCTTGTTTTTATTTTGAACAGAAGTAGATATTTCCAATAAATACATTTTGAGGAAAAATAGTCCCCATTATTATATAAGTTGTGACTTGAAGATGCCTTCTATGACTACTTCACCAGCACCTCCTGTGAAGATCCTAACTGGCCTGAAGATATATAGGGAGCAATTTGCTCAGACTTATAGTGCCAGTCTTAAGCACATGCATCAGAAGATCTTTCAATATATGAGGAATGTTCCCATGAAAGGAATTCAGTTATGGAAAAGAGGATTTTCCTAGACTTTTACACTCTGCTTGAAGACCACTTAAGGTGCTTAAATCCCATGTCCATTTGAATCTAGCTCTGCAGAGAAATTTATAATGCCAGTCATTGAAATGCACATCAGAAAAAATTCATTATCTCAGAATCATAAAATTAATGTGGCTGGAGGGGATCTGTGCAGGTCATGTGATCCAATCCCCCTGCTCAAACCAGGAGACTTAAAGACATTTGCCCAGGATTGTATCTGGACATTTTTGATGTCTGCAAAGATCCGGGCTCCACAACCTTCATGAGCAAACTGTGTCATGGTTCAATCACCTTCAGAGGAGAAAATCATTTCCTGGTGTTGAGGGAATCTCCTGTATTTCAGTTTGTGCCCACTATCTCTTGTCCTTTTGCTGAGCACCACTGAGAAGACCCTGGCTCTATCTTTGCACTGTCTGCACTATCGCTTCAGGTATGTATGAAAATTGTTATGTACATAAATGCCAAAAACCTTCCTGAAATCCACGTGGACAATAATCCCTTCATCTACCAGGCCTGTAATTCCTCATAGAAGTTTAGCAAGTTGGTCAAGGATGAGTTCCCTATTGGTGACTCCATACTGACTACTGATGTGTTTTTCCTCCTGAATGTTCCTGGCAATGACTTCCAGGATTAGCTGCTCCATCACTTTCCTGGGGAACAAAGTGAGGCAATCTGGCCTGTAGTTGTCTGGGTTCTCCTAGTGTCTTTTCTTGAGAATGGGGCTGACATTTGCTTTCATCCAGTCTTTGGGCACTTTTCTCAGTCACCATGATCAATCAAACGTTATTGAGAGTGGCCTCACAATAACATCTGCTAGCTCCCTTGGGATTTGTGGGTCCCTCTCAACTGGGCCCACTTAGGAACACTTAGGAATTGAGTGACTATACCCATAAAAATGCACATGAGATGATAGGAGATGATAGGAAATATTAATAGATACCAGCACAGTGAGTGAAGAACCGTGCAAGCCATCCAACAGTCAGTACCAAGAACAGTTCCCTCTTAAGACAAAGCCTCCTATCATGGAACTAAGCAGCTGTAGAGCCATGTAGACTTCCCTTCTGAAAGGACCCAGAAGGCATTATTTTACCCCATTTAATAATAAAATATATTGACCATTCACTTGGAACATAAAAAATTAAATTATTTCAGAAATTACTGCCTCCTAATTAGACAATAAGGTACTGACTGGGTAGTCACCTAACAGATGAGAGCAAGATGCTTACAAGAAGACTATCCTAATTAGGCTATTTGAGAGGGAATTGCTGATCTTTGAACTTCTTTTCTGATGAATTTTGAATATTCACTGAAGCCAGGACCTGACATGAAAACTTCCTTTCCCATCAATGTGTCTTAGTCTCTATAGCTGCAATGCCATTTTTTCTCACCCTCTGAATCAATAACTTATTATTACAAAGCAGAACAGCTCCAAGAGGAAAGATAAAGGCTGGACAATACTCTCTCTTGATAAAGCTATTCATCTCAAATGAAAAGTGACCAATTTCTAATCATTCATTGGTCTGAGGCTCCAAGGAAGGGGAGATAAACCAGGTTTCCTTCCACTGCCTTTCTCATTATCACTTCAGTGATGCAGACAACCAAAAATATAGCTTTGCTGAATTAATAAATTTTAATTAAAAATGATTTTTTTTAGCAACTGAAGCTAAAATAATAAATGTCATTAATTCCATGGCAGATTAAAATTAATATTTATTCATTTTGAATTGTGTGATGTTGCATATTGTGTAAATTTGTATTACATCATTCCATGGGGTTTTTTTCTTGGGTACACCTTTCCTTACACTGTCTGTAACCAAATGCTGTAATATGGAGGAACCACATGTTTCTGACAAGCAGAGCACAAGGATGTCTTTACTTACCTTTTTATTTTTCCTGATGTTTGAACCTGTAAATCAATGTTTTCTTCCTTTGAAATGTGTTAATATTGTTCCCATGGGTTCATCCTCAGATTTTTCCTGTCAGAGCTGTCATTAGTCAGCTATCCTCCTATCTGCCTTTAAGCAGTTGAATGTTCGGGTCTAAAAGTATCACCTCCTACACAGCCATGCTCTTAGTTTCCAGTGTCATCTTGAATACAAACTCTCTCCTACAAAATACCATTGATTCGGAGTCCACTAATGGATAAAAAAATATCCCATCCCTAATTAAAAATATCAAATCTATAGTCCATTAGACAACACCCTGCATCTGAACCCTACTTATGTTTGTCATGTTCCTCTAACTATCTTGATAGACATTTATGAGATAAAATACCATGAGAATTGTTCAGTTTGAAGATGATTATAAAGGATGTGTGCATGTGGCTCTGGCATGAGAATCCTTTTCATATCCATACAAGCTTCCTGCAAAGTCAATAACTTGCATGCTATATACATGGTGAGCTACATAAGAAATAATGGAACATACTATTAATAAACTTTTCTAATGAATAGAAGACATTAAAAAGGTCCATAGCAAGTCTGTGGAGTCTCTAACGTTGAAGGCCTTACAGAACAAGTATCTATCAGGAATGCCATTGTGCTTGTGTTGGAGTAGATATATTGACATGTAAAGGGAGAATGAAGTTAAATACATCTCAAAAGGGAATCAGGAGGTTAGTATAAATTGTTTTCATCAAAAGACATTTCCAGAAGCTGTTCTTCTTTTTCACCTAAATAGACTAATTGTTTGAATACATTTTACACTTTGATAGTATATTTTTCCCAGATAGAAGACTGTGCTGCCATGCAAATGAGATAAAATACATCTTCACTTATTTATTTATTTCCTACAGTGACAGCAATATTTTCAGTATGCTTCAGCCCAGAGAAAAGATCTTTGAAAGGTTGTTTTTCGAATTCCTAATTGGAGGAAACGTGTGGATTGGCAGAAGCAGATAGAGGTGAAATGAAGGAGATGTGTTTTGATGGAAGGTATGTTTGGAAACTCGAATTTAGACAGCATTAATAAGATGGGAATTATGCACTGAGCCTGCAATTTAGTTAACTTTTTCAGAAGCTAATTTGTATAGAACAGATCTGGACTTTTATTACTTAAGTACTCTGTGTATTCTTCTTTACCAATTTCTAGGCAATCAGAAAGAAAAGTATGTGAATAATGAAGCAAATTAAACATAATAAAAGCTAGCAGAAGTCCTAAAAATTGGAGACTTCTCTCTCCCCTACTGAAAGATATTTTTTATAAATTCTTATTTTCCCGAAGTGATGCTGCAGTGCAGCACAGCTGAAAACAATTTGTGCAATGGATAATTTTAAAAGAATAATCTTATGCAGATACAAAGTAATCAACATATTTCTTCAAGAAAAATAATTTTAACAGTGGAGATAACCATTTAATGTTGCCTGTTAAAACTGCTGAAGAGAACATAATTGCTAATAACTGAAGATATTTTTTAAATCTTCTGAAAATATGTTCTACTTTTTACATAAAAAAACTATTTTTGCTATAATTTCTATAACCGCATTAGTTTCATCTTTTTCAACCTCTCTGTAATTTTCAGATTGCATTGCTAAATATAAGACAGTATCTGGCACATATATACAAGGCATATGAAGTGTCAAGGTGAACAATATTCTGTTCTATCCATCAGATTTGTCACACTATGCAAGGTATTTATGACACTAAGGTTTGATTAGCAGAGCACTGAAAACTAAGTTACAAGCCATAAAAAGTGTCAGTTGGCACTAAAAAAGCTGTCTGCTGAACAAATTGAGCCACGGTGAACATAGGTGTGCAATATATATGTGTGCATATATATCTATATCCCAGTACATTTTCTTAATTTGCAAATTCTTTTCTGGAGCTGTCTTCTCTTTGTGGCTGCATCTTCCCTCAAACTCTTACAACTTTTAGAGACGATTAGTGTGGGAGAAGACCCAGGTTTTATAAAGTGTCAAGAATATTACCAGTGTTGCGTCAATGAGGATGTGGACGCTACAAGCCCCCAGGCTCCTAATATTAATGTTCTGCACAAGGTCTACAGTGGCACGGACTCAAATGCCCTTATATGGACATTCTGGTAGTATAATAAAAGTGCATCACAAACATATCTTCCCTATTGTCATCTCCTATCCAAGTTTCTTCTTCCCATAATCCCTTAAGGTCTCTTTCTCACCATTTCTTCCTATTGGCTGGAGTTTTGTGTCTTTATTGGTTGTTATCCTGGTTCACTGATTGGTTCTTACCTCTGGTCCCCCAGCGATAATATTCCACCCCCTTACCCTATTAGTCCATTTTCAATCCCCCTGACCAATAGGAGGCATTGCACCATCCACTCTTCCAGAAACTTCCCTGCCTAAGGTTATATAAATGAGGCACTCCCATAATGTTTGCTGCTTCTGCCACCAAACCTCCTGGTCTCCAGACATCCTTCCTTTCCAGCTGCAGCACTTTGGGGGCCCAAGCAGGTTTGCCGCAGGGGGAGCCTTTCGCAACTCTGGGGAGAAATCCTCAGAGTATTTCCATCCACTGGGAGATTACTCATGTGAGAGCAATGGAAAGTAGGTGGATCTGTAATTTGCTATTTCTTCTCCCTTGTCCTGTCACTACATGCCCTTGTAAGATGTTCCTCTCCAATTCTCTTGTAGGCCCTCTTTAGGTACTGGAAGGTTGCTGTAAGGTCTCCCTGGAGACGTCTCTTCTCCAGGCTGAACAGACCTAACTCTCAGCTTGTCTTCGTGGGATAGGCATTCCAACCCTCTGATCATCTTTTTGGCCTCTTCTGGATTTTTTCCAATGGATCTATATGTTTCTTATGCTGGGGGGCCCAGACCATGACAGTTCAGTTTAGGGAACCCACCTGAATCAAGCCCTTTCTTATTTTCTGTTTTCCATCTGGAGTACACCAGTATTAAAGGAGGTTTATAGGAATCATAGTTTATGTGAATTTAATAATCTGCATTGTAAATTCTGCTGCTGGAACTGAGCAGTTACATTTCACAGTTTTGAACTGAAGTCCTTTGGCTGAATGCCTGCCTAGCTCAGTTAGTTGAATGCAACTGCACCACAGAATGCTAATGCTGTGAAATAAAAATATGTTAAAAACAAGCAAGTGAATGTGAATTCATAAAGCAAAATGACATTCCAAACCAATACATTATTTAATAAAGGTAATTGTTTTAAACACCATACAGTATAAAAATATAGCTTAATTTAAAAAAAAAGTATTAAAAGTTAAATGCCATGAATGATCAATCATAAACCATAGGTAAATTTATAAACCAATTTCCAAACTCAGACAGAAATGTCAATGAATTGATAGACACTTGAGATGTTTTAAACTCATAATGCAAACCTAGATATCTCATTAAAGAAAAAAAATGCCTGTGGTGATACATATTGACTGATTCTTCATTACTCTGACTATTATTTATTATGTGTAATAGTCCTGAAATCTTCAAATTTTTCACAGCACTACTTGCATACCAAGACCAAAATACCAGTGCTTCTTCCATTACAAAGTTTTATTTTATATTGATTAATGTTACTACATTGTAGAGATCTTTATGAGGTTTTTCCTCTACTAATATTCTTTTTTTCAGCCTTCTGATTGCAGAGTTGAAAGACCAAGCTATGAAATGTGAAGGAATCCACTGACAATTCAGGTATATGCTTATGGGACAGGATGACTTTTCTTATATTTTCTTTTGGCATCCCCTACTGGTGTACAGCTGTGAAGACTCCTCCGTGACATAAGATCTCAAAAGGAGTTCTGTGATGAGATCTTTTGAATTTTACTAATAGCTAAAGTAATGGCAGTTTAATGTGAAAATATTTATATTCTTTTCAAGCAACATAGATTCATTGCTTCAGTTGATATAACATCTCCAACAGGACATCTAATTACACTACTTTACTTGTTTCACACAGGTATATATTTATCTCCTTGATTTGATTTTGAGATTTTGGGGATTTTTTTTTTTAAATTCTTGATAAAAGACAAATACATGTAAATTTTTTCATTCAAACTATATCATGATAAATATTCTTTGTGATGATGCAGTGATGCAATGTATAATTTTCCATCCATTCAGGAGACATGTGAAGATGAAAAATCTATGGAAATATTCCAGTTCTATTGCTTGAGGACTGGAGCAGAAATGTTCCTCACTATTACAGTAACACTATTACTTATGTGCTGTCCTCCCAGAAAGAGTGGAAAAACAGTAATGACATTAGCATCTTTCCAGTTGTTGTAGCTGTAGTGTTTACCTTCCTGCCTCACTTTAGGCATGTGTTACACCTGAAATCATGATTAAACCAGGCCCCCTAAAAAAAAAATCAAAGGAGTTAAACTAGCATCTCAGATTAATAAGCTAGGAGTTCTGTGTTCACTGTAGAAGTGTTGGGCAGCTGCACTTCTAGACAAAATTTTTCTAGGAGACCAAGCAATACATTGTTTTCTCACCATTATTAAACATGCTTATGTGAGTTTTCTCTCTAAACAATCTCAGGAGTGGGAAACTCCTATCTAGTTTGTGATCACAGGTTGTGCACATAAATAAGGGCTGAAGGATCTTTCTGTGGATACTTATTAAGTATAAAAATTGAATAAATTTAAATAGAAATCAGATAGTACACTACTGAATAGCTGGGTGTGAATCAGTGACACTTTCTAAATGACAAATGATTTCCAATTGTAGATTTTGCTCATTCTTTGAATGCTCATTAATCTTTAGTGAGGATAAGACTGGGAATATGTACTGCTAAATATTAATACGTGCCATTAATTTTAAAATGCAATTATGATTTTTAGCTGGATGGAATAATATTATCGTATGTGTCCTGCCAGGTTATATATTAGACAGAACTAGTCTCTTCTTTTTATCATAGAGTACTTTGGCTCTTTGCTTACACGTATCTTTTTTTAAAATCTATGATTTTTTCAAAGATAAAGTTCACTCATATTTAAATAAAATAAGTATCACTCATGTTTAACCCCTTTCCCCTTCTATTTTTTTTCTTTTATTGTAGGCTGTTAGTATTTCTCTGGAGTTAATGAGTAGGATATGCCTTTTTTTGCAGATGGGAATTATGAAGCATAGACAGCTCAGTGACTTGCTGAGTAGGTAACACCTGCCTGCAGCACCAGAACACAGGAGCCTTTGTTCCCAAGTGTATGCTTTAATTTTATACAATCTATTTTCTTCCAGGTATAGAATATAAGCTAATGGGATTTAATTTAATTTATAGTGAACATACTTGCCATGTACCGCAACTTTCAAAACAGTAGAAGTCTTGAAGGTGTGCCTTATATTTAAATAACAGATGATGCTGACACTGATGATGTTAATAAACATCCATGAGACATAGGCTATGTCTGTGTGTATAAGTAGATAAGAGATAGGAAGAAAGTTTGTCATTATTCATGCTTAATTGCCAGCGCCATCTACAACAGTGTTTTGCCATATGCCAGTCCTTCCCCAGAAAGCATCTGGCCCTTGGATAGCACACCCCACAAAGCAGTAAAGAAGAACAAATCTTGTGTGGTGATGAGAGAGTTTTAAGCAAGAGGACACAATAAAGATTTGGCACCTGAACCTGAGATCAGAGAAGTGTCTCTTGCAGAAAATAACATATAACTGCATCAAAATTGATCTCTTTAAAACTGCTGCATCTTTAACCATGAACCAATGTGTTTGTCTATACAGTTATCCTACTTCCCACGGTTCCTAGAGTGAACTGAAATAAATTTCTTTGTATTTCAGAGGGTCAAATATTTCATTACATCTGTATAGCAAACTGTACAGCCAGGTAGACCAACATCCACACTGGACCCAAACCTTGTTTCTTCTGAAATTTTTATTGAAATCAGATGCAACCCTTCTCTTGATGTCTAGAATGTTTTATAACATTTAGGTAATAATTCAATGTGGTATCAGCTGTTACTTCATTATAGACATAGTGAAGGAGAAAGTTTCTACTTTTCATCTTCAAAGTATATCTGATTGGCTGCCATGCATGTTCAATACTTTGGTCTATTCTGCTTTGTTGAACATTTGTGTTCCTGTGGTCTTTTCTATGCTCTTTAAAACCTTATTTTAGTCCCAAACCCACTATCTGTGCAATTTTTGTTCAGGCAGATGAGAGAACATAGGCTGCTGTTCCACTGTAGTCTAGACCAAACATAGTAAGAAGTTATTTTTCTCCTCTTTATTACAGAAAAATAGATGAAGGTCCAGTCTATCTCAAGATACGGAAAACTATTGAACAGATAATATATATTTCATTAAATATTAGTTTCTGTGGATGAAAACATGACACTGAACATTTGACAAATATTTTTGGGTTTAGACTGTACCTCCCCATAAAGCTAAAATCAGTTAAAATCTTTTATCCTGCTTTAGGGTAATAGTCACTCAACTGAAGGATAACAGTTTCTCAAAAAGCATAAATTCATTGCAGCTGCCTTTTTCTGCTGTTAATACTTACCTCGTGGTAAACAGCTACTATCAGAAGTCAAATTGTGAAATTTTCAGAAAAAAACTTTATACATCCGTAATAAACAGTAATAATAGAATTCTTTCTTACAATTCCATAACTTATGGTTCATAGAGTTAATATGAAATAATCACCCATTTCATCCCTGGAGGTGTTTAAGAAAAGGCTGGATGTGTGGTACTCAGTGTCATGGTCTAGTTGATAAGGCAGCGTTAGGCCATAGATTGGACTGCGACACAACGTGGCTCGTATTTACTGAGTAAACAAAACTCAGTTCAAGACTTTTGCAATAAAAATTGGATCAAATTCAAAGATGCAGTTTTCAGAACTCCCAATGCCTGGTGTCAAGCAGGCAGGATTATTTTAAATATATCTTGGTGTTTTGGTTTTTTTTTATTTTTTTAAAAGAAATGTCTTTCTAGTACATCCTAGCTATCTCTCACAGGTCAGGGAAATTAATAAATAACTATACATTCAAGTTATGAGTGCCTTTCACTTCTAACAAATTCTGTTTCAAATTATTCTCAAAAAAGGTCTCAAAGAATGTCCTGAAGGTTTTACTCATAAAATCTACAGAACAAAATGGGGAAAACCCCACACTGGGTAAGTTCATGTATTTATTTTTAATATAGTCTTCTTTACAAGCACAGTGCAGCTATTGCCTGCATGTAACAAGGGTGTTGAGTCAGCAGTGTGTTTCTGGCCTCAATATACAAACTTCTGCCTCTTAGACTCTACTATGCTGAATGTTGAAACCTAGCTCAGCTTTTTGCTCACCTTTTATAACACAAAGCATTTTTTAAATAATTTTTTTTCACTAGAAATAATGAAATAACAATTTTATTCTGGCTCCAGTTTAAGAAGAGATGAGTGTGTCGGTATGTAAGTACATGTTCATTGCATAGATATGACAGAATATGGTACCTAGACAAACAAGATTAATCCCATGCTTTCTAATTTTAAAATGTTTAGTTGCACAAAAATAGATTTATTTTTTAATCCACTATAATTAGCATAACATCTTTTATTTAAATGCAAGAGGAAAGACTTACCCACTTACTATATTATAAACACTCTTCATGTGATTCTTAATTAAAAAAAAAACAAAGGAAATTGATAACTTTTCCATTGTTTCTAATAGGCTTTATATAAAGCTGATTGTCAGCAACAAATATCTGCAGTGCAGAAATAATTATCTTTTCTCACATTTGTGACACTGTTACAGAGACTTGTTTATACTCATGCCACTGTGATTCAACAGGAACTCAGTACAACCCATATATGATTCAAATACTGAAAGCATGCTTCTTTTAAAGTATATGTGTATGTTTGCATGTTTGCAATTACAGTATAAATGCTGATTGATTTTGTGTGTACCCTCACTTCTCATTTCACTCGTACTCTACTGTTAATTGGATGTGCATGCCTCACTAATCTAGTAGCCCTCGTGATGGACCAACTTCATCAGGGAACAGAGGAAAAGCTCTAGATGTAATCTACCTGGACTTTTGTAAGGCCTTTGTTAGGGTCCCACACAACCTTCTTACTTCTGTACTGGAGAGATACGGATTTGATGGGTGAACTGTTAGATAAATAAAGAATCGGACAGATGGATGTGTTCAAAGAATGACAGTCAATGGCTCAATGTCCATATGGAAATCAGTAACAAGAGGTCTCCCTCAAGCATCTGCACTAGGAACAATATTCTTTAATATCTTTATCAGTAATGTAGACTGTGGGATTGGGTGTACCCTCAGCAGGTCTGCAGATGACATCAAGCTGAGCTGTGTGGTTGACATGCCTGAGGGATGGGATGCCACTCAGAGGGACCCAGACAGGCTGGAGGAGTAAGCACATGTAAACTTACTGAAGTTCCGAAAGGCCAAGTGCAAGGTCCTTGCATCTTGGCCAGGACAATCCCCAGTATTAGTACAGACTGGGGGATAGAAGTATTAAAAACAGACAGGCAGAGAAGGATATAGGGATACTGATGGACCGAAAATTGGCCATGTGATGCTATTGTACACTTGTAGACCAAAAAGCCAGCTATATCCTAAGCTGCATCAATGATCTATATCGTGCACTTTTTTCCTTTTTTAAGTGCAACACTGAGTCACACATTGTCAGTGCATTCTCACTAATAACAAAGTATAAAATAGAAATGGAAAGTCTTTTTTAGCCTGTAGGCATAGAATTTAAAAAATAGGCCAAAGAGGTCTACAGACAACTGTATTATTATTTCAAGTGCAATGTAGCAATTGATTCCACTGTCTTCTGATATTCATGTTTTTTGAAAAACAGGCAAGTAGATTCAGGCAAATATGTGACTAATTTTAAATCTTCCTAAGAAGGTAAATGATGTCCTCTTCTGAAATTCACTTCATTAACATTAACATCTTGATCCTGCAGATCTTTCTGCAGTGTATAGTACCCATTGTACATATAAACCCAACCCCCACCTTCCTGCCAAACAGTAAATATCAGATTCCAGAGCACAGTGAAGAGGCAGGGACCAGATGTGTCTATGGAGACAGAGACTTAATTACAGGCCTCAATTGTACTAGTAAGATCCTGCTTAATTGTGCATCCTCCTTTGATAATTTAGCCCAGCTGCTCTGTGGCTATGTGAGCCATACGGCATAGTGTCTCAGAATACTTTATGCTTTTAATAGAAAGATAGACAGCACTGTACAAAATAATGCTTAATCCTGCCCAGTATATAATTGCACATGGTAACAGAAATAAGTTTGTATTTATTTATTTTCTCTGCTGATAAAAGCAGATTAAGTAACTCAAATGATAGGCTCATTTAGATTACACCAAAGTCACCTGTTCCCCCAGTAATGTCAATGCTCCTGTTTATTAATAGACAAGCCACTCCGAAATTTACATTTTTAAAGGGACACTCCACTGAAACTAGACAAGGAAACAGATTGTGATGTATTTTCCTGTAACAGGAAGGGATCTAAATGCATATAATTATATGTCAGCATACAGATGTTATTTTTCCATTGATGAGTATATGATGCTGAAATCTGCAAATAAAATTTAACATTGTTATTGTTACACTAAATCTCCTTAAAAAACATGATATCCCCAAAGAAGAATGATGAAGTTCTTATTAGATGAAAAATTGGTATTTTCCTCTAGTGTACGCTACCTAGAAATGATTAACAGAAGCAAATTAATCACGAACAAAAACTGAAGATGTGTAAAACTCAGTTCTCTCTTCTGTCTCTTCTTTCAGCTCTTAGTACTAAAACTGTGCCAGGACGTAGAGTCCTTCCTAAGTTCCTGGCTGAACAAAATAAATTGTATGCTGATAAAACTTGTAGCAACCACGTGTCTGGTTTGGCCTCAAGTTCAGCCTGATCTCCACATAGGGAGGAGTCAAAAAAGTCACTTGAAATACCTGCATTTGCTCTTTCTCCTTTTGCTCTGCACTTAATTCAGATAATTTAACCTCCCAAATAAGGATTAATTCCTTGCTCTCACTTTTTCCAGCTTTTAAGTTACATACAGAAAAGCTTATATAGAAGATGAAAACCATGAGCAAAAGGCCCTTAAGGCTATGTCATTACCATTAAAGAAACAATAGCTGGTGCTGCTCTGGGGGCCACATACACAAGTACAGATGTAAGTAAGATGGCCTATAATATGTTTTTCATACAGTTCAAGTAGTATCTTCCTAAGCAACCTCATCATAGTTTGGGGATACAAAATTGCAGGGATCATTACCAAATGGTGTGACAGAAAAAGTCTACTGAGAGGCAGAGAGTTTGAATGCATGAAATTAAGTGTTCCATGTCACTTGATCTCAGCACCAAAAATTCTTTCTTCCTCTGTTTCATTTATCAGTATGCAAAATGAAAAGCCCATTGTAACACCCCAGTACTGAAGCCTTAAACTTTACTAGGAGTATGTCCTAAATATGACTCCAAGAGTTTCCAATGAACTTTTGCAGAGCCTTTTAGTTCTTTAATACTTTGAGTTCATGGGGCGGTCCTGTGGTGTAATGGAGAGCACTCTGGACTCTGAATCCCAAGGACCTGAGTTCAAGTCTCAGTGGGGAAGGTCCCCTGGGCAGTTCAATGCCTCCCTGCCATCCGATCCCATCAGATCTGGGATGCTAAGCAGGGTCAGCCCTGGTTAGTGCCAGATGCTGTAGACAGTCCCGAGGACTTCACTGTCACTGTCCAAGCTCTCTTGACTGTGGCAGATGGACCTTAGGACTTAAAGGGTGAGGCCAGTTCTGCACACGCTGTGCCTCACCTATAAAATCCACTNTGCTTCACCTATAAAATCCACTGCACAGGCTCGAAGGGCACACCCACGTGGGGAGAGCCCTTCCCAAATCTTCATTCACAAAGTCTGGTCATACATACATACACATACCTTGAGTTCACATATAGAGAAAACACCAACACGTTTTCCCAAGAGTCTTTTAATTTATTGAGAAAATAGACATTTTGGCCAAAGGTTAACAGTGGTAACATACAAACAAGAAGATCCCACAAGCATCCAGTAAACACAAACCACAGCTTCAGTAAAGTACAATGCATCAGTTTTAAGTGACCCAAAAGAGATTAAAGAAAGAACAAAGGATGAAATGACATTAAGAGAAGTAAAGAAAGAGGTTAGAATAATAGGATTGCATAGCACCCAACAAAGGGTCCTATGGAAGTCCAGAACTTCACAAGGTCCCAAGAAAAAAGGCAAAATGGACTTCATGTGCTCCTGTACTTATATGGTTTGGCTACTGTGGCCACCCCTCCCAGGTAGAACATCCAACCAATGACCACTCAGCTCCCTCCAGGCCAGAGTGAGGGATGGTGCAGCCAGTCAGAGGCTCCAGGGGCATGGTTTATGTGGGATACAAGGCTGCCTTTTGATTGACAGCTGCTCCATGGGGGCTCCAGCCTGACCATTAGGCTGCTGGCTATGTGGCTTCAGCCTAGGTCCTTCCCCACCCAAACAAAACTTGATCCGACATAGTAATTAAATAATCCAGTGAGATACAAATCCTATCTCTCACACCCATAGCGGAAGTTATTATAAGGATAACGTCAGGATTACAGCTTAATAGAAAGTGCCCATAGATCCATTCCTATTCCTGAATTCAAAGGGGCCCTGTGTACTTAAAATGGGAAAGATTTACATATAATTTAAGGGGCAGAGAGAGCATCTGGAAAAAATTGCACCTCCTGTTGTCTCTGTGCGTGTTTCTTTGCCACACTAAGGTGTCCAAAGTCAATCTTATTTGTTCTCTTCAGAAATTTGTCTGAAACTCTTTTTTTTTTTTTTGTCAAAACCAGACTCTGACAACGGCAGCAGAATGTGAAGTCTGTGATCCAATTTTTTTATAAATATTTATTTTTCCATTTCTCCTCTGAGGTTTTTGCCTCTTTCTATATTGTATTTTTTCTTTTGTTGTAAGGCGCATTTCTGTTAAATTTTTGTGATCAACAAGTTTTGTTTTACTATGACTTTTTTTATTATCCCTTACTAATTCCCACTGGATTTCTGCTTCCTACAGCAATAACGATGAAGTAAAATAAGGAGAGGGAAGATGGGGAACAGTGTTTTGGGAAGATATATTTGTTATAAACACACATTTTAGAAGGAACAATTTAAGATCTTTATAAAACTATGTACACATTTTTGTGTTACAGGAAAGCCTGACTAGAATATTTGAAAATGTGAATTGCAGTCTAGCAGTCACAGTTCATACTTCTCATTTTGATTCCTAACTTCATCTCACTCTTATGCAGTGAAACCATGGAGGCAATTAAAATGATCCAGATACAAAATTTATGATTGGAAGCCATATTTAGTGAAAAACCTCTGAATGCAATCACAATGAAGAAGATATTTCAGTTGATAAAAATCAAATGCTTAAAAAATCAAATGTTCTGAAATAGGATATTTAGGGGGGCTTGCTTAATGAAATAAGATTTTATCTGTCCAAATTCAAATATTAATTGCAGTAATTATTTTATTATCTGATAAGTAAAAATGACAGTATGATAAAATATATGTAATTTAATTGTAAGAAACCTTACTGTATTATGGTTTTTGTTCTATTCAATATTAGTAACTTCAACACCACAGTATCTAAGTGTCTTCTAGAGAAAATTCTATAAATCATCTCTACTGCACATACCTATTATAGGAAGTAAATATTTCTGAAAGTATAAAGATATAAAGGTAGACAGGAGACACAGAGAAAATAAAGTGGGCAATTTGGAGGAAGGTAAAAAGAATGAAAGGAGTAATGGAGCAGAATGTCTGCATTGAATGGACATGAAATTTGCAGGCTGCAGAATTCCTGACTCAGTAGATGGCACATAGAAACAGGGAAAGGAAAAAAAATTCCAGTCTCAAAAAATCTTAAGGAATTCACCTGTGGCTATTTGCTTACATTTGTAGCCTTTGAAATATCTGGATTTTAAGGTATTTTACGATAAAAGCTGGTGTTTTGACTCTAATGAAAATAGATTATTAAGGTTACACTGCTTGCAGTGTATGAGGAAGCTGTAAAGGAATCCTTCTGATATAAATCTGACCTATCTGATAAAGTCTATGAAGATTTCTAAAAGGCATTTGACAAGGCTCATCATCAAAAGATGATCAAGAAACTAAGCACAATGGGGCTAATCTCATTTTGGCTCCCAATAACCTCATCTAGGCTCCATTTTCCATGAAAGGTTGGACCAGATGGTCTTTTGAGGTTCCCTCCAATCTGGGTTGTTCTATAAATCTAAGGGTAAGATCATTAACGTATTTAAAGTACTGACTAAACAGCAAAAGGCAGAGAATACAAATGGCAAATTTTCACTGTGGAGGAGACCTAGCAGTCAAGTCTTACCAGTGCTGTACAAATATCACCTCAGGAGCAGGAGTACTGAAAGATGGTGCATGAAGGGACAATATGATTTTGTCAGATATGCTTTTTTTCTGTCAGCAACTGATGTAATCTATTGCCAAGAACAGAATATAGGCTAGGAATATCTTTGATTTTATCTTATCTACCAAGGTTTTCCTTACTTTTTAAAAAACTCGTTAACTCTCACAGTTTTCTGTGTTAGTAATTAAGCTTGTCAATATATTCATACAAGTCTGGAAAGGAGGCCTATGAAATTACAAATTTTGCTGATGATATTAAATTATTCAAGTGGGTAGCAAAGACTGTAGTGAACTATGGAGACATCTTACAGTTCTGTGTTACTGAGACGTAAATGGCAGATGGAATTCACCACTAATAAATACAAATTAAGATACATAGGAAAAAATAACTCTATGCTTAAGTATTAGGCTCTGAATTGATTGATAGCTGCAAAAAACCAAGATCTTGGAGTTACAGATGGTTCTGTAGACACTTCACCTCTAAAATTTGTATCTATTTCAAAATAAAAAAAATATATCTTAAAAAGGTTCACTAGGAATTATTAGGAAAACATTAGAAAGAATTAGTAAAAACAACAAAATATCCAAACCCAAACTATACAGAATATGTCATGGTGTATATTCTTTCAGAATTCCCTGATCACTTTAGATACCCTCATCTCAAAAAAAATTATATCTGAACTCTACCAGTACAAACTAAAAAAATAAAATATGGAATTGCGTTTGCTGAGGAAAAATTAAATAAACTAAAATCCTTCAATTGAAAAAAAAAGACAGAAGCTGAATTAAGAAAATATTATATATGTGTGTAAGCCACAAGAAGAGTAAAAATTGTTTGTAAAGAATGCCAGTGCATGAATAGGACAAGTCATCTAATAAGACATCTAGTCCCACATACAGCACCCAGTAAGACAGCCGGTTATAAGAATAAAGAAATCAAAGTAGTTTAACTTCAATTTGAACTTGATGACAAGTTTATAACAAAGGAACAGAGGTGGTTCTTCTCATAATATGAAATTACATTGTAGAATTTCTTCTTGCAAGATGTGGGTAGTAAAATTATAAATGAGGTTAAAAAACATAGGAGCAAAACCTATGAGCCTGTATTAGCTAAAATCATATTTCTGGTTTAGAATGCTGTGAGGCATTAACTACATGGAAAAAAAGAAAAGATATTTGGAAGAAATATAATTTCATTATTGATCAGTCACTGCAGTTGCTGTG
>VWZD01001559.1:0-27415 GCA_013396695.1 Sakesphorus luctuosus | reverse complement strand
ACGGGGTGGGATTTTGGGGTGTCTGAACAAGGTCAGGAGTTGGACTGAATGATCCTTGTGGGTCCCTCCAGCTCAGGCCATTCCATGATGGGATTCCATTCCAGCCCTCTCCCCATTTTCCCCACCTCAGGGAGGGGGTCCAGGGATGGGCTGATGAGGGGCTGGTGCTCCCTGTGCTGTGTCTGTCCCGCTGCTCTGTGGGAATAGTGGGTTTATTCAGCAGCTTTTCTGGTCATCTGGTGCTGTTGACAAACAGTGGGAGCTCCCCTGCCACGTGCAGAACTTCATCTCTCCATAAGACTGTCTTGTGAGAGGAGAGTTTTGCGTGACATGAAACATTTATAAAGATCTTCTTCATTCATTTCCAAACGGCTCATGAGTCATCTCTCTTGGCTACTTGTCCAGGGTGCTTGTCCCTGCTTGTCTTCCACTCACAGTTGTGGTTTGAGAATCCAAGTGTTGAGGTCTTTGGTCTGTCTGTGTGTAAAAAAAAAAAAAAAAAAAATTCCTGTGTTGGGTCTGGCTGGTTTGGAGTTAATTTTCCTTGTTAATTTTCCTGGGTTTGGAGCTGGGAAGGTGTTGGGAGCCCAGCAGGGATTTGGGAAGATCACAGAGTCACAGAATGGATTGGGTTGGAAAAGATCAGCAAGTCCAATCCTTGATCCAACCCCACTGTGATCACCAGCCCAGGGCACGTCCGTGCCCTGGGCTGGTGATCACAGTAGGGTTGGATCAAGACGTGGTGGATTCTCACTCAGTGCCACATCCACAGAATCACTGAATGGATTGGGTTGGAAAAGCCCTCCCAGATCATCAAGTCCAACCCTTGGGCCAACTCCAGTCCCTTTACCAGATCATGGCACTCAGTGCCACGGCCAAGCTCCGGTTAAAAACCTCCAGGGATGGGGAATCCACCCCCTCTCTGGGCAGCCCATTCCAATCCCTGAGCACTCTCTCTGCAAAGAAGTTTTTTCTGCTCTCCAACTTCAATTTCCCCTGGCAGAGCTTGAGCCCCCCGTGCCCCCTTGTCCTATTGCTGAGTGCCTGGGATAATGGGAAGGATTTTCAAGTGTCAGAGGGTTTAAGGAGCTCAGTTCTCCCTGAGTTCAGACCCACTTTTTCCCAGGATCTTTCCTCAGGGGGTATCAAAGTGAGGGGAATTCTGAGCAAAGAGTTCTGCAGAATTTTGGTGAAACACAAGAGGAACTGGGAAGTGAACAGGACACACTGCCCAGGCTGGAGTGGAAAATAAACTGTGAAAGAAAATGCAGATGTCTTGGAAACAAAACAAATGTGGAGGGTTTGCTTTGGAGGCACCTGTAAAACTCGTGGGACAGCATGGAAAGGGAAGTGCCCTCTGGATGAACAGCTGAAGCCCAGCCTGGGTTCCTCTGCCAGGGCTGAGTGTCTGCTGAGGAGGGACCCTGAACCTCAGGGGAGGCTGAGCCGGGGACCCTCCTGAGGGGAGGCTGAGCCGGGGACCCTCCTGAGGGGAGGCTGAGCCGGGGACCCTCCTGAGGGGAGGCTGAGCCGGGGACCCTCCTCAGGGCAGGCTGAGGTGGGGACCCTCCTCAGGGCAGGCTGAGTTGGGACCCTCCTCAGGGGAGGCTGAGCCGGGGACCCTCCTCAGGGGAGGCTGAGGTGGGGACCCTCCTGAGGGCAGGCTGAGCCGGGGACCCTCCTCAGGGCAGGCTGAGGTGGGGACCCTCCTCAGGGCAGGCTGAGCCGGGACCCTCAGGGGACCCTGAGCTGGGACCTCAGGGACAAACAGGTCCTTTTACATCCCCCCTCCCTCCCTGGCCAGGAGTGTGGCAGCCAAACTCACCATAAGTGACTCTCACTGACCAGACTGTGGTTGTAGCACCAGGAATTGCTCCTCAGAGTAAGAGAAGTGAACCCAAGGGAAGTGATAATTGCCTTTCAGCCACTGTTTGTGAGGGAAGGGAAAGTCTGGTTTGCTCTGTCTGTGTTTCTGAAGGAGCCAACAGGGTCCTGTCTGTTCTCTGGGTCTGCCTTGGCATGAAGTGGCTTTTCAGAAGGGTTTGTTCCATCTGCAGCTTCAGCCTGCACAGGTCTGGCAGCTTCTGGTTCCTGGTGCTGTTTGCTGGAAAAACAAACCCTGAGTTAAGGACTCAGCAGCAGGTTTTACTAAAATATGTAAAGATATTGAGGAAAGAAGCCCATCAATTGCTTCCTGCTAATTGGAGTTGTTTTCTTTGTCCTGTGCTTGCAATAATTTGAATTCTTTGTTGTAGAAACCTGAGGGGTTTGATATTTCTTTTGCCTTGCTTTAGAAATCTCTCTAAATGGAGCTAAACCCAAATGTGCAGAGCTTTGGGCAGCAGCTGGAGTGTCCCAGCCATGGCGTGTGCTGGGCTTGCTGCCTAAACCCTCCAAAATAAATGTGTTTTCTGGGGCTCAGGGGGTGATCCAGAGGCTTTGGAGGAGTCTCACCCTGAGGGTCTCTGTCCTGGTTAAAGTGTGACTGCTCTGCTGGTGCCACTGGGACCCCCAGAGGATGAGGCTCCTTTTGTGCTGGGGATTAGGGCAGAGTAAGAAGTTGGGTTTGAGAGGTGGCTGGGAGGGTGTTTGGGAAGCAGCTCCTCAGACAGGTGGCCCTTTGCCAACGAGCTGCAGGTTAAGCAGAGGGTGGAACTTGGTCCTGCAGACCCTGGAGCTGCTGAAGCTGCAGCTGCTCCTGCAGGAACTGCTGCTGAACACTCATTGATGATGTTTTTGATGGAATTAACACCTCCATGCTGGGTGGGGGGCTGTGGTGGGGAGGAGCCAAAACTTGGTTTATAGAATCCCAGACAGGTTTGGGTTGGAAGGGACCATCCACTTCCACCAAGACCAGGTTGCTCCAAGCCCTGTCCACCATGGCCTTGGACTCTGAGATCAGCTCAGTTGGTTAAAACTTGGTTATAACAATGCCAAGGTCATGGGTTCAATCCCCTGTGTGGGCCAGTGACTTTAGAATTGGACTTGATGGTCCTTGTGGGTCCCTTCCAGCTCAGAATAGTCTGGGATTCTTGGAAAGTCTGTGATATAACTGTGCCTGTGATGGTCCAAGCCTGCTACAAAGCATCCCCAGCAGCACAGAAATGGGAGGATTTCCCTGAAACCCCTCAGGTTTTGCAGTGAGAGGGTCTGGCCCTCTTCAGGCACCGTTATCCTCACGTAGCCTTGAAAAGGGAACAGAAAGATAAGTGACATCAGCAGAGTACTTGGCCTTGCTTGGAAAAGGGATGAGTACACTCTTAGGGCTTCTATAGATTCCATAGATTGACCCTCAGCCCCTCCTGCCCAGTGTTTGTGAGTTCTGAGCCGAGGGTGGGTGAGAGAGGTCCTTGTTCCTGGACAGGCCTCCTTTCATGGTGGAGCCGCTCGGTGCACGCGCTCTGGGGCTGCCCCCCAGCCCTGGGGCCTGCTCTGGGGGTCACATGGCTCCAGTGATGCAGGCTGTGCCTCCAGCATGGAACACCAGCTCTGGGCCTTGCCAGAGCTCTGGCACGAACAGGGGCTGCCCATGGACCTGCAGGGCCATCACCCAGCCCTGCAGGCAGCGGGTCCTGAGCCTCATTTGTGTGGGAGCCACAGGCTGAATTCCTGCTCAGGTTTGTGGCAACCCTCTGGATTCTGTTGAGTCACAGAATCCCAGACCATTCTGAGCTGGAAGGGACCCACAAGGATCATCAAGTCCAACTCTTAAGTCAATGGCCCACACAGGGGATTGAACAACCCATGACCTTGGCATTGTTACAGCCAAGTTTTAACCCACTGAGCTGATCTCAGGGCTTCCTTCAGGAGTGTTTGTGCCCTGTGTCCTGCTCTGCTGGGTGGGCAGCAACAGTGGCGCCCTCTCTGTAGTGCAGAATCCATGGAAGTGTCTCCAGGGGTGCCAGGATGGTGCCAGGTTCCTTTTGGTGGGACAGGATGGAGAGTGATGGCCATAAACTAAACCACAGCAAGTTCCACCTCAGGGTGAAGGAGAACCTCATTCCAGAGCCTGGAACAGCCCTGGGTGAGTGTGCAGTCTCCTTCTCTGGAGACATCCCAAACCCACCTGGTTTCTGTGTCACCTGCTCCAGGTGGCCCTGCCTGGGCAGGGGTTGGACTGGGGGATCTCCTCCAACCCCAGATAGTTCCATACTGTTCAAGTTGCTTCAGGTTTGAGCCCCTGAGGGGGCTGTAAAATACCCAGTGATGGTCAAACCCACTGCCATGGCCCAGGTGCCTTTCTGGTGCTCTGGGTGAGTTGTGACACAGCCAAATCTGGATTTTGGGGTTTGTGCTTCGTGGACTTGGGATATCTCAGTGTGACAGAAATGTTGAATTCCAGGCTCTGTTCCTGGTGCTGCTGGCAGGGACTTGTGGTTTAAGTGCTGCTTATCACAGGGTGTGGGCATGGAAGAGGGGAGATGCTCCAAGGATGTGTCCAGGGGGACCTTATGGCAGGTTCCTGTACCCAGAGGGGCTCCAGGAGAACTGGAGTGGGACAGGACAAGGGGAGTGGCCTTAAGCTGGAGGAGGGAAGGTTTAGGTGGGATATTGGGAGAGAATCATTCCCTGTGAGGGTGGGCAGGGCCTGGCACAGGTGCCCAGAGAAGCTGTGGCTGCCCCATCCCTGGGAGTGTCCCAGGCCAGGTTGGATGGGGCTTGGAGCAACTTGGGCTGGTGGGAGGTGTCCCTGCCCATGGCAGGGGGTGGGATGAGATGAGCTTTAAGGTCTCTTCCAACCCAAACCAGTCTGGGATTCTATTTATGTAACAGTGCTGGGCTTCAATAATTTCAGTTAAGCTGCTGAATTTCAATCATTTTTAATGGAGTACCCACAAACTCAGGGCCTGCCTGGAGTGGGGAGCGGGAGCTCTGCCTCCTCTTTGCACTCCCAAACCTCTGCAGAGAAGGCTCTGCCTGTGCAGCACTGTCTGAATTGCTTTTTTCATGCTGAGTAGCTGAAGGGCCAGTCTGGATTCCAGGAGAAGGTTCAATAAATGTTACCAGATCAAAGAAATTCTTCTCCTTGGAGATGAAGGCTTAAATGTGCCATATGTGGGTTTTTGCAGATTCTTATCTTTTGTGAGCTCCTGGCCAGCCCTGGCCCTTTGGTCACTTGATGTGGCTGCTCTGTCAGACTGTGGGTCTTGAAAGGCTTGTTCAAGGAACAGTTAGAAGAGTCAGTCACACTTGGAGTAGTGATTTCTCTCTTAACCTTTCCCAAACTTGATTTCTTGGGGGTCAGCACTCAGGGTTTTGTGGGGCAGAGGGGTTTGGGGTGGAAAAACTCCCCCAGCATCTGTTTCCAGGTGGGAGATTGGAAGGAAAAGTAAATTTCAGTCAAGATATTAAACAAGCCTTAAACTGCTGTAAGACACAAACAACTACATGTGGTGCTGCTCCAGAATTGATTTTAATTAAACCAGAGGAAAGGAGTGGTGTCAGTGAGCAGCAGGATGTGTTGTATGTTCTCTTTAATTTGGTTTGGAGTGTTGAGGAGTATCTTGGTACATGGGAGTATCTTGTTTTCTTGGGGCTTGAGATGCTGAAGCAATTTTGGCTGCCAGAACATGACTCATTAGAGGAATTTTAATAGCCCTGGTGAAACAGGACCTTCCCTGTGCAATCCCTGCTGGGCCTCTGCTGTGTTGGAGTTAATTCTCTTTAACTGCTGTTCTTGCCAGTTTGCCCCATGTCAGGGCAGTTGTGGGGGTTTGAAATCTGTGTCAGATTTAGAATTTGGCAGGTCTGGGGGCCTGGTGTCTCCATTTGCCATTTCATTCTTGGTGCCTCCAGGTCTGGCCCAGCGCCAGCTCTGGCTGAGGTGCAACCCCAGCTGGTTTGTGTTCCTGAAGTGCAGCAGGTGAGGGGTTTGTTTGTGTCCATCTGGCAGAGTTACCCCAGAGCTGTGTGTGAGGTGACACAGACTGTGTGGGCAAAGCTCTGTGTGAGAGAACAAACCCAGTGCTGAGCCTGGGTTAGTGCAGGGAGTTGTTCCATCCCATTGAGCCTGGAATTCCTGGTCCATGATGCTGCAAGTGGTGCTTCAGCTGGGAGGTGAGTAAGGAGGGTGATTACAGGGAGTCCTGCTCTGGAGGAGATACAGATGTTGAGTAACTTCCTCTTGCAGCTTAAATGCTGCTCTTAAAACGAGGATCTGGCAGGCTGTGCCTCTGTGGTGCATCTGGACAGGGTAGGAAAGGTGTCTGCTTCTGTCAGTAAAGCTGTGCCTGAGTTTCAGGCTCCTCTAGAACCTTCTGGCTCTCAGCAAAGTGCCCTCCCTCCCCAGGCTACTGGAAGTGGGACAGTTCTGGAGGTGCTGTGGTTGTTTGTCACAGGGAATTGCTGGCAGAGGTTGTTACCTCTCCTGCTGTGTCTCACAACCTTGGCCTTGATGTACAGAGGCAATTTTGCAGGAATGCCTTTCCCTGGGACCGGAATTGCTGCTTTGATGTCAATATTCCTGGATTTTGGTCAAGAGGCTTTTGCAGTGCCATTCTTGGGATTTGGTAGATGGGAAGTATTTGATGTTTTTAAGCATGGGTGGAACTGTCACTGATTCAGAGCTGATTGCATTTATTCCTGACATGGGACAGGAATGCTCTGTAGAGCCAAGCCATAAAAACTTGGGAGACTTGGCCTTGGTGACCCACTGGGCCCTTGGAGCTCTGGAGCAATGGGAAACTCCATTCCAGCCCAGGGCAGAGTTAAACCTTTGGTTGTTTTGACCTTGCCAGCTGTTCCATCTTGACTTCTTTGGGCTTCCCAGGAGTCTCCACTAACCTACTGAAGAGCTCCATGTGGACTCTTTCCAGTGGAATAGAATCTCAGAATGTCCTGAGCTGGGAAGGGACCCACAAGGATCATCCAGTCCAGCTCCTGGCACTGCACAGGATACCCCAAACCCCTCCCTGTGCCATGTGCTGGGGAGAGCAGTAACAAACTCTTGGAATCATAGAATGGATTGGGTTGGAAAAGACCTCCAAGATCACCAAGTCCAACCCTTGATCCACCCCCACTGTGATCACCAGCCCAGGGCATGAAAGGGCCCTGGGCTGGTGATCACAGTAGGGTTGGATCAAGATGTGGTGGATTCTCACTCAGTGCCCCATCCACAGAATCACAGAATGGATTGGGTTGGAAAAGACCTCTGAGATCATCAAGTCCAACCCTTGGTCCAACTCCAGTCCCTTTACCAGATCATGGCACTCAGTGCCACGGCCAAGCTCAGGTTCGAAACCTCCAGGGATGGGGAATCCACCCCCTCTCTGAAGGCTTTGTGGGAATCCACTTGCTGGTGGTGAGTTCCTGCCATGCATCCCATGGGGCAGGAGCAGATTCCTGGTGCTCTGTGGATGTCTGGATAGGCTGTGGGGTGGCACAGTCTGAGCCTTTGCCTTCAGCTGGCTCAGAGGAGCGAGGCTGGTCCACCCACCCCATTCCAACTCCCCGTCCTCCTTTCCAGGGCAGAACTTCATCTCCTTCCCTCGCCACGAGGAAGAGCATCTGCAGCGCAGCGTGAGCTGGCACCCCTGCCTGCTGATCCTGGGCCAGAACTGCAATGCCAAGTGCCAGCTGCTCAACATCCTGCTGGGGGAGCAGCTGCTGCCCAGCCCCGGGGCGGGCAGCGAGGAGCAGTGTCGGCGGCGCCGCGTCCGCTTCACGCACGGGGCACAGACCCGCGTCAGCCTGGCCCTGCCCGAGCAGTACGAGCTGGTGCACGTGCTGGCAGCACACCGAGGGCACTGGCACACCATCCCCGAGGAGGACCTGCAGATCCACGGCGACACCGAGGACCCCGCGCAGCAACTCGCAGAGCTGGAGGTCACACTGCCCTACCCGCTGCTCAAGGTAACACCGGGGGCATGGCCACCCTCACAGGGACAGGGACAGGGACAGCAGGGTCCTGGGCCACCCTCACAGGGACAGCCCCAGCAGGGTCCTGGGCCACCCTCACAGGGACAGGGACAGGGACAGCAGGGTCCTGGGCCACCCTCACACAGCCCCAGCAGGGTCCTGGGCCACCCTCAGAGGGGCAGGCACAGCCCCACGTAAGGCACCTGGTGCCACCTCTCAGCCAGAGGTTTTAATTAAAGAGAGGCTGGAGCCTGGTGTTAGGATTGTAATTGGCCTTCTCTGCCTGTGCTCATGTGCTTTGGTTGCAGTGCTGGCTCTTGGCATTGTCAGTCCTCTGTGGTGTTTCCATCCAGCTCAGAAGCCAGACTAGAACTCCAAGTGTCTCCCAAAGCTGCCTCTGCTCCAGGGGTGTTCAGAGCCAGCCTTGCTGTCTCAGGGCAGCCAGAAGCTGTCACACAAGGACATGTACTTTGTCCCAAAGCTTGTTGTCAGGAAAAAGCTGCTTAATTCCAACCCAACTCCCTTTGGGAGAGAGACTTTTCCCCTTCCTGTGGTGCCACTGGAGTTTGGAGGTGTTGGAGTGAGAAGGTTGGAGTCTGATCTCAGAGCTGGCTTCAACGTTGGTTGTGTCTTGCTTTGTGACTTTGCTTTTACTTCTCCATAAAACTTGTTCCTGTTCTGGAGTGTTGTGGTTTGGTGCTTATGAATATCTTCAGAGTTGAGGGGTTTATTCCACAGCTTTCTCTGCCTTCCTTCACTGCATTTAACAGCTTGTGTTGAGCACTTCTTGCAGTTGGATATTTCTGGAGCATGGTGGTTGGCAGACTCCTAAAATCATGGAATGGTTTGGGTTGGAAGGGACCTTAAAGCCCACCCAGTGTCACCTCCTACTCTGGGCAGGGACATCTTGGACTATTCCAGGTTGCTCCAAGCCCAACCTGGCCTTGATGTTGAATGTCTGGAATGGATAATTAATCCCTAAATATAAATTATTTCAATGCAAAGAATCTGACCTGTTGTCAGGTAAGATCGTGAACTTCATAACTAAACATTAAAATAACAAGCCATTTTCTTCCTGTAAATATGAATTGAAACCTGATTGTAATTAAGCAGAAAATGAAGACCCAGCTGGAAATACATTTCCCAAACCCAGTCTGTAGCTAATTACAAGCCTGCCCTAATGAGCCCAGTGCTGTAGTGACTTTGTGGCTTCCAGGACTCTCTGAAAGGACAGAAGAGCAAAGTTTGTGTGTGAGGCCTTCCCTCCTCTCCCAGAGAGCTGCTGGGGCTGCAAAGGAACTGCCTGTTCTGGACCTTCTGCTTCCAGAGTCCTGCCTTGCTGTGCATAAAAGAGTCTCCAGCTGCCCATTTGCTCTCCTGGCCCAGGTTTTCCCCAGCCCTGTGTGTTTCCCCCTCCCTCAGCCCTGTCCTGGCAGGGACAAAGATGCCTCTGTCTGTGCCTTTGGGATATTTGGGACACTGAGCTGAAAACAGCCACTCAGATTCAGTTGAAAAGGGCTGGTGGAATAAAAAGCTCTTCCAGTAGAAGCAGAGAGGGGGTGAATCACGGCCTCAGATGGGTTCAGAGGGTTCCTGGTGGGAATTCCAGGGCCTGAAGGACAAACAGGAATTTTGGGAGGCTGACAGGAGATCCTGGTCACTTGTGCAGGTGATGGGCTGGGACAGCTTCCTGCCCAGTTCCTGCTGAGCTCCAGTTTGGCTCCTGTTGGGAGCTGTTTTCTCCCTCCTTGGTAACTGGTGTGTGTTCCCAGCTCTGCCCAGTGCAGAGTCAGTGGCTGCCTGTGCTGGACAGGCCTTGGATCAGTGGGATTTGTATCCAGAGCCACAGTGGAGGAGGAGTTTGGACACTGCCCAAAGTTTCGTGTCTGCAGAACAGCTCTGAGGGAACTTCTGCTTTTTCTTTGCTTGTGGAACAAAACTTGGAGTCTAATCACAGTTACATCCAGGGTGTCACCACCATGCAGATCTTTAGAGTTGCCCAGATAATTTGGAGGAGCTCAGCAGCCTTTGGACAGGAGGAGATCAATCTGGATTTTACCCCTTTTGTTCCCTGTATTTTCATCTGGGTTTTGTGTTTCATAACCCCACATTTTAGATATTCCAACACCTTGGTGTTATTTGAACATTGACCATTATTCCAGCAAAGAAAGACTGAATTATTTGTGAGTGAACAATATCCAAATAAACAAAACCACTTTTTAATTTGGAGATAAATCAAACAGACGTGTAGAATGTTCCTGTTTTAATATTAAACTGTCCCTGGATCAGCCTGAGGGATTTTTCTTCAGCCTGACATCCAGGGTGGCACCATCCTTGATTTTCTGTGTCTTAATCCAAACTTCTCACAGAGGAGGGAGCCAAAAATTTCCTTTGCCTGGGTCAGCTGCTGGGAGAACCATGTGCTCCTGGGTAGGTGAACTTTGTTGTTTTTAAACATCAAATATCAGGGCTGGAAAAACTTGGGCCAAGCTGCTCTCCATTCCTTAGGGAATGCTGTGCACAGGAATTCATGTGGGTCATGGGGAATAATCCATTTAGCCAGACAGATTATTAGATTTACAGTGGGAGGAAACAGTTGGCTCTTTCCCTAAATCTTACCAGTTGTGCCTGGAAGCTGAAAAGAAATGGGTTCCTCTGGAGGGTTTGTTTCCCTCAGGATGGTTCCCTTTACCAGGGCCTGTAGGGAAAGGGGAATGTTCAGCTGCTCTGACAGAGCTGGATAATAAATGGAGAATAAGAACTGAATTAGTTTGGGTTTATTGTGTTTGCAGCAGTGATTCAGGACACATGAATATTGCACAAATGGCAAAGGAGGTGATTAAGCACCTCCTGGGTGATAATTGATGTCCATCCTGCTTAAAAACTAGAGGAATGTGCCCTGATCTCCTCCTTGAGAGTGTTTTTAATATATACATCCAAACAAATCTAAGTTTATAGGAATATAAAGGAGTATTTTTAAAGGAATACACTCAGTCTTGTAGTGTTAATACAGAAAACTGAAAAGCTTAATGTTGGCTGAGCTGTTCTTCACTGCAGGTTATTTTGGGATGTGCTTTGGGCTGTCCTGCCACACACCAGCATCAAACAGTTGGAGTTGTGTCCCTGTGCCCCTTTGCACTGGAACAACTGGGAGCAGCAGACACTGGAAATGCCAGGACTGTGGATTTGTTCTTCCACCTGAAACCTGTTCCCTGTTTCCAGTTTTGCTGGCTCAGTGCTGTGTCTTTGTCGTGGTCAGGGAAGAGAGTTGCTCCAAGTGTGGGCACCTCACAGGCTTTTTACCTTCCAGCAAAGGTGAAGTGAAATTCCCCCTCCAAAAAATGGGGTTAAAATGCAAGTTGTGCCCAGGCCAGCAGAGTTTGCTGCAGGGCAGAGGTGCAGCTCCATTCCCTCCCATGGGGTTGTCTCTGTTGCTGAATTGGTGCCTCAGATCCCCATGGAAACAGAATAAACTGGTGAGATTTCAGTAAAAAAGGGTGGGAAAAGAGTGTGTAAAACAAAAAAAAAAGATGCTGAGCAGAATCTAGGGGTGTAAATGTACCTCAGATTAATAAGGAGGCATGAAATGAGCTCCCTTGTGTAATAAAGGCAGGAGCTGCCAGACTTCAGTGAGTTACAGGCTGTTCTTGGAAGGCAAAGTATCAAATTGGTGCAGAAAAAGGCTGAGCTGGGCCTTCAGTCCCAGCAGGAGTTTGGGTAAAAATGGGGCTGAATTGGGTTAGCTCTGAGGCCCTCAGGTAACTGAGCAAACAGTGATTAAACTGCCCCCAGCCTGGCAAAGTAGGACAGGGAGGTGGCAGAGAAAGGCTTCAAAGTGCTCTGGAAATGAGGGATTATCTGTTGGTTTAGTGCTGGCACATCTCAGTGAGGCCTGAATGCACCCAGGGAGGGCCCCTCTGGTCCTACTGTAGGTCAAGATCTATTTGATCCTTGGTTTTCCCTTTTTGCCTTTGCATTGGTGTCTGCAGCTCTTCTGCACCTGATTTTAATGGCAGGGCTTCCACTCCAGGATTTGCCTTCCTGGTGTTCCCATGGCCAAGTGGGGAGCTTTGATGTTTAGTGAAGGGCCTGTTGGGGCAGGAGGAGAGAGCTGAAGTTCCTTGACAGCAGTTTTGTGCTTCCAGCTCTGTCAGAAGTGTCCAAGGGTGTCTGAACAGCCTGACCTTGGGAGAACCAGCTTAAAAATCCTGGGAATCCAGTGTGAGTCACAGGTATTCCCCATCCAGGAATCCTCAATCCTTAACAGTGTGGAACTGCCTGGATGTGCTTAAACTTCTCCAGGAACAAACCACGAAAAGGGGTGGGAGAAATGTTGTCCTTCTGATGCTGTTTGGCAAAGGCTGAGAGTTCTGTGGAAGCAGCAGGACGTGGTGTTGGGTTGTGTGTGTTGGTTTTCTCCCTGTCTCCTGGAGACAGCTCTGGCTTCCTCCTTTGTTTACAGTGGCTGCTGTGAGTCATCTCCTGGTGGATGTTGCAGCCCTGACATCCCCTTGTGCTCAGCTCCAGCCAGGTCTGGGGGCAGCTCTGGGGAGTCCTGGGGTAGGAGGGCCTTCCTGAGAGCTCTGGGTGGTCAGGAGATGTGGTCAGGTCTTTCTGGTGGAGAAAAATGATTGAAGAATTCTTAATTTCCACCCTCTGTTGTGAGCCAAAGATGGTACTTAAATTCTCTCTTCAGTTCAAAGCCTTTAACATTTCTTTTCCTTGTTTTTGTGATGGTGTGTGGAATTTTAACACTGATCCTGCACTTCCAAAGGGGATTCCCATCTCCCTTGGAAGGGAAGGAAGCAGGTTCCAAACTGCCCCTTTTCAGTAGGAGGAAAATAACAGAATAAAATCCTTCTTTTAGCTTTCGATTGGACTTAAAGTCATAACCAAGCATGTCACAGCCATCTGTTCTTGTGGCTCTGCACTCTTTGGAGGTGGTGGCTGTGCTGCCTTTGCCTTGGCAGCAGTGGCTTGTGAGGTGCTTCCTACTCCTGGGAATCTGGCTGGGAAACATCAGCAGGAGGTGTTGGTGCCAATGGGGCAGGCACAAGCTGAAGAATTCCAGCTATTCTGGGATAGTGGGACACTTGGAAGTTTTGTCCTCAACTAGATTGAAACTCAAAGGCACTTGGTCCAAACCAAGAGCTTTGCAGTCGGTGGGCACTGATCCCTGTGTGGTGCATCCCTGCACCGCTGGGATGGCACTTCTCTGGGACACTTGCTGGGAGTTTTGTGCTCAGCTGGGCTAAAACTCAAAGGCACTTGGTCCAAACCAGGAGTTTGCAGTCGGTGGGCACTGACCCACACGTGGGATCCCCCTGTGGGGTCGGCCTTGCAGGGGATGCCGTGTGAGGGTTGGGATTTGGCTTTGGGAACCACTTGCTGTGTGTGAGGACCTGCCCAAGCCCTGTTTGCCCTTTGCCTCCCCCTTGGCAGGAGGTGGACGTGGTGGTGGCGCCGTGCCGGGGGTGCCAGCCGGCCGAGGCCACGCTGGGCGAGTTGGTGAACCAGGTGCTGCCCGTGGTGACCTTCGCCATCAGCGAGGCACAGCTGTCCCCCTCGGACCAGCACGAGCTCAGAGCCATCAAGGAGAAGTTCTCCCTGCCCATCTTCTTCTTCCGAGTGCCCGAGGCCGGTGGGGAGCTGATCTGTGCCAGGAGAGCAGAGGAGGGTGAGAAGTCCCCGCTGCAGTGCCAGCTGCTGGATATGGAGCTCCTGAGCAACACCCAGTGCGGCTGCGGCGCCCAGAGCATGTTGGTGGAGCAGCCCGAGAAGCTGCGCCTGCTGAGCTCCTTCTCCAGGCAGGTGCTGCAGAAACACCTGGTGGAGGCTGCCACGAGCCTGAATGAGCTGCACAGCCGCTGCCTCAACATCTTCATCAACCAGGCCTTCGACATGCAGAGGGACCTGCAGATCACCCCCAAGAGGCTGGAGTACACCCGCAGGAAGGAGAACGAGCTCTACGAGTCCCTCATGGGCATCGCCAACCGCAAGCAGGAGGAGATGAAGGACATGATCGTGGAGACCCTGGGCAACATGAAGGAGGAGCTCCTGGAGGATGCTGCCAACATGGAGTTCAAAGGTAAGCACAGGCAGGGCAGGGGGATGAGGAGGGTGGGGGTGGAACGAGTGGCAGAGGTTTATGTGCCTCCTGCAGAGGTTTATTTGCCTCCTGCAAGGGATGGCAGGGGAAATTCTGCTCCAGGCCAGGCCCTCCAGAAGCCACCCCAGGCAATGGGATGACCTTCTGTGTGTGCAGCTCTCCAGAGAAGGGCAACGAGGCTGGAGAAGGGACTGGAGCACAAGTGCTGTGGGGAGAGGCTGAGGGAGCTGGGGGTGTTTGTGCTGGAGAAGAGGAGGCTGAGAGGGGACCTCAGCACTGTCTGGAACTGCCTGAAGGGATGTTCTGGCCAGGTGGGGGTTGGTCTCTTCTCCCAGGCACTCAGCAATGGGACAAGGGGGCACGGGGGGCTCAAGCTCTGCCAGGGGAAACTGAAGTTGGAGATGAGGTAGAAATTCTTTGCAGAGAGAGTGCTGAGGGATTGGAATGGGCTGCCCAGAGAGGGGGTGGATTCCCCATCCCTGGAGGGTTTTAAGCTGAGCTTGGCCGTGGCACTGAGTGCCATGATCTGGTAAAGGGACTGGAGTTGGCCCAAGGGTTGGACTTGATGATCTGGGAGGCTTTTCCAACCCAATCCATTCTGTGATTCTGTGAATGTGGCACTGAGGGAGAATCCACCATTTCTTGATCCAACCCTACTGTGATCACCAGCCCAGGGCACGGAGTGATCACAGTGGGGTTGGATCAAGGGTTGGACTTGATGATCACAGTGGGGTTGGATCAAGGGTTGGATTTGATGATCTCAGAGGTCTTTTCCAGCCTAATCCATTCTATGATTCTGTGGGTGGGTTGATGATCTGGAAAACAGACTGTAAGAAATCCAGCATTCACACACCAGAAGTGTTTTTTATGGTATCTCCTGGAGAAAAAGCACCATCCTGAAGTGAGACACCAGAAGAGTTTGCTTATGGATCACACTTTCCTTCCCCCCAGAGCTTGCTGCACCATTCTGGCTTTAAGATATTTTACTGTTTTAATTCCCTGCTCTGCTGAAGAACAAACCAACTCTCTCCACTTTGCCTCACTGTGTGTGTTGAGATTTGGGAATAAATCTGCCCTAGGAAAAGAAGCTGTTCCAGTGTTCAGTGTCAGCAGTGAAGGCTTAATTTGTGCTTTCTGCTCGATTTCTTGGAGTGAGTTTTGCATAAGACACTTGGGGGTAGAACCTTCCAAAACAAAATCTTCCTGGGTAGGTGAAGTTTTCCTTTACAAAAAGAAAAAACCAACACAGCATCCTGTGCTTCCAAGGCCTACACTTGGCACTGAGTGTGTTTTGGGGAAATGTGAGAATTCTCAGCACATCTCCCAGCCCCAGGACTCAGGATCTCCCAGCTGGAAGCACAGGGGCTGCTGTGGAAGCTGTGAAGGGTTCCCAGTTCTCCTGCAGGAGTGTGGTCTGGCACCAACAGCAAAGGGAACATCTGCAGGTTGATGCTCCACAGCTTTTCTCTGCTTGCCAGGGGTTTGCTGTAACAGTCACTTCTGTTCCAAGGAAATGCAGCTCACTGGGATGGCAGGGAACGGTTTCCCTTTTTAAAATAAACTCAGAAACAACTGTTTGCTCTTGGGTTAGGAGTTAGTTTTTGGGAATGGAGTGCTCTTGTGAGGGTTGAGAGAGGCCCAAGCTCCAGATACACAATTTTGCCTTGAGTTACTTCCTCCCAGTTTCCAACTGGAGTGTTATTTCCTGGGATGAAGAGAAAGGATGACAAGAGGGAATGGCTCCAAACTGACAGAGCAGGTTAGGTGGGATATTGGGAAGGAATTCCTCCCTGGGAGGGTGGGCAGGCCCTGGCACAGGCTGGGCAGAGAAGCTGTGGCTGCCCCATCCCTGGGAGTGTCCAAGGCCAGGCTGGACAGGGCTTGGAGCACCCTGGGCTGGTGGGAGGTGTCCCTGCCCATGGTAGGGGTGGCACTGGGTGAGTTTCAAGGCCCTTTCCAGCCCAAACCATCCTGTGATTCCATGTCTAGTCCTGCAGGTTGGGCTGTGGATCTTTTTGCTTCTGCAGGTGGGAAATGGATCAGATATTCCTATTCCTTGAAGTCACCACGTTGTGGTGTCCATGCAATACGTTGTCCTCATCAAGAGCTTGTTTTAATTGCAGCAGGGCCTCTTGGCATGCAGAAAAACCCCAGCAAAGGAGCAAATGTTTAACTGGGAGTTCATTCCACCTGTGTGGGTGTTAGGAGTTATATGGACAGGTCACAATTCCTGGATTCCCTGTGTCCCACCCTTCACACCTTTGGAGCACTGCAGGGCTGGAGTTCAGGGTTCTGCCTGTGCAGCACAGGATGAAACACCTGCAGGAAACACTTGTGTGCATTTATTTGCACAACACACATCCCTTGGAGTGCCTTGGCTCTCAGCACTTGGAGTGCTCTCCTGGAGTGAGGGAGGTGTTACTTGGAGGAGCTAATGCCATCTGCTGATCCCTGGTTTGTTTTAAGTGGGCTGGGCTGGTGTTGGCCAGAATCCAGGGGCAAGGCTTGCAGCTCCTGGGAGGAACATGGTAGTTTGGAGTGGGTACAGAGCAGGGATTGCTCAGTGCTGGCTTCAAAATACCAAGTGGAGATCGACCTTTCCAAGGCACCAGGAAAAATGTCATGTGCCTGCTGTGGCTGTTACACCACTTTCTTCTGAACATTCAACGTCCAGCAGTGCCTGGAAGGATTTCCTGCTCTGTGCTGGGCAGAAACACAGCTTTGTGCTGCTGCTCTTTGATTTTTGAGGTGGTGGTTGACTTGTCATCGCTGTAAAGCTGTAGCAGCTCTTGTGTAGGGTCTGTCAGGTGTTAGAGTTGAGTGTCCTGTGAATTCCAACACCAGTGACTGGAAGCAAAGGAAATAATGTTTCCCACGTCGGTCAGAAACATTGGAGCTCCACCTTGGAGCTTCCCTGAAAGGGAGTAACCAGTTACTCTAATTCTGTAGTACTTTGTACCCCCAAATACCAACTTAGGATCCGTAGAACTGGGTTAGAGCCTGGTGTAAAACTGGGGTTGTGGCACTGGGCATGCAAAGATGTTCCCCTGTGCAGCAGTCAGAGGATGTTATTCTGTTGCTCATGGGGTTTCTCCTATGACTTTAAACACTGTTTGCTTGAGTTTGTAACATCTGGGCCTAAAGTAAAGACCCTCTGAAGGGAAAAAAGGCCAAATGGCATTTGGAGCAGCAGCTCCTGGGCTGGGTGTTCTGCAGCTCCTCAGAACAGCTCAGAGTGTTGTTTCCAGTGATGAACACAGAGGTGTTTCTCTCTTTCCCTGTGTGCAGACATCATCATTCCTGAGAATGGGGAGCCTGTCACTTCCAGGGACATCAAGTGCTGCATTAAGCAGATCCAGGAACTGATTATTTCTCGGTTAAACCAAGCAGTTGCCAACAAGTTAATTAGCTCAGTGGACTATCTGAGGGAGAGCTTTGTGGGGACCCTGGAGAGGTGCCTCAAGAGCCTGGAGGAGTCCTGGGAGGTTTCAGTCCATCCTGCAAGGAGTTTGGAGAAGTCAAAGGATGGTTCTGTGCACATCACAAGCAATTATCTCAAACAGGTAACGGTGGCTTGATTGGCTCTTTGGAGTGTTCTTATTCATTGGCTTTATCCTGACCCAGTGAGGGTGGTGGGACATGGAGATGCCCAGTGAAGTCAGAGGGACACAGCTCTGGAATGTGAGGGGTTTGGGGTCATTAAAGGATGTGCCAAAACTGGGGAACAGTCACTGAAGGGCCTAACACTTAATTTTCCTGAATCTGCATATAATAATGATAATCAGATTACAGCCCAGAAACACCTCTGAGCTCAATACAATAAATGAATTAACCAAGTGGTTCATGAGTTATCCCAGAGAACACCATTTTTCATTTTCAGGGATCTGACACAGTTTAGGGCTGGCAGAGTTCCCACACTGACATCCTTTCCTGCTTTGCAGATCCTCAATGCAGCTTATCATGTGGAAGTCACTTTCCACTCTGGCTCAACAGTGACCAGGATGCTGTGGGAGCAGATCAAACAGGTATGGGCACCTCCAGCAGCTATTCCTGAGCATTTCCATCCCTGGAAGTGTCCAGGGCCAGGTTTGGAGCAACCTGGTCTGTGGAAGGAGCTCCTGCCCATGACAGGGGGTGGAACAAGATGGTATTGAAGGTCCCTTCCAACCCAGACCATTCTGGAATTCTATGATTCTAATATTTAATTTAAAGAAAGACCTTTTGAGTGTTTTCTTGAGCAGAGGAACGGAGGGCATTTTGAACTCGTGACTGTTTGGAGTAGTGTTGTTTGTTTGGGTTTGTGGGTTTTTGTTTGCTTGTTTTGCAGTGGATCTTGATTTAAGTCAATTCACTCTTCCCCCCACAGACCAGACCATTCATCTTCCTTAAGTCCCTGCTCTGAGCTGTGGGTGACCTTCCCTGCCTTCTCCCTGTGGAGATTCCTGGTGTGGATGGGGGAGAGGAATAATGTGCCTTTCCCCCACAGAGCTGCAGTGCACACTGAGTGGTCACAAACCTTCAGATTCCTCCTCCAGCCCAGGACAGGGATCCAGACTGGCTGTGCAGCACCTGGATCGCTGTGGCTTCTAATAAAGGGCATGACAGGGCAATCTAATCACCCAGTAATTATGGGAAGTGGTGCATTCCCACACTGGGATTTCCATACCTTGACAGTGTCTGTCCAGCTGAAAGAGGTTTCACTGTAGGTTTTGCCACTTTGGGATCATGCCTCTCCCTGATTTTCTGAGCTGCTGCTTATGCTGCCACTTCTGTCAGCCCACAAACTGCACCACAGCCATGTGGTTTTCCAGGTGGTGGCTGTTGGAACTGTTCCTGGTCAGATGGGAAGGGATGGTGGGATTTTAGGAATAAACTGAGCAGCTACTCAAACAAACCAAACCTTTTATTCAGGGTGATTTGCAGCAACATTGGTATCAATGCCTCTGGATTGGAATCATGGAATCCCAGAGTGGTTTGGGTTGGAAGGGATTTAAAGCCCATCCAGTCCCACCCCTTGCCATGGGCAGGGACACCTCCCACCGGCCCAGGTTGCTCCAAGCCTTGTCCAACCTGGCCTTGGACACTTGCAGGGATGGGGCAGCCACAGCTTCTCTGGGCACCCTGTGCCAGGGCCTGCCCATCCTCTGAGTCCATGGTTAGGAATTGCTCCAGGGTAATGACTTAGCCCAGTTCTGTGTGCAGGTGGTATGTTTTTCCCAGGGGTGTGAGCAGGCTGAGTAGATTCACTGACCCTGGGCTTTGTTTGTGCCACTGCCTGAGTTGTGTGTCCCGTTTTCCCAGATAATCCAACGGATCACGTGGGTGAGCCCCCCTGCCATCACCAGTGACTGGAAGAGGAAGGTTGCCCAGGATGCCATCGAGAGCCTCAGCGCTTCCAAGTTGGCCAAGAGCATCTGCAGCCAGTTCAGGACCAGGCTCAACAGCTCCCACGAGGCTTTTGCAGCCTCTCTGCGGCAGGTGGGGCATGGGCAGAGCTCAGGGGGGTTCTGTGCCCCTTAAGGAAGGAGGGGGTTTAATTACTGAAAGAGCAGCTGTGGCAGTTGGTGCAGCCATTCCATAGGGAGAGGGGGCAGAACTGCTGGCAGAGCTCTAACACAAGGCTTTATTTTTAAGCTGCACCTTCAGGGCTCCCTGACCTTGTTGCAGGCTGGCCCCAAAGCAGCAGGGTGATAATCAGAGTGTGTTGTCTCTCTTGCAGCTGGAGGATGGCCACTCTGGCAGGCTGGAGAGGACAGAGGACCTGTGGCTGAAGGTGCGCAAGGACCACGCGCCGCGGCTCGCCCGGCTCTCCCTGGAGAGCAGATCCCTGCAGGATGTGCTGCTGCACGGTGAGCACCTGCCTGCTGTGCCCTCTGTGCCATCCTCTCCCTGCTCCTGAGGCAGCCAGGGAGTGGGTGGGCAGGAGTGGGAGGGCTGTTTTGCTTCTCACTCAGCTACTCCAGCTGACACATCCATCCCTGGCTCCTTGGAGGCTGCTGCTGGCCCATGGCAGGCTCTGGGGCTGTGCCTGGCTCTGGTGCTGTGCCTGGCTCTGGGGCTGCCTGCCCTGGCCCTGGGCTGTGCCAGGCTCTGGGGCTGCCCTGGCCCTGGGCTGTGCCAGGCTCTGGGGCTGCCCTGGCTCTGGGCTGTGCCAGGCTCTGGGCTGCCAGGCTGGCAGTGAGGTGCAGAACTCCCTGTGCTGTGGTGTCTGAGTGTGTTAACAGGTGGCTGTTGTGCCCTGCAGGCAAACCCAAGCTGGGCCGGGAGCTGGGCCGGGGGCAGTATGGTGTGGTGTACCTGTGTGACAGCTGGGGAGGGCACTTCCCCTGTGCCCTCAAGTCGGTGGTTCCTCCTGATGAGAAGCACTGGAATGACCTTGCACTGGAGTTTCACTATATGAGGTGTGTATCTCATTCCACATGGATCTCCTTAATGTCACTGCCATTTACATTGGGAAAGACCAACGAGATGGAGCCCCCACTGTGTCCAATTCCCCACTGGTCACCCTGACCAGAGCCCTGAGTGCCACCTCCTGTCGTGCTGCCAGTGTTTGAATTGCATAAGCAGGGCCTCACCTCCTCTGGTTTTATTCTGGAATCAGTGATTTGACCCCGTGGAATGCCAAGCTGCCATTCCTAGCCAAGGCAGGACACCTTGGCAGTGTCACTGCCCAGTGGAACAGGCACAGAGTGGTGGGCAAACATCCCCCTCCCTGCCTTGGTCTGACTCTCTGGTGTCTGTGCTGTTCAAATCCATGCTGTTCTGCAGAGGAAATTAGAATTAATAGACTATAATAGCAAACAGTTCTTCTCCCCTGATTTTTGGTGTTGAATCATCCCTCCCTTCCCAATCTGTCTGAACCCACAAAGGAAAATGATGGCTCTGCAGTGCAGAAAGCAGCTTGTTTTCAGTAAACAGCTGCAGGCAGGTGCTGCTGCACAGACAGCTGAAATAATGCACGATTATTTTGGAACTCTAACCTTTAATAGGGCTTTTTTGACTTGAATTGGCTCAGACAGCTGGGTATTGTTGTGGTGCTCTGAGCTGGGAGGTTTTGCTGCACGGGACCTCATTGCTGTGCTGAGGCTGCAGCTCCTGGGCATGTTCCCTTTACAAGCAGAGGCTTGGCCTGGGGTGGAGGGAATGGGGTAAAAATGACCAGATTTCTGTGCTGAACCTTCTCCAGGTCCCTGCAGTCACATGAGAGGCTTGTGCACCTCCATGGATCCGTGATAGACTATGGCTATGGAGGAGGCTCCAGCATTGCTGTGCTGCTGATCATGGAGAGGCTCCACAGGGACCTCTACACAGGGCTAAAGGTACCAACCCCTGTGTCTGTGCTCATGGATTCTGTACATCCACACCCATCTCTGGAGGGCTCCAAGGGTGGACAGGGCTGGACAGGGCTTGGAGCCACCTGGACTAGTGGAAGGTGTCCCTGCCCATGGTGGGTGGAACTGGATGAGCTTTAAGGTCCCTTCAACCCAAACCATTCCATGATTCTATAATTTAAAAAATCCACATCTAAACACACATTGGCCTGTAAGGCAAAGTTAGGATTGCTTAGTTTTCAGTGGGTTTGGTAAACAAGAGGAAGGAAAGGTGACTTGCACTTGTGGGAGTTCAGTGTGTGTGTGTTTGTCCTTCAGGCTGGGCTGGAGCTGGAGCCACGGCTGCAGATTGCCCTGGACGTGGTGGAAGGGATCCGGTACCTGCACAGTCAGGGGCTGGTGCACAGGGACATCAAACTGAAAAATGTCTTGGTAAGGAGCACTCTGGCCAATCCTGGAGCCTTCCTCATCTTTTAGTGGGAGGGAGAAGCTTAAGGGATGGATCCTTCCTGCAGGATCTCCCAAGGTGTGGTGGTGTCAGCCACAGCTGGCCTGGCACTGGAGGCTTCCCTGGCTCCTCTTCTGGCAGAAGGCCTGGGGCAAAGGGAGCAGTGGAGTGACTCCTCTGGAGTGTAGACAGCTTGAGCTCCAAGTGGGATTTCCAGTTCATGGTTCTGTTAAATCCCAGCCACACCCTTGATGAAGAAGACAAGTGGAGGCCTGTCTTGTTTCTGAGCTCAGCCAGGTGCATGTCCAAGAGATAATCAGAGCAGCTTATCAAGAACAAGTGCCCAGCCCTTCCAGTGTGAACAGTTTAGGACCTTCATGTGCAGAGGCCACCCTAGAGCTGAGCACTTTGGTTCTCAGCTGTCTCTGTGTGGATTCTTCCACAGCTGGACAAAAAGAATCGTGCCAAAATCACTGACCTGGGGTTCTGCAAACCAGAGGCCATGATGTCTGGCAGCATTGTGGGCACCCCCATCCACATGGCTCCTGAGCTCTTCACAGGTATGTTCCTCCACTGAGCCCACTGCACTTTGGAAGGCCATGATGAGGGGAAAAGTAATAAAAGAGCAAACCCCAGAAGACCTGGAGCACTTGGTGTGCTCAGGTTTTCCTAATTTAGTTAGTGAACTTGCTATAAATGATTAATTCCTGATGTTTGGCTCTGACATGCTGGGCCAGGCAGAGCTGAGTCTTCCAGGTGTTGGTGTTTAACTCTGAAACACATCTGAGCACCTGCACTGGTCCATGAAGCTCAGCTTGGGAGCTGCAGGTGCAGGTCAAGTGTACAAATGCTGAGAACTGGAAAATCTGATCTTTCCCTTCCCCTTTGGCCATGGCTCCTGATGTGTCCCTGGGTTTGACACACCTCTCCTCCTGACAGTGGAGTTGTGGTTTAAATTTGAGGAAGGGGAACTCTGAATCAGCCCTCAGCCTGCTCACTCTCCAGGGGTGAAGGTGGTGTCTGCTCTGCTGACCAGCTGTGCTTTTGTCCCAGGAAAGTATGATAACTCAGTGGATGTCTATGCCTTTGGAATTCTCTTCTGGTACATCTGCTCAGGCCACGTGAAGTTACCGGAGGCTTTTGAGAGATGTGCAAGCAAAGATCACCTGTGGAACAACGTTAGAAGAGGTACAAGGGCTTGTTTGAACTCTGGGGCTTCATGCTTGAACAGAGCTTGGGGTGATGAGGAAATCCATTTTTATTCTTGTAACTGAAAGGTAAAAGTACAAGTTGACAGACTCACTGAGGTTGGAAAAGATCCCTCCAGGATCTCTGAGTCCACCCTGTGCGTGATCCCCACCTTGTCCCCCAGCCCTGACCCTCCTTTTCTCCAGCTGAGCCCCCCCAGCTCCCTCAGCCCCTCCTGCTGCTCCAGCCCCTTCCCAGCTCTGTTCCCTGCCCTGGAAACGCTCCAGCCCCTCCATGTCCCTCCTGGACTGAGTGACCAGACCTGGACACAGCATTTGAGGTCCCCCAGCAGTGCCAGCACAGGGGGCAATCCCTGCCCTGCTCCTGCTGGTTCCTGCTCCAGGCCAGGATGTTGTACTGCTTTGGGACAGTCTAAAGAGTTACATTTACCTACTTCAGCTGGGACAGATTCTACAGGAAGCTGAACTAAAACGAGCAGAATAAAAAGGGGGTGTTGGTCAGCCAGCTCTTCTGCAGCATCACAGGAGCTGTGCTTGCACTCCAACCATGGAGCAGCACAACCCTGTGTGTAACCCAGCCCCCAGGGCCAGCCAGGCCTGATCCCCTGAGGAATGTTTAATCCCTTGCACTTTCTGGAGGTTTCTGTATGTCCAAGTGCTTCATGTGCAGCCATTGCTGAGGGAGCTGGGTGTGGAGAGAGACCCTGGGCCAGGTGTTCCCCCAGACACAACCTCCCTCCAGTGCCTGGGTGGGTGTGGTGAGGGCTGGGTTCTGGGGCAGCTCAGTCCTTTGTGCTGTGTCCTGGTATCAGATGTTTTATCCTTTGTCCCTGAGTTCCTGTCCACACAAACTCTCCCCTTCTCATGTGAACAAGATTAGCTCAGCTGAGTGAGTCTCCTGCTTGCCTTGGGGGCTGCACTTGCTGCCTGTTCCCACGTTGAGCTGCTCCCAAAGGCCCTGGAATGTGCAGGTGCCTGGGGGGACTCGTTTCCTTAGGATTCATTTTGCTCCCAAATAGTGGCAAAGAGGAGCTCCAGAGAAACCAAACGTGCTGGGGGGGCTCAGCCTGGAGAAGGGAAGGCTCCAGGGAGACCTGAGAGCCCCTTCCAGTGCCTAAAGGGGCTCCAGAAGGAGGGAAAGAGGCTTTTTCTATGGGCAGAGAGTGACAGGACCTGGGGGGGTGGTTTTAAACTGCCAGAGGAAGGGTTAAGTGGGATATTAAAGAGAAATTGTTCTGTGAGGGTGGGCAGGCCCTGGCACAGGGTGCCCAGAGAAGCTGTGGCTGCCCCATCCCTGGGAGTGTCCCAGGCCAGGCTGGACAGGGCTTGGAGCACCCTGGGCTGGTGGGAGGTGTCCCTGCCCATGGCAGGGGTGGAATGAGATGATCCCTGAGGTCTCTTCCAGCCCAAACCAGTCTGGGATTCCATGATACCACAGAATCACAGAAAATGCTGAGTTGAAAGGGACCCAAAGGGATCATCGAGTCCAACTCCCGGCCCTGCTCAGGACCACCCCCAAGAGTCACATCTTGTGCCTGAAAGTGTCCTCCCAATGCTTCTTGAACACTGGCAGTGTTGGTGCTGTGCCCACTTCCCTGGGAACCCTGTTCCAGTGCCCAGCCACCCTCTGGGGGAAGAACATCTTTTCTAATATCCAGCCTAAACCTCCCCTGACACAACTCCAGGCCATTTCCTGGGGATCTCCACCCCGTAGACTCAATCGCTGCTTGTTGAAATCCTTTATTAATCCTGAATGGTCTTTAAGGTCCCTCCAGCCCAAAAAAACCCTGAGATGGGCTCAGTTGGTCAAAACTTGGTTGCAATAATGCCAAGGTCATGGGTTCAATCCCCTGTGTGGGCCATTGACTTAAGGGTTGGACTCGATGATCCTTGGGGGTCCCTTCCAGCTCAGAATAGTCTGGGATTCTGGGAAAAAGAAATCCAAACCAGCTGCTGATTCCATGGTTCCATGGAGTGTTGCCCATCCTCTGGAAGTATCCATGACCTTCTGAGCGACATCTCAGCAGCACTGCTGGAATGTGGCCCTTCCTCAGGAGCCCCAGACAGCCCCTGTGCCCGTCCCTGCCCCCCCGAGCTCCTCCCGCAGGGCTGTCCCGGGTCGGGGTAACCGGAGCCCTCCCTCTGTGTTCCAGGAGTGCGGCCGGAGCGCCTGCCCGTGTTCGATGAGGAGTGCTGGCAGCTGATGGAAGCCTGCTGGGATGGGGACTCCTCCCAGCGCCCTCTCCTGGGCATCGTGCAGCCCATGCTGCAGGGCATCATGGACAGGCTCTGCAAGGCCAGCTCTGAGCACACGAATAAAGGCTTGGATGACTCGACTTGAGGAGGGGGCACAGAAGGATCGGGAATTGTGGGGGAATTCTGCCCCCCAACTTTGCAGGAGGCGTCTCCAGGTGGAGCTCAGTGCCCAGCCTGGGTGGGACAGGTGCCAGCAGCCAGGAGGGCGAGACCTCGGGGCTGTGCCATCCTGAGGAGCAGCCACAGCCATCCCAGCCCACCCCACCAGTGCCAGTTATCCCACTGCAGCTTTTCCTGTGGAGTTGTGCAAATAAGGTAGAGAATCCCCACGCCCTTGAACTGAAAGGGATCCTTTTGCCAATCCCACACCACCACCCAGCAAAGCAAAGCAAAGCATTGTGTGTGTGTGTGTGTGTGTGTGTCAGGTCTGTGTTGTCTGTGTGACCACCACTGTCTTCCCTCAGCAAAGGAAAAACCTTTTCCCAGGAACTGTGTGGGGCCACACGTAACTGTCCCAGTCCCTGAGTGGCTGGCACTAATTCCAGAGTGGTTGGAGAGGAAGGAGAAAGCAAAAACTCTAGAAATAGAAGTGTTGAGGAGCTCAGAGCACCTCCAGGAGCTTCTGCAGCACTCGAGATGTTTACATTGACAGGAGCAAAGCTTCCATGTTTTACTAAGGGGATTTGCAAGTCCCCCACCTTATAAGCTATTTATCCTTTGTGCCCTCCACCTCTTATTCCTGTTTAAAAAAAAAAAAAAAGCTATTTTTTTCTGGTCATTTTGCTTCATAACAGTTCTTTGAGTGCCTGAAGAAACCTGCCCTTTCCTTCAGTCTTCTGCTCAGAGGTTCTGTCTTGTGCACCAAAGTCATTCCAGCTAAAGGCTGTCCATGGGGAAAGTGCCAGTTCCTTTTAATTAAAAACTGGAGGGGAGTTCAATTAGTGGCAAAGGTAATGACAGTTTTAAACTGGGCTAACTTTGCCAGGCACCTTCTTAAAACTAAGGTTTCCTCAGCTCCTTTCAAACCACGGGTGTGGTTGGAGCAAACTCGAGGGAAAGCAGGTCCTTCCTTGTCCCTCTGGGACTCCAGTTTGGGTGGGAAGGAGGAAAAAACGAGGGGAGAGGGGACCCCTTGGCAAGGCCTGTGCCATTCCCAAGAGGGGCTGCTCCTAAAATCCCATCCTTGGGCATTTCTGGGGTAAAACTGGGGGATCCAAACTGGGTGGGGCTGGCCCAGGGAATGCACCTTGTTTACTGTGGGAGCAAACAGAGAGTTGGGAAGTTCTCCCTGGGCTGCTGTTCCTGCAGCTGCTCAGGGAGGGGCTCCCTTTCCCAGCAAAGCTGCTGCATCCAGGCAGTTTGGGAATGTGGAATTGCTGCTGGAATTCCTTGGCTCAGGCACAGCGAAATTCCAGCTGCTGCTCTGCCCCTGGGACAGCCTGGACTGAGGAAAGGGATGCAGGAGCTGCAGGATTAGCTTAGGTGGAACCTTCCTTTCTTTGTGCAATAAATGAATTAATGCGCTTTTTATATATAAAAAAGGCTTTTTTTTTTGTACTTCCCTGCACGTGTGGGCATTGTGTGGTCTGTGCTGGGGGATTTGGGTGGATCCAGCCTCTCCTGCCATTCCAGGGGGATTTGGGTGGATCCTCCCCCTGTTCTCCATCCCAGAGGGATTTTCCCTGAATCCACTCTCTGTGCTCCATTCCCAGAGTGTTTCTGTGCAGATCCATGGACTGTTCTCCATTCCCAAGGTCATTCTGTGCAGATCCATGGACTCTGCTGGCATTCCAGAGGGATTTGGTGTGGATCCACCCTCTGTTCTCCATCCCAGAGGGATTTTCCCTGCATCCCCCCTGTGCTCCATCCCAGGGTGTTCCTGTGCCAAGCCCTGCCCATCCTTCCCCCCGGAGCCTCCCTCCCTGGTTTTCCCAGTTTTCCCAGCCCAGGGCAGTCCCTGCACGCTCTGGGGGTGTTTGTGTGAACAATAAATGTGAATAAAATGCAACCTCTGTATCTGCAGTTCCAGAAGTGTCTTGGAGAGCTTTTCCACGGGGCACCCCCAGCCCCTTCCCTGCTGCCTCTGGGGGGCTCTTTGTGCTCTTCCCATTCTTGGGATGTGACATCTCCAGGTTTTCCCAAAAAGCAGCTCCTCTTGGGCTTTGCTGTCACTTTTCCTGTCCCTTTATTTTTTATTTTTATTTTA
>VWZD01001558.1:21454-36878 GCA_013396695.1 Sakesphorus luctuosus | reverse complement strand
GAGTAAATTTTTTTCATGTAGTTATATAGTGAAATAATTTGCATTTCTCTTTTCCATATTAAGTTCTGTTTCTAAACAGTTTATCTTCCTGGCATATGTAAATGGACACCTTGTCTGAAGTTGATAATATGAGTAATAAAAAAGGGGAAAATTTGTATATGTTGACAAACCTGTATTTTATCCAGCAACAAGTTAGTTAAGCCAGACCTGTAGGCTGTGTTTTGGCTCCCTGAGGTATTCAGTTGAGATAAAAGCTGAAGGTCTTGCAACAAATGCTCCCTGCATTTGGAGAAATTCTAAGACAGAACCAATCTCATCTGCTGTTTCTTTTCTATATAACAGACTAAACCAGTGCCTAAAATCCAAACACTCCTGCCTAGAGTCAGAAGGAAAAAATTAGTGTTGACAGGGAATGAACTGGACAATTTTCAGTGCAACACTCCATAAAATGTAATCTGTGGAACAAGTCCAGTTCTTATTTACTAACCAGAGAACTACCCGCAGCTATTTATTATGATGGGTTGTGCCAGTTTTATAGTGTGGAATCATATTTGCATAAAGATAAAAGGGAAGGTGGTAGAGACCCAAGTTTAGCCATAGTTTTACCATTAATTAAGGGTGATTTCAGAGAAATTATGTATCATTTGTTAAAGAATTTTTCCCAGTAAATAATAACTCTGATTTCAGAATTACAAGACATTGCTTGCTATGGCGTTCAAGGCAGAATAACACATACCTGAGAGGATAGTGTCCCTCACTAGACAAATCTAATGTTGTTGTGAAATAGAGGTGTTTTGTTAGATTTCAGCTACACACTTTCATAACTGCAATACCTTAATACAGCAGTAATGCTAATGAAGACCAGGTGCTTTTTCCAGTTTCCAGACAAGGAACTGGCATGAGTGTCATCATATGATATCTGGGAGCCTCTCATTTGTCTCTCCAGACTGCCTTTGAGACCTACCATAGGGTCCGTTTTCAAACTTCTAGTGTGCAAAGAAGCTCAGGCCTAGAAGAAAGTTCAGTGGAACAGGCAGGTAAGGTCAGACAGAGAAAATACCAACATCCAAGCTCATGACAAACAAACATTGTGGCTATGCGTGGAGGAAGCAAACAAGTTGTAGTTAAAAAGATACCTCATTAAGGGTATGCAGTCATCATCTATCCTTTTCATACTGGGATCTGGGGCAGGGATCTGAATGTCAAGAAAATAGCAATAAAATAGCTATAAAAGCTGCAAGATAGATATGGAAATGATGTCATATTTTGACAGCTGCCAGATACAGTCCAATTGAAGGGCCCTTATTCTCTTAAAGTTTGAAAGTTTGCTATTTAATCTGGAAATTCATAATGGATGCCTTCAGCAGGATGTATTTTTAATAAAACAACAGGCTTTAATTATGATTGCGTCTACATAGTTTTAATATTCCATTATGGAACATGAAAATTAGTTAAAGGGAATTCCTAACAGGGCAATTTCTCCCACTTCTGTTCCTTTGCATTTCTGTGTGTTAATTTTGATGTTGTCCACTCCCTGAATTTTATAACAGCTAAGGAGAAGTTAGTAATGACTCTGAGAAGTGATAAAAAAAGAAACCTATTGAAACTGAAAAGAAAGAGTAAAAGGTTTACATTCTCAGTAGGAGCTTAGTTGATTATCTGGCTCCTTCCAAGCCACGTGGCACATGACACTACCTCAGCAAAAAAGTAGCATATCTACACTGATGAGAAAAAAGAGGATTGGCCAAATACCAAAATGTGTGACATAGTGCTTAACTCGGAAGTCCAAGTTCAGTCAGAGCAGACCTGAAGGACTGCAGATACAGGGCTTGCTGTTTTCCCTTTGGTTTTAAATATAACATTCTTGCACTAAACCTAGAGAGTTGGAGGGGACAGGAAAGTTTTGTGTAAGATGGAGTTTAGAAAGGCTAAGATATGGTGCAGTGCATGTAATGAATCCTGTTGTGCTGCCCTATTTATGAATCCTCCTGTACTGAACTCTGATACAGCAGACAAGTGGAATGAACCAACAGGCTTTCTTTCCCTACTCATTTGTTACTGACTTTAGCCTCCATTTGGGATGTTTGGAGTCCTTGGCCAAAAATTGTCTGGGCCATAATATATTTAAAAAATTGGAAACCAACAAATCAATCTGCATATATAATCTGATCATTGTGGATTTACTTTTTTTTTCCCTGTAAGTTGGACAGCCTCATCTTGATCCCTGGGAATGTGATGGAGCACCTAGCCCTGGAAATCATTTGCAAGCACATAAAGGATGAGAAAACATGAGAAAATGATCACGAGCATGGCTTCACTACAGGGAAGTAATGATTGGCCAATATTATAAACTTCTACAATAAAATGACTGACCTAGTAGATGATAGGAGAGTAGAGGATATTGCATATAGGACTTCAGTAAGGCCTTTGACACTGTCACCTGTGAGATCCTCATAGACAAGTTGTTAATGTTGGGCCAGATGAGTAGTCAGTGATATAAGTTGAAAACTGGCTGCATGTCCTGGGCTGGAGGATCATGATCAGTGGAACAAAGACTAGTTGGAGGCCAGTAACAGCAGTGTAACCCAGCAGTCAATACTGGGTCCAGTTCTCTTAAACATCTTCATTAATAATCTGGCAGATGAGGCAGAATGTACCCTCAGCAAGTTTGCTGTTGACATGAAACTGGAAGGAGTGACAGATATACAAGGTTATCCTGCTGCCACCAGGAGGGACCTCAACAGCCCAGAGAAATGGGCCAACAGGAACATCATGAAGTTGAGCAAGGAGAAATGCAAGGTCTTGCACTTGGATAGAAATAAGCTGATGCACCCCTGTAGGCTGGGCACTACCCAACTGGGGAGCAGCTTGGTAGAAAAGGACCTGGGGGTCCTGGTGGACCCCAAAGTGAACATGAGACAACAATGTGCCCTTACAGCAAAGGTGGCAGATGGAATCCTGTGCTATATCAGAAAAAGTACTGCCAGGAGCTTGAGGGAAGAGATTCTTACTCAGCATTGGTGAGGCTTCATCTCAAATCCTGTGTTCAGGTTTGGGCCTCTCACTACTAGAAAGATCTTGAGATGCTGGAGCACTCCCAGAGAAGGGCAACAAAGCTGGTGAAGTGTCTAAAGCATAAGTCTTATGAGAAGTTGCTGGGGAAACTGGGATGGTATAGCCTGGAGAAAAGCAGAGAAAGGGGAGACCTTATTGCTTTCTAGAACTACTAAGAAGAGGGTTGTGGCAAGGTGGTCTTCTTGTTACTTCAGAGTAACAAGTGACAGAAAGGGAAAAAATGGCGTCAAGTTTTGCCAGGAGGTATAGAATGGATATTAGGAAAAACTTCATACTGAAAGGGTGGTCAGGCATTGGGACAGGTTGTCCAGGGAAGTGGTGGAATCAACATGCCTGGAAGTATTCAAAGTGTGTGTGGATGCATTACTTGTGGATATGGTTTAGGGGTGAACATGATGGTGCTGGGCTGGTTGGACTTGATAATCTTAGAGGTCTTTTTTGGCTGTAATAATTCTGTGGTTCACCTGTTGCCTATTCCTGTGAAAATTGACACTCGAAAACAGTTTTAATGGAGAAAGACATACAGGTTACCTTTATAAGAAGCTTCAAAGGTGCACATCAGAAGATTTGTGACCCTGTGACCAGGAATGTTACAACTTCTATAACTTCTCTAGTAATTTACATATGAGGTATTAACAACCAAACATGATCTTCATTTCCTCTGTGCCCCACCATAGGGGTCTTATGTTTTGTCTTCTTGCTATCTACAGGTGGCTTCTCACAAACACCATGGCCTTGGCAGGGCATGAGAAAGCTTACAATCTTGTGGGAAAGAGCTTTAGTAACTGACTTTAGGATGCAAGCAACCCAGAGGAATCTATGCAACTCAAGTGGTTCTAAAAATCTACAAAAACACACTAAATCCTTAGGCATCACACCTCTCCTCAGCACTGGTGAAGCTACACCTGGAGTGCTGAGTTCAGTTCTGGGCTCCCCAGTACAAGAGAGGCATGGACATACTGAAGATTGTCCAGCAAAGGGCCACAAAGACCATAAAGGAATAGCAACATCTCTCCTTTTAGCAAAAGGCTCAACAGGGAAATTATTAGGTATATAAATACCTAAATGGAGAATGCAAAGAGGACAGAAACAGGCTTTTTAAAGTGTCATGATGAGAACCAATGGGTACAAAATGAAACATAAGAAGTTCTCTGTGAATACCAGGACGTACTTCTTCACTGACATGACCAAGCACTGGTGATGGTGACCAAGCACTGGTGCAGGCTGCCTAGAGAGGTTTTGAAATCTCCATCATTGGATATATTCAGAAGCTGTCTGGACATTTTCATGGACTACCTGCTCCAGATAGTTCTGCTTGAACAGGTCAGTTGGACCAGCTTGAACAAGGCAGATAACCTTCAGATGTCCCTTCTAACATCAGCCATTCTTCTGAATACATAATTCCACAACTCTGTGATTTTTATCTGATCCTTCTTCTCATCACTAACTTGAACAAGTCATGCAGCAGCCACTGTCTTCCTAGCTGCAAAAAATAACCCCAAACCAAATACAAGTCTAAATGCTGTTTATGTTAATGACCTTTGGGACAGCAATTAACCCTGAGAGGGTGGAGTTTCTCTGGAGCCCTTTTCTTCAGTGACCTCTGAATCAAACATTTTTGCACAGCCATTGTAACTCCTTAAACCCCAGCCAACATATATTCTAGGATCAGAAAATGCTTTTATTTAAATGGTTAGAACTGTTGCTATTAATGATTGGGTTAATGCAGCAATATTTTTATATATTAGTATTAAAAAACTCTGTTGTGCTATAGATTAAGTTCTTTTGAAGTAATAGTGTAACTACTGACTTTTATAAGAAAGTGTTATCACTCCCATTCTCTGAGAAATATCTATGTTTTTAAGAAAAGCTGCAAGAATACATATTTAATATAGTTTTGAAGTCCGATCCATTATGAATATGCTCAATAAATTTCCATTTCAGTGAATGTGTCTTTCTGGGTCCATTGACAGAAAAAGAAACAAAATATTGAAAATTAGATGTTTATATGCTCCAATGAATAACCTGCACCAGGATGATTACACTTGAAATTAAATAAAGCAGACAATCACACCAGGCACCCTCTCAGGTACCATTCTACAATATATGGTATTTGTGCTAGGAGTATTATATATATACAATTACAAATAAGACAGCAATCATATATAACTGAGTAATTAATCTTTCTCTTAGTTTTCATGTCCTTTTATTGTAACAATCTGAGATGGTGTTTTACTGTTTTCTGGGTGATTGGAGATGATCATGAAGTATGAAATATTTTAGTGAACAGGAAATGGAGACACAAAAAGCTCAAAGATTAGGTTTTATCTAGATTTTAAGATAGTACAATATTTATCTGCATAGTTTAACAACTAATGACACATTTTTTAAGTATTTCTGGTTGTCCCAATTTCTTTTTGGCAATTAAGAACTGATCCATAGGTGCCCATATGAAAAAGAGCTCCCCAATTCTTCAATCAACAGCATGAAACACAAATATTCATACCGCACCTAATAACTGACTTTCATAAGAATGCCTGATTAAGCCCTGAGGTATTGTGCACCTGGGCCTCCAAGAGTTTCCTTCTAAAACAAACAGTGCAGCTGTTGAGAATAAATTTCTCTTGCTCCTGTCATCATTTCCGGACACTTTCTTCATTCAGTCTCTCCTGTTTGCTTTCTCAACTGCCTGTAATATGTTTGAACAAAAGAATAGATGTGAAGCCCCTTATTATCTTCCTTGGGGGTCTTTGGAAAGGTAAAATGAAACTAATGACTCTGCATGCCTGTGTATCTGAGTTTTAACCTCCCCTGACTAACAGTGAGAATATTGCGGTTTGTAATTGTTCTCACACATAAAAGAGATAAATAGATCTTTCTCGTGATGGAATGCAGATTGAAAATCATATTTTTGCTCTGGCTTTTTTTTCTTAATGTACGTCTGCATTCTCTGTAGGTGACCTGCATGGTCTAACCCTTGTGTCTTACTGCAAGTTTGGTAACTGACATCAGGTTTTGACAATGTAGTTACTATTCCTTGCCCTCACATTCTGATTTCTAATGCATGTAATTTTTCTTCTTTTATGAATAAAATGTCTGTTATGCTATTCATTATGTACCCATGTCTAGCTGAAAACTCATGCACAGAATTTTCATGTAGATGATATTTCAAATGATGACTCCTACTAGAGTATTCATCTCTCCTTCAAAAAATTTACCAAACTAGTGATGCTTTCATTCTCTTTGTTCACTTTCCTGATGCTTAAAAAATGATGTAAGGTTCTGCATTTCTTTTCATGTGCTGGTTGTGGTGTTGAATTTTGCAGTTTGCAATAGGATGTGAACCTCTGCCTGGTTAGTATTTTTCCTGTGATGTAGAGCTTCTAAAGGCTTTCCTTTTAGTAATGTTTCACAGTTATTAAAAGAGTTTTCAGTGTAAGGACTCTGTTTATGTTCCATAAGCTTTGACCTCAGAGAGATGACTGTCTTATGGATTAACTCTAGTCATTCCAGTAGTTATTTCAGGCCTGTTCCCTCCAAACTGAACTATTTAACCCTTCAGCTTCATTTTCTATGGCCATATATTTTCTCTTTCTACATTAGATTCTGTTTGACAGAATCTCACTCATAAGTGTTATACAACTTCTGATAAACCCATTGGTTACAGTTGTCTTCTTAGTCCTCTCTACAGGAATTAAATGAAAAATTGGGAAGAACTTGAACTTAAAAACATCAAATACACCAGTCAAGGTTAGCATCTTTTTAATTTTTTTTTCTGGGACTCTTGTTTGCAAGTATAGAAGGGACTGCAGGTCCTTTCTTGGTTCATCTGAATTTTTTTTAAATGCTAAGTGATCACTCACTACTTAAGATACTTGTAGGAGCTATGCTTTATTCTGGTGAGTGAAGGACTTCAGTTCTCTGTGAATAATGAAAACTGTTTTGCCATTGCTTCCTCTGAGTAGCTGTTGTAGTTTGGAATTATTATGTAAATTCTCTCCCCTGCCACTAACTACCCATGCCATTAGTTAACAAAGGAAGTAGTTAACTGCTACAGTCTTCGTCTTGTGCTTGGGTGGGGGGCAGGTTGTCTCTGTGGTTCTTGAGGACTACACATGGCTCGGGTTGGTGTGTGTGTGCTGTGGTGAGAGAGAGGCTTTTGCTGCTGCTCCTTGCTGTGACTGTGGAGTAAGTCAGTTTTCCCTGCCACTGCTGTTGCTCCTGGTTTCGGCATTGGGGTCCTGGTCTCTGCTTCAGTCCCACCACCACGTGTAGTGTTGTGACCGGCCCGCCCTCGTTGCAGCAGCGACCCGGGAGAGAGAGGTCGCGGCTGCTTTCTGGGACACGCTGTGGTTCTCCGTTTTTCAGTTTTCCTTCTTCGTTCAGGATAAGGAATACAGGGAGAGAGACAGAATTCATCTGAGAGCTCACCACTCGTCTGTCTCGCTGGAAAGGGACTGGAAACTCACTCTGCAGCCAGCCGGGCTGTGACGGACACTGTTCATAAGTATAATTTTTCTCCAGGAAGAAACCTGCTGGGTTTCGTTGTTGGTTTTTTTTTTCTTGTGGTGTTGGGGAAGCAGTTTGTTCTGCTCTGCTTACAGTTATATTTATATCTACATATATATCAGTTAAGAACAGTTATTCTTCTTGTATCCATTTTCTGATTAAAGTCCCTTTTCTTAAATTTGATAAAGAGTGGCATAATTATTGTGGAGGAAACCCCCTCCTCTGCCTGTGGGTAAACATTTCGGTTTTTTCCCCTCAAACTGAGACAGTAGCTAACTGTGATTGTACAGCCCCAGTAAGGGAAAATGCCAGTCCCTGGTTTGTAAAAATTCTTACAAGAGTTAGTGAGTAAGATCATAATCCTCAATATATTACAAGGACCAAACTATATAAAAGTTTGAGATGAGTATGCTGAGGTCATCTCCCATTGTGAGAAGACTTTCAAAATAACAAGAACAACAACAACAACATCAACAACAACAACTCCTCTAGATTTTATTAAATAAAACATTGGGACATTTAATGTTTGAGACAGAAACAAAATGTCAGAGGGAGACAGAATAGATTTCTTTTTAAAAAAATATTGTTTATATACAGCTTTACCACTTCCCACTGTGGCCTAGAAGGTAGGTCCTATACTCATTCTGAATCAGTTTCCATAATCTTCAGAGTTTTGTTGACACTGCAGACTCCTTCAGTCACCAGCACATTCTTTCTGTCACGTCTGCCTTGTGTGGCAGCTCACTCAGCATTTCCCAGAACACGCTCCTTTCCCCTGCAGACCTCAGCAATCCTCTCCCTCTCTTTCTGGGAGGGCTCACCTGAATGTTCCTCCTAAAAGGAACATAGTACAAACTGAGAAATAAACAAAACCAACCTACTCTCCACCATAGACCCTCTGCTTGTAATTGAGGGAAGAGAGGTGTAAGTTCACAGACACAGTAGACTATAGTGGTTTCATTATGAACTCTGAGGTCTGCTTTTCTCACCATGCTGTGTTTGGGATATTTTGGTTTTGTTTTTAAGTCAAAGATTTAGAAATTGTGCATTATCCAACGTAAATTCGGTTTGGCCTTCAATCCACCTGCTGGATTAAAAGTGTTACCTTCCCAAGTACACAGTTGTTTTTAATTACCCCTTCAAAGAAGCAGATCAAATGGCAGTCAGGTCACACCATCAAGCACGGCTCATAAGTTTTATGAGCTATGTTGCACTCCACAACAATATGTGCATCCAGCTTTCACAAAACAGCAGACTAGCTTGCAGCCAGATACTACTCTTACTTTGGACAGTCCCAACTGCATGTCTTCTTGCAATGCTGTTGGGTAAATTCAATATCCACCACTTACAATGTAAGCAATAAATAAGCTCCCATGACCATGGTTTTGCCCTAAATTTCAAACAGTTCTTAACATTTCCCCCTGTAGCATACATGCATTGTGTCATAAGAAACTTAACATTGTCCATGAAAACAGTAGTCTAGGGACATATTTAGGGACTATAGTGGAAACAGCCTCCTATCTCTTCTACTTGGTTTTATCGTGAAGGTAACACAGACATACGTTGCTCATAATTTGTTCACAGCTTTGTGACATGCTTTGCATTCATATGCCTCAGCCACTCCTGAAGTTCTCTTTTCCACTTGAAATACTTTCTCCGTTTCTGTGTTTTCATTTCTTAGTAAATTTCTTAGTTACTTGTTCAGCATCAATAGCATAGAAGCATAATTAGTACTTGAACTGTTCATAGCAGAGTGTTTAAGAACAACAGATGAGCAGTGTTACCAGCAGTTCTTCCTTCCAATCCAGAATTCCATTAGAAAAGTGGTTTTCAAAGTTTCTCTCTGATTTTTATGTAAGAAATACTAATAGTGAAATTACTGCTGAACAGTAAATGTCCTGCCAATTAGACGTGGGGGAAAGAAAACTTCAGCTTTTGCTTTCTTGTTTAAAAAAAAAAAAAAAGTGGGAGGAGTGGGTGCGTGGGAAGAGGAAAAAAAACAAAAAAAGAGTAGGAGGTTTCATTTCCTGCTAGTTCTCACAGCATGGCTCAGGGTTTCTTAGCAGTATCGTGATAATGTCCAGAGACTATTGAGGCTCAAGCTAGGCAATGCATATGCAAGATGGATACTGCCATATGTTGAAACAGTGTCACAGGTATTCTCTAAGGTCTTCCCTGAGGGTCGGTTTCCCAGTAATATAGTTCAGAAATCAGGCTGTTGCTTTCTTCTAATATAGGTGTCCTGGTTCCTACATCAAGATTTTGTATTCTGGATGGAATGAGCACCCAGAGTCAAGGAGGTGGATAATGTCCCATCAGCCCTGATCCCAGGGCAGTAATAAAAATAAAAATGGCATCAGAAAGTGACACAAAAGAGGGATGGGAAACAGTGAGGGAGAAGAAGTACATTCAATTAATTTGCCTTTGGGAATTTTGTCCCCTGTTTTTAGAGACAGTAAGGCAGCTAAAGGAAAGAATGCTGCAAAGATCAGCTAAAGAGGGAAAACCAGGAGAGCTGGAAAGACAGTCTGAAACAATCTTCCAAATCAGTAAATGCAGAGGGCAGCAGAATGCTGAACTTTTACTGTAACCAATGTCAGCTGCAAGTTGTAACTTCTTGTTATTAGTTGCAATAGAGTCTACTTCCAGAGTGTTGCTGTTGTGTTTCTTCTGTGGGCATTAAAATTTCCTCTTTTCCTTTTTCTGCTGCTCCACTCCAGACCCTATGTCCTGAAAAAGGATCAAGTTTCAAACTGCAGTCTGAGATGAAAATAAAACAAACCAAAGAGAATAACGAAGGGCCCTGTAAGGGAAAGAGTAGTTTGGGATTTTAGGAGCCTCCTAAGGAATTCTCAGTGTGGACCTCCTCTAACTGCAAATGCTTTACCTATGAATGCAAACTTATAGTATCAGCTCTAATGGCCTGTCATTGCAGAAAGGATTAAATCACTATTCAGTGGACAAATTGCCAGACAGTTCCTGCTTAGTAACTTGTACTTCAGACAAGTAATGAGCCAAATTATTTGGAGACAATAAGAAAGAACCTATAGTTTTAATACTTTGATTCAAAAACCAAGTTCAGTTTTAGGTTTAGGTTAGAGATGTACCAAACCTCCACCCTTGCTATAAATAACTCCACAATTTAGAGATGTTTGATGTAGGTTTGGATATGATTTTGGGGTTTGGACTCATTCCAAGTTTGGGGTTTTGTCATGTCAAATGTGTTGATTTGCAGGAAAAGTAGGAAATGTAACCTCTAAGTAGGAAAATTTTATGACTCTCATAAGTACACAAATTACCACACTTTTTTTTCTCTGATTCATTCTCAGGGACAGTAACACTACTGTGACTCTGAGGAGAGAAGGAAAAAAATTGTAATTGTCTCAATTGAAGAATTTTGTTATAAATAACCTTTATACAGCAACTGAGCTGCTAAATGTTCAGTCTTCCAATTAAACTTTTACAAGCACTTGATGCTTTATAGGACCAGAATGTATACCCTCTGTCCTCATCCTGCTGAGAGGTAAAGAAATTCTGATTTTAACAGATATGAAGGCTACCTCTCTGTTAACATGCTTTTGCAAGAAATACCAGAATGAATATTTGCAATGATGCACATCTAAATCATGCGGAACATATGCCTCACTATGTTAATAATCAGGTACAATAAGACTCCAGGATAGGTAGATCTTTGTCATATCACATCTTCACCCTGTTCATTTTGATGGCTGCCTCGTGCTATTTCTGGTACTTACACCACCAAGTCCCTTCTTGGTTTGAATCTTCAAGACTGAAAACAAAGGTCAGTTTGACCAGTTTCAGACACTGGAGGTCAAAGTCTTTTCAAGTATCCAGAGTCTGGTTCTTTAGTTGTTTTTGCAGATATTAAGCACATTTTAAAAATGTTGTTTTTTTTTTTAAAACTATCCCAAGCTGGATACTTGTCAGAACATGCCACTATCACAAATACCTTTAGCTAGAAGAAATGCAGTTTGTTGAGGCACTTCAATAATATGATACTGATGCACTTGTTTAGAAGCTAAAGAGTTCTTCCCTGTGATAGCTTGCTTTTTACTGTAGGAAAAGAACAATGTAGTGTTTGTATCTCTTTTTCTTCTAGAAACTATGTTATACTGTAACAGACATTAAGAAGAAAAATTACAGAAACAATAGAATACTCATTTAAAATTTTTACTTCCTTTTTTTTTTTTTTTTAACAGAGGAATCCCTTTCTTATTGCATGTAAAATTTTGGTATGTAGAATAGACATGAAAAAAAAAAAAAGACTAAATGGGTCTGGTGGGAAACCTGACTGGTTGAAGAGGCCAAACCCTCTCCCCCCTGCCCCCTGCGCCAGGTTCCTGGGAATAGCTTTTCAGTTGGCACACCTGCTAGCAGTGCCTCAGAGCTGGACAGGAAAGGTATATATATTCCTCCTTTTCAGTTGCTTTCCTGCTTGGCTGACTTAATATGGAGGATTTGTGGAAGGATGTTTTTAATAGCAGGATTTCATGTGGTAAGAATGTCATGCAGGAAACAAAATTTGGTGCATTGCTGAAGGCATTCAACCCATCTAGATGAATGAAAGCCTGACATGACCATGATAATGCTGTCTCTTACAATTTTATCTTAAAAACTTAAATTAGTGTGCCGTTGTGAATGTTTCTAGGGGTAAAATCACTTTTCTGTGCTCCAAATGAAATCTTAAAGTGACAATTGACCATGATGTAAGTATGAATTTTAGGTAGATCAGAGTCTCTCCTGACCACCTCAGATAGTTTACTATACCAAACATTTAACAAATCAAAAGTCCCAAACTAAACTCTGAAACTTTCTGCACATGTTTGAAATACTGTATCCAAATGCCTACTGAAAAGACTTGTTTACAAAACGTTACACCTACCTGTTTGAATTTCGCAACCCAGTTTATACCTACTGTAGTGTTGCCATGAACCCTTAATTGACGTTGAATTTTGTCCTGGCAAAGTGTTTTCACTCTTAACTACTTTATATGCTAACATAAACTTGGTTTTGTCCTTTTTCTTCAATGTTATACAGCAATATTCTGATTTCAAAATAGGCCTTATGGCAGTCTCAAGAAAATAGCAAATAATGAGCTTTAAAACTTCTTCTGTTGTTCATGTTTCCATGTTCATTGTTGAAAAGATAATGCCATCAGCTTGTATTTCACAACAAACAGCCCTTACGAAAACCCTGAAAGCTGTTTTAAATTTTCTTCTTTTCCAAGACTGAAATTGGGAAAGTTGGAGGTATTTGACCTGCTTTCACTGCTTATCTATTCGGTAGTGCCTCGGAGATTTTTTTTAATACCTGTTTGGTTGTAGTGCTGGTAAAGCATGGAAAACAACCGGTTTTGGACAGGTTTATGAATGCACTGCTGTATTTGTTTTGTCAGCAAGCAGTTATGAAGAGGGATGATTACATAGTTCGTCTGTTACTCCCAAGTATGAAAAAGGACAAGGCAGCCTTAATGTTGGAGAGAGAACCAGATTACCTTAAAATTAGAAAAAATAAAAGAAGACAGGAAGGATTTATTTAGGATTAAATGTGTATATCAAAATATTGTATGAAAATAATATTTCACTTTTATTTTTCTATGCTAAATTTTATAAGTTATCAATCTATTTTGTTTTGAAAGATTTTTACTGGATAATGAATAGTTTCCCCTTTAAATAAGCATGTGTGTGTGTTTTTACAGAAGGTTTTTAGCAAAATATATACTTAAAGCTCAGTTTGTAGCCAAAAAAGTATTACTTAATGCTTGTTTCACTTAATTCAGTTGGATAAATCAATTAGCACATGAACAGGTGAAGCCAGATTTCCCCATTCCCAAAGAGGTGCCTTGAGTCCTGCTTGAGACAAAGCCCTGCTTTTTTTAGGGTGTGCCTAACAAACTTTAATGCAAGGTCAGTTGCTTATTTTTTTTTTTGGCAGCAGTTTTACACCTGAAACTGAAAAAAATCCCTCAAACTTGTGTTTCCTTAATAGTAGGACCTTTTCTCGTGTCAGAAATTGTTGAATTAAATTATTTATATTCTCAGTCAGGTTTTGCTTTTATACATTGTACCACCACCATATCAGGGTTAATTATAATGAAGGAAAAATTTCTGAGCTTTTTTTTTAATTTTTCATCACATTTAAAATGATCAATTAATTACCTTCGCTCTGATTTGGAAGATGAACACATTTGGAGATACTGAAATTCTGAGTAGAATGAAACCCTTTTTGTTAATTTTCCTTGTAACACAGATCCTGAAACAGGCCAGCTGTCATGCTCTCATCTTGAAAGGTGTCAGCACATCTCTTGGAATGCTTGAATGATCTATGTGTACAAATAAACACTCAGCTCTCACACACTGGTATCAAGCTCTGCCTCATCCTGTGGTCTGGCAGCTGTAATATTCTCTCCTATCCTGCCTCCCCACTCTGTTTTGCTGAAATGCCTTAAGGATATCAAACTGGAGTAAGCCAGGTACATCCATTGACTTATACTTAGTGGATAACGATGTGTGTTTCTTGTCACTGATGTTTTTGTAATGAGCTGTGGGTTAACTAGATGGAAATGATAAATTTCATGTCAGGGGTCTACAGACATCTGTAGCAATACTGTCACACTTTAAGTGACTTCTTCCTACTTAAAAATTGGCTTTTTCAGTGTGCCTTGCCCAGTCGCTGTTCCCCAGCAGGTGAAAATGCTGTGACAGGCTCAATCTGTGCTTGCATTTTAATGTAACTGAGAAGTTCCAAAGAACTGATGCAGCACCCTTCCAGGCATCTCACTGGTATTCCAATTAATCAATTTATTGTCAATGTGCCATTAATAAGGTGTTATTAGTGGATCAGTAAGAAAACCCCAAACCAAACAACTTAGGAATCAACTGTGAGTGTAGATATTTACTGCACAGTTAACCTGACTGTTTGGCATGCATATCTAACCTGAATTAACAACTAGCACCACAAATGCCCCCACAACAAAGCCACATCTCTGATATCACAGCACTATTCTTTCTGCTCTTCTGTTTGGGGGATACTGCCTCTGCCCTAAGGCATCCCAGCATTTTCCCTTGATCTTTACAGCAATTTTTTTCTGGAGGAACTGTGAAAAGAGAACTAGATTACCATCACCAGCTTAGTGATGGTAACTATTTAATTCTTCTTAACAAAGAAATGCTCAGACATATCAGTCTGTATAGCATAGCTGATATTATTCAACCACCAGATGTGCTTGTGAGAGTTTTCTAGATAGATAGCAGTTGAATGCAGTCTTGTTGTCTCTTACAAGGGAAACCAGCTAAGTGAAGTGTTACAAATCCTCCTCCTTTCAGGAACCATGCTTGATAGTGTATATTTTCACCTTTCTTTTTATCTACACAAATATATTTTGATGGCTGCTGCAGCACGTGAAGCAGTCAGAGATACAAGACATTCTATAAAAAAGGAGTTGTTTGGTCTTACAGTAGTACCTGTGGAAAGCCAGTATTTTAGCTTAGATTTGAGATTTAGCCTTACTGCTAAAGCCTTAGTTTCTTACTACCTGCAGCAGGAAGTTGGAGAAGAGCTATGGAAGATGGTGAGGTGAAGAAAACTGTTCTAAGAGGAAATTTCACTTCAGAAATGGGAAGCAGTAAATGGGAATGAAATAGAGATTGGTAGTCTTGGAGAACACTGATGAGTTACCTTTTTGCATCACTAGGGAAGGCAAGGAAGAGTTACCAACTCAGTGTGGAAAGCTTAAAGCCATGTTTGCGTGATGTTACTATGACTTGATAAAATTTCTGTGTTTCTGAGGGGATTAACTTTACCAAATGGCCATTTATGA
>VWZD01001558.1:559-20513 GCA_013396695.1 Sakesphorus luctuosus | reverse complement strand
TGTGTGTGTCTTCCTGTCTAAAAAGAATACATGTACCTCTCTGCCGTTTCTTCTTCTTCATGGATGAAATTCTCAGGCAATTAAAAAGTTCTTCAAAAAGAAAGGCTTGGTTTCCTGTGTCCTTGCCACAGGACTTTTCTGTTCCATGTGGCATTCTGTAGATCCCTTGGATTCAATTTACCTTTGAGTCATAATGCTTTCTAATAGTTTCTAGGAAAAAAGCTGGAAATAGACACACTGTCCACAGAGTGCCTCACTATCTCAGCTTGCATTTGTATAATGACTTTTATTTCAGAAGCAATCAAACAGGATTTTAAAATTCTAGTCCTGCTTTAGGGGAGAAAATGTTTCCCTACAGCCATCACTAAAATACAACCATCATCAGGATGGAATTTCATTGTGAGAAGGGTATTGCAGTGACTATATTGAGGAAAACATGACTTTGAATGCACAATTGAACCATTACACTTACACGAAAAAAGACAAATTTTAAATTCATTTAGAAAAAAGTATGTCCCTTAATTTTTATGGTTGACCATGGAAGAATAAGCTTTCAAGAATTCCTGTTATTTACCTTGAATTGAAGAAATAACAAGACACTTCAGCAATATGCAAATACCAATAAATATTGAAGAAATGAGGATTTATTGAAGGAATTGAAGATGGAGTAACTTTTGAAGTTCAACAAGGAGAAGTGCAGGATCCTGCATTTGGAGAGGAACAACCCCATGCACCGCTATATGCTGGGAACTACCCATCTGGAAAGCAGTTCTGTGGGAAAGGACCTGTGGTTCTTGGTGGATCCTAAGTTGAACATGAATCAGAAATGTGGCTTTTCAGCAAAGGCAACAAATGGTACTGGTGAGGCCACACCTGGAGTAACTGGGTTCAGTTCTGGGCTCCCCAGCACAAGAGAGACATGGGCATCCTGGAGAAAGTCCATCAAAGCACCACAAAATGACAAAGGAACTGCAGCACCTCATCTATGAGGAAAGGCCAGTATTGGATGATAACGTTTAGGGAAAGTTTTCCTGTTTAATTCTGCTCAGGGTTGAGGAGCTGAGTGCCTTTGGCTGCAGCCAAGTGCTTCTTTCATTTTTCATTCCAACCGTTGCACTCTCAATCTGTTTTCACATTCTTTATCTGTTTTGATGCATATTGTGCAATCAACAATTTTCTAATTCATACAAAACTGTAGTTCCTTTGAAAAAAGGACTATCTTTGGTCAAACTTTCTTTACTGGATTTCAGGGTAGCTTTATGCTGGATGATATTTTGCCACCAAAAAAAGGAAGGCAGCTTTAACTCTCAGTTTGCCCTTGCTGACCACTGTGCATTTAGTGTCTCTACCTCTCAGCACATATCCTATGCTGATGACACACATTTAGATGATCTTCCCTTTCTTCAGCTTAAGAAATTTGAGAAGATTGCAATTTTCTCTTAGTTCATTATAAACTAGGCTGGATGTGCTTTCTGCAAGACATTTTTATTAGAAGTCACCTTAGATTTACAGGACAAGAGACCTGATGTGTAAATATATTTCCATAATTTACACTTATATTTCTCACTTATGTAGCAAAGGGGTCATAACATATGTGGTTTTGCTTTGGAGGTTTTTTTGTGGTGCCTCATGAACTGCTAAACTACAACAGTTAATACTCAACTATATTACCTCATCTAGCTGAAATTCTGATAATTGATGTGAATGTGATTAAAGAAAATTCCTTACCCTGAGGCTTTTGAGTGAGTTTGTTTCAATTTGCTGACTGATAAAGATTGTCATATTTGATCTAAGATCTAAAGTATGGAGAGGAAAAGCAGATGCAAAGCAAGCTATATTTTTTTTTGACATTGAGTAGGAAATGTGTAAGTTAATTAAGTACAAATAATTATGCCACTTCACACTTGTTGAGATGTAGGGATGTTTTATTCTTGGGGGATTTTGAATAAAAAGTTGCTACCACTGGGGCGGGTTGCTTCAATGGGTGGCTTGATTCCATGGGCAGTACATAGTCTGTGGGTAAAACTGAAGGGAATAAAAACATTAATTGTGTTTTTTTGTGTTTTTTGTTTGTTTGTTTTTAATTACAAGGTACATACATTTTACTATCCTGGCTATATTTAACAGTTATTTCCAAGCACTTTAAATCATGCATCTAGACATATCTTTGGAAGGCTGCAAACAGAAGTTAGGGATTCTCCTTTTTACATTCATAAAAAATTGTTTGCTTTTTTTCTTGAAGTCATTATTTTTGATTATGGTTAGGAGTGGATGGTAGGGGGATAATAACCATTTAAAATATATGGGCCAAATTCTCACATGGTGTCACTTTGTTTGGTTTTTCATGATAGAGAGTCTGAGTTTTATGATATTAAACCAGGTGAGGTAGTAGAATTCTCTAACTTCATGTGCTGGTTGAAAGGTAAACCAGCAGGAGAAATGAACCCAACACAAAACAGATTATAAGTCAGAGTTACAATTTAATGAAAGTATTACCATAAATGCAATGATACACAGAGAAATTGGTTTTAACCCACAAAACCCAGAAGTATAACCCAGCACCCTCAGGTACAAAGAGAATGGTGTTCATTAGCCCCCGCACTGAGACCCATGTGGTCCCCCTGAGTTCAAAGTAAAAGAAAGGGGGAAAAACCTGTTGGTCCAGATGATAGTCACAGTCTGGTTGAGAGTGGTGGTCATAGTCCTGTCAAGGTTCTGGTCCTCCTCTGGACACAACGAGTGGTACTAGCAGTCCCCACACCCCAGGATTATGTACCCTCTGGTTCAGGTGGGAATGCCAAGTACCTCCCCCAGGGTAGGGAGTTCCACAATGGGTGATAACTCTGTGAGTTATGGGATATTTTTGGAATTGCTGATGGCCCATTAACAGACATGACCCCTCAGGCTGGGTGTGGAGGTGCTGATGACTTCCTGGAGGGGAGTTATCACAGCTCCTATTTCACAGGCTTCTTTAACACCCAGCTTGTAGCCTGAGGGGTCAGGTGTGCCCTGGGCAGCTGCTGCAAATGGTCCATTGTTAACAGTTCCTGAGAAATGATGTAGCGGGTGAAGAATACAGAGCTTTGGTCACACCCACACAGTGATAAACTGATTCCAGCTGCCAAACTAGGACACCTTATCAGCTGCGCCAGCTCAGAGCATGTACAGTAATGTTTCTGAAAACAAAGAAAAATACACAAACAGAAGTACCCAAGAGGTTTTTGGTGCAGGTGGATAAAAGTAGATGGTCAAGCTACCAGTTTACACTGCAGCACAAACCAGCAGAATTTCAAAAAAGAGTGGGAGTAGAGATTTAATTTCTTGACTGCTGGTTCCTTGCTTTAATGCAATTAATTATGACTACAATGATAGGACCTAGGGGCTTTAAAAGAAGAAGAAAAAAATCTCAAAATTGCTCTGAATTACTTGTTCTACAGAAGAGAGACAAACAGGACAGAGTAGACTCAACTGCAATAAACAGAACAAATAATACAACAACAGCAGATGCCACTGGTGTGATGAATGGGGAGGGAACATGTAGTGAGGTCAGGAAGTCTACTTAAAGAAAACAGGATGAGGGGAGGAAACAGTTAAAGACAAAATAAGAAGTGGATAAAGGAGTAGTTGTAATTAAGGAGAAGAGGAAAGGAGACATGTCAAACTGGTCACTTTCTTATTATTCCTGAGGGGTCTTATTTGCACTTTTGCAGCCATAGTTTATCAAATCCAGTGGCATTTTTCCAAAATATTAAGGGTTCTGGGGAGAAAGCTGAAACTTGCACTGATTTCTTCTCATTTATTCTTTTTTTTCTCCTTAATCTTGCTGCTGCTTCTTTTAACTTGTCAGCTTATTTAATCATGAGTCTCAGTGACTCCAGGTGTGAAAGCAGCTATCATCTGAAGATGAAAAGTGCTATAAAAATGCTCAATCATTCTTGTTCATGTCAGACTCTGCAATGAAACTGGTTTCTCACTTGTCACCTGTCTATGCTTGTTCTTCATCATCTTTTTAATGAAGCTGCTATCATTAAACTGGAGTATATATTATTGGTTTAAAAGAACTGAAGGTGGGGATGACTGTATCAATGGACTTTTTAACATTTTTCATTTTGGAGGGACTCTTATGGCTACTGGTGTTGCAAGCATTACACTTGACTAATCAGGATACAGCTGCTGTTCTGCTATCTAATCTTACCTGAAACTACCATACAATTTAGATAAAAAAAGACTTGGCAATTTTGAGATAGACAAACAGTCTCTTAAGTTCATTAAATTTTTTAGTCAAATACTCATAGTCTAAAACTTCTTCAGTCTTTTGGCATTAAAACATAGTGGTAAAAGTTTTCTGCATAAAAACTTGTGGCAAAACCTTTCTATCTACAGGAAATAAACATACAATCACCATACTAAACATGCCTATGATAAACTGACACTTGAAAATTAATTAAATGTGTCACTTACACAGCTTTAAAGAAACTTAAATGTAAATGCTTATCCTTGGAAATATTTGAAAAAGGCCCTTCTCCCATTGTAGATGGGCTCAGACTTTTTTGAGCATGATTTTTATGTGAGACAAGTTGCTCACTACTAAGTTTAAATTTAAAACTAAAGGAAAATAAAGGGATAATAATAGAGAAGTTATTTTAATTGGAATGATTGTTGGAATTTTCCAGCTTGTTCTTCCTTGAGTTTGATATTTTTCCTATGTTGGCCTCTGAGTAACCCCAGACCATGTTTAAATATATTTTTTTTCGCTTCTCAACCCAAATCATAGTAGTTATGAGAGGAAAATTTTATATGTGAAAAACTTTAAACTCCTATTAAATTTTATGAAGTATGTCCCTTTACTCACCATAAACCACACACTTAGTTGATTAACCCTTAAATTCTGCTTGTTTATGTCTTAGTTTGAGGGAAACCAAAATACTTGCCAAAACCAGAGGAGAGGATTCCTCCTCAATAACCATGTCACTCCCTATTAAATTTAAGAAAAAGGAACTTTAATTAGAAAATGGATATAAGAAGAACAACTGTTCTTAAATACTATATGTATATATATATGTACACACATATATACACGCACAACACATCTATCTATCTATCTATCTATCTATCTATCTATCTATCTATCTATCTATCTATCTATCTATCTATCCACACACAGACAACCAAGAGAAAAACAAAACAACTACCCGGTACCCACAAAGACAAGGAAAAAACCAAACCAAACCAAACCAAACCCTTTAGGTGAAACTGACTTTGCGTCTGTTGCTTATCTGGTGCCACAATATTCGCAGACAGCAGGGGTCACTGCTGTGCCTCAGCTGGCAGTGGCTCAGAGGTGGCTCAGTTCTCCTCCGGTACAAAAGGCAGTCGGCAGTCACTGACCTCGCCAAATCACTCACGTGGAGAGACAAAGGCCAAAGGAGCTAGCAAGCGATGCAGAGTCTCTTTCTTGCAGATGGGAAGCTCTCCTCCTCTCTCTGATGAGTAGCACAAAACAACAGAGCTTTGCCATGCCCGCCTGCCCACACAGCCGGCCCAGGGCAGCTAGGCCAGCTCTGGAGCCAAGCCACAGGCAGCAGGCCCAGAGAAATTGTGCACTGGCCCCTTGTCTCCCAAGGAAGGAAGCGGGACAGGTGCAAGCTGCGCCCCTTTGGGATGGCGGAGGCTGAGCAATGGTCGTGGATGGCCAAAAAGAAAAAGAAAAAAACCAGGGCAACCCAGGTGCACTGCCAGCCCCATCACCAGTCCAGTGAAAAAGTGACCATTTCTCCTCCACCCTGCCCCCCAGCCCTAACTCACAGCAATCAACTTGAAATTCAAAGTGGTTGGGCTACTCCTGTGTTCATGTGGGTTGGGCATTTAGCTTTGAGTTCTGTAGTGGGAGGGAGAGAATTTCATTAACATCCAGAACTACAACAGTTTATTATGCAGGATCTGAGTTAAAAAATTTGTGGTGTTTTAATAAAAAATGTTTCAGTAACTTAAAAAAGAAGTAGACTTAAACTATGTGAATTCTATAGTTTATTTGAAGTGGTGCCAATAATCTTTAATTTTCTAGGATCATGATGCACATTCATCACTCATGATTTGTTACATTCAATCAATAATTCAGAAATACAGCAGGTTGCAGCATAAAAAAATTTAGTGCTGTCTAGCTGGAGATTTAAGCTGTTCACTTCAAATCTCCTACTCTGGGTCAGCAGTAATAGTGTTCTGACAATGTTGTTGGTATGAACAATATCAACTACATTGTTTCAAGGATGAAGGAACTGAAAAATAGGAGCTCCTGAATAATAGCAATTCCCTCCTTCCATTATCTGCACCACCCATCATTCTTGGATGAATAATCTATGCTTTTTAACAAGTGTCTTGGGTTCAGCTGGCAAAATGCCAACTGCCCAATACAGAGTCAAAGCCTCCTTTCCCTCTGTCTGAGAAAAGGGAGAAAGAAAAAACCCTAGAAACTCATTTAAACTTAAACTAACTGTATATATTTATATAGAAAAGAGAAAATTAAAGACACTACAATATAACACACAAGTGAGATATAACAAAAAAAATAACACCCCACTCCCTGTCGAAGACAAATCCCACTATTCTAACTACAAATTACTCTACAGATCTCAATTCCCCAGAGGCAGACCCAAGCAGAGAGAATGACTAAGAACAAACACTTTACTTCCCTAAGATAACATGGTGGTGAGCTGGTGCTGGGCCTGGGCCTCCCATCTCTCCTGGGACGGCACGGTGCATTCTGCTGGGACCACAGCTTGAAGGAACTGATCAAGCCACTCCAACACTGGCTCCTACACTTTGAGATGATGTTGGAATATGGTATGGAATACCATTGGCTAGAAGAAGTCAGCTGTCAGCAAGCCCAGCCCAGCTCAAGTCAGCTGACAGTCCCAGGCCTACCCTGAAATCCAAAGCCCAGATTTAGGCCCACACCTAGCTAAACCCATAACACAACACATTTTGTCTTTTCATACCACACCTGTTATTGCTGGACTCGGATGATCAGTGCAGTGTTTCACTCATATTTTCTTACTATTTGCACGCTGACCATGTATCAGAAGTCACTCTCTGTACATACGAAAGTAGGGAAAATAATGATGAATTTCACTTTCTTATAGATGACCATGCCTATCACTATGTCTTTCATTCACTCTGATTTCACTAAAAACAGACACATGAGATAGCATGAGCCACTGGCAGCACTGTGAAACATTGGAAGTGGAGGCAAGGCCACCCCCAGTTCTGAGCATTGTCCTAGTGTCCAGAGAAAACCCTTTTGTGGTTCATTGCTGATAGAGAAAGGAGGAGCAGTATATTGGATTCTCTCCATATATTGTTCTTTCATCTTCAGAAATATTTGGAGGATGAGTTCTGAAGAGTATATTTAATGATTTTTTTCCTGCATATTTCTTATGCCACATTTTTTATGCAGCATTTTTTATTGCTGTCGGGACTATACTTGCCATATGGAAAACCAGGTTGACTGCTTGCTCTTTATGCAAGGTATTACTGTGCAAGAAACACAGAATCAGAAGAAATATTTCATTATTTTCATATTATTGTTCTGCAGTCTTGAAAGTCTACTGGAAATTTAAAATGTGCAGATAATGAAGGTTGCTGTTTGTGTGCTATTTATGCCTTTTTGAAAACCCCATAAGATTTACTTTGCCTTAGATTCTGATACAGTCGGCTTGGCTGCTCTTTTGTTGAAACTCTTTCACAATAGAAATGGAGAGCCAGTCTTGACCTGAAGAATCTGTGTATGTGTTTTAAAATTTTCATTGTGATCAGTATTTAGTGGTCAGGCTTTCTTCATTCAAAGAGGATTTAGCTTGTATTGTTGTTGAATAATAAGCCACTGTGAAATGCTTCAAAGTCTAAGTGACCAGCAAAATTATTTTAGGCTAGAGAACTAGAAAAAATGAATCTGAGAATTTTATAACAGCATTGTGTCCCTTCCACCTCATAGAATAGACAGCATCTCCAAGACCATAACTAACTGACTCACATGCATCTAGGAACATAAAGACATTAGACAGGAATGTCAAAAGCTTGAACCAATAAACTACTTTTTCTGAGGTTCCCTGAGTATCTATGCATGTGCAACTAGTGTGAAAGAGACTGTGAAAGTGGGGTCTTGGTCATCACACCTTTGTGGGCACATTACTCCAGGACACTGATAGGGTAATGGAGTTTTAAAAAATTATCCTACGTGTACTTAAGCTCTACATCTATCAGTTAAAAAACTCTATAACTGAATTATAATAAAGTTCTAGCCAGGTGGGTGTTGGTCTCTTCTCCCAGGCACTCAGCAATAGGACAAGGGGGCACGGGCTCAAGCTCTGCCAGGGGAAATTTAAGTTGGAGAGCAGAAAAAAATTCTTTCCAGAGAGAGTAATCAGGCATTGGAATGGGCTGCCCAGAGAGGTGGTGGATTCACCATCTCTGGAGGTTTTTAAACTGAGATTGGATGTGGCACTGAGCTCCATGATCTAGTAAATGGACTGAAGGTAGAGCAGGGGTTGGACTTGATGATCTCGGAGGTCTTTTCCAACCCAATTGATTCTATGATTTTATGTGGTATCTTTCATTTTCCTAACTGTAATACTCAGGTCAACCTTCATGAAAGCTTGAAGAAATATATTTAACTTAAAATGCACATTTAGAATCAGTATTGAAACAAACAAGCAAACAGCATGGTACTCTTTTCATTTAAAATGTCTTCTGAGAAGAGGACTAATGGATGTCCTCAACTCTGAATAGTTGTTCTCTTCTGTTCCCTATCTTCACTTTTTAACAGTTAGTACCTAATTGTTAGGCTGAATTTTCACAGCACTGAGAGACTCTTGTGCAATTTATAGACCAGAGATGATCATTGCCTGTAGAAACCTGAAATAAAAGTGTGTTATTGATACAGCTGAGTTTCTCATCAATGTAGAATGTACTATATTGTTCAATCAGTGTTTCTGAGTTCTCATGGGCCAAAATACCTTTCATTTAAACACAGATGTAATACTTAGCTGGAAACAGGATTTGAGAAAAACTTTTGAAAGATGAGTGTTTCCAAATATGTAAAAACTAAATAACTATTATTCAATTCATTAAAGGTTATTTATACCTCAGAACTTACTGTCCTAAAAGTGCCTGTCCCATTGGAAATATGATTCAGATGCACCAAACTGAATAAATATTTTCCTTTTTCCTGTGTAAAATATGAAACAAAAGACGACTGAAAACAACCTCATTAAAATAGTTCCTTTGTCCTTCTTTGACAAAATAAATTGTAAAGGCACATGGCAGTTTCCCTGAGTAGGTGGTCTATTTTATGTGTTAAACCTCACAACGACCTCTGAGATTGACTGTGAGTTATGGATGGTTTCTGAGGATTTTTAATCTGCTGAAAATCAACATATTGTGCAATGAGGGATATCAGGGTTTCAGTCTATTGGTGAGTAAGTTTACAAGTGCAAGAGATTTCTTTCAAAAACATTGTTTTTCTTTGGCCAGTTACACCTGTACTTGACCTAGGTGAATTTAATCAGGATGACCCTTCTGTGCAGGTCTGTGTTTCCCTAATCTTTCAGGAAGGCACAAGTAGGTTTTCTCAATCAGTTAGAGGAAGCTGACCTCATCAATGGGTGTATGTGTGGTCTTTGAATATGCGCCCAGAGTGACTACCAGAGGTGCTTCTTTGCATATTTAGTAGTCCTAGTACATTTGACCATCCTTTTATTATAGGCTGGATATCTTTGCATATATAAATGCAGGTGAGGAAAAATGGATACTGTGGGCCAGACTCTCAGCTGCCATAAATCATGCCTGCTTTGCTGAAGCAACTGGAGACATACCAGCTTATTTCACAGAGGAAGCAGCCATGTGTTCTTTGTGACTTTCTTTTTTAGAAACATCTTTATGGAGTTTCAAATGTGTTTCATATCCTTGATGCTGTGAGGAGAACAAGCCAACACTTGAGTATATTATAGCTTTTAAAATGCAGCAATTTAATGACGCGTATTAATCAGTCAGCTAACTTGCATGAAAAGTCTTTACAAATGAGAAAATAGAACTTTTAGTTGTTAGACTGTTAGACTGAAATGCTTTTTCTTTTTTTTTTAATATACTCAGTGTAATTTTTTTTTCCAGTGGCAAGGAAAAGCAGAGGCGTTTTCCACCCTCTAAATCTTCCAAACTGTCACTACCCATAGTCTGAGACAGTTGTGAGAGAGGAGCTGAACTGCTTCAGGGTTTAATGTGGTCTCCCTGAGGGCTGGATCTGTCAGTGCCCAGTGATGTAATTTCATTAGTTTGTACAAAATGGTTGGGCTGGTACAGCTTGCTTACACTTACTTACATTCCTACTACTTATATAGGAAAACAATTTTTAATAGCAGATAGCACAGACAGGATGGAAATATTCTTTCTTGAACTGGTGCCACATGGCTGCATCAGCCCTTTTAGGGGTTAGCCAGAGGCAGAAACTCCACAGTCTATCATCAGTCTTCCATATTTACAGTTCACTGGCACACAGAAATACTGCCAAATTAACAATAAATGGGAGGAAAAAATATCCCTGAAGGTATGCTTTTGAAATTTGTATGCCTTAAACCTATTTAATAGGCCAGGGAGACCATTTTATCACCCCATCTCACATTCTGTAAAGCTTCACTAAGGTAACCCTGTATGCAGCCTCAGAGCTGTCAGATGGTTTAAGCATTTCTGCAGTCTGAAAGCAGCAAGGGTGTCCAGAGAAGGAACAGGGAGGACCCTGCTACTGCTGACACCTGAAGCTCTAGACTTTGCAGTGTATTGTGTATATGAAAGGTTTGTCCAGACAACCTCAGGAGGTGAACCAAACACCACTTTGCAAAGTAAAATTTAAACTCCCCCACAAAAATGGACCTGTTAGTCCTTGTTAATCTACAATTACAAGAAATTCTCTCTTCATCTCTATGGACATGAAAATGTTCCAGGTGAGTGCCTGGGGAAAGGGTGTTAATATAGCAGACCTATAGCATGTCTACTAGGAAGAACTAGATTTTTACCATGCAATAGACCATGCCTGGACCATTAAGCTGTCTTTGTCAAGGATTAACATAATTTCCAAAGTATGGCAGCAATACATCTGGAACAGCCCATTTGCCCCTGAGGGGTGTTCCAGCTCTTTTCCAGGAAAACTGTGGTTGGACTATGAAGAACTACTGTTTTATAGATGTAGGCATATACCACGTGAAGGACAGAAACATGATTAGGATCTGAGAGACCTCTGAGGGAAGTCTCCTCTGCTCTGATTTGCAATGAGGAGCAGTGACTTTATGTGTCTCTGTTGTCTGTGGTAGTTTTGGCTTTAGTTTCAGCTTGGCCTCAGCTAGGCCATTAGTTTCAGCAGGCCCAGAGAGTCTACATAGATTAGAGGGGACAATCATCACCTGACTTAAGAAACCAAAGAGATATATCATATCATTTGATGTCAAAATCAAGTATAAAGTAAGGTGTAGACGGTGCCTAGCTCAGTTCCTTTATGACCCAGTGCTGAGAAGACCTGCTATCACCGTTGCTGAGGGGTGTTGGGCCTCATTCACCACTTCACAGCTGTTTTGTTTAGGAAGTACCTTTTTGTTTTCTCTGTGGTTGTTTTTCTCCTCTCTTGCCAGATATCCTTTGGGGGGAATTTGTTGGAGTCTTTTTGTGAGCTGGGGTGGTAGAGTTCTGTGTTGTTTGAGCAGGAGACTTGGAGGTTGTTACTGTTGTTGGTTTGGGATTTTTCTCACATTTGTATATATATGTATTATATCATATTCTATTTTTATTTGTCTCTCTTTTGTATAATATAAGAAGCTTGCTATTTCGAGGTTTGGGGTGTTTTTCTCCTCTTCATTTTTTTTTCCTTCCTCCTCTTCGCTTGGTGAGGGGGGTGGATTCTCTCTCTCTCTGTTTTGGGCACTTGGCATTTTGCCAGCTCAACCTAACACAGTTGTCTCAGTTTTTGCAAAAAAAATGATTCTCAGTGACATGTTATACTCTTTCTTGCTTTCTTTTGCTTACCCTGGTCCTCACTGGTTTTGCAGCCAGATCTGAATATTCCTGTCAAGCTACCAGCCACGTTGGAAAGCCTGATACTGTATTGGACAACATGGTTACTTAGTTAAATATATGCAGATATAAAACCAGAAAGGAAATACGAAAAAAAAAAGGAACTTCAAACTGCACCACTTCTAGTCATACATCTAGATTGAAGAAGTTGAAAATGGTGGTGAACAACATAAATCTAAACAAATCCTCTATGTGGGCCACAGTGTAGTGAAACAATGGCTACATCATTCTGATAAGTTTCTGCAAAGCCTTAGGCTGCTAAAACAAAATAGAGGAAAATGGATAAGGCACAGCTGGGCGGCAAGTTGATCTGGGTGAGATGATTAGCTGGTCAAGTAAATCCTAGTGACCCTTGTTTAAGCATTGCTTCTTTTTTCAGACAGCAGCAGTGAGTGATTGCACCACAGTCCTTTCATTAGTGTGGGATCAGATCCCCTTATTTCCTGCTCTACTTATCCCATTTTATACTGCACTTATACTGATGTGCTCTTCAGAATCAAGTCCACAACATTAATTTTTGAAGCATCAGATATCATGTTCAATATCATCTGTTCCAGTATTTTACATTGCTGAATATGAGCTTCTACTTGTAAAACACTTTCCCACATGAGAAAAAAAAAACTGAAACAAGCCAGTAACCCCCCCAAAAAAGAATTTATGTTTGTATTATTCTGTGAAAAACATATGTTGTAACCAATATGCCAGGGTCAATATGCCTCTTGTTGTTTGACTTCACACTGTAATATGGAAATTAGGTGGTATTTTGAATTTCAGTTCTTAAAACCTCATAAAGGGCTAATTAATTAAGGTGACTGTTTCTCATAATACAAATAACTAAAGGCTATTAAAATATTTGTAATGAGGATAAAACAGTGACATAACTTTCAAAGCTATGACAGTGCTCTGTAACACCAATGAATAAATGCCAACTGATTACAAAGGACACAATTATAGAGGGTTAACAACTATGAAATTAGTAAAGCTTATTAATCTCGAGGTTAGGTTTAATAATCACTTGATAATTATTTAATTTACAATAACTCTCTCATTAAATCTAAATGAAAGGTTATGTTCACAATTTGATATTTTTATCTTGAACCACGCTACTGGGAGTTGGGTGGCTAAAGCCTTGTTCTTAACATTGAGACCACATAATCTGAATAGGAACCTTAATTAAGCATTACCAAATGTATTTTACTTGGCAGTAGAAGGAGAAAGATAAAGTCTTGGATCTCAACAGAAGCCTCACATCAATGCTCAAGGGGAGGAAGGGCTGTGATTCATGCTTAATTTGTTTTGTTGGAATGAGGTGCAACAGCTAAGTTTAGATACTTGCAGCTTGGGCCAAACTTTAAAACAGTTGGGGGTTGATGTAGAGCAATACAGAGGGGGAGAGAAAATTCAGTCAGCAGCTGACTTTGATGTCATTCTGTTGTCTGTGTCCTACTACTTAACCATTCATTGTGGCTGTAAATAGTTTCTGGTTGCAGATTTTGCAATCTATTGGCATGCTAAATGGTCAGCAGTAATATTAACTGGGTGAACATTAGTCCTTTCAATTAAAGAGTGGATAGAGTTTAAAAATTAAATACAAAGCCTAACATCTTCATCTAAACATCTTTGAGTTTGGGAATCCCTTTTCCCTGTTCTGATTATCAGTTCAAGCTTCAGTTTTGGTAGAACCAGTAAAACAATGGGGTCATGACTGAACACAGTGCTTATGTCAACATTGATATGCTGCTTGGCTATGCCAGAATATTTAAGTACACCTGCCATTATTCCAGCACTTCAAATCCTACTGCAGTCAAAAAGCAGAATTTGGAAATGGAAAATGGATTATGTGCTGCTTCTTGCATTAAAATTTTCCCACTTCAGCTTGATCTGATAGTACCTATTTAATGTAGAAGAGGTAAGAGGTATTGCAAATTGCAAAATGGAAAACCGGATTTTCTCATCTCAAAAAGTCCGTGGTGATGGTAATTAAATTTGTCATTTTCTTGAGTCACAGAACAACACAACTAAAAAGAAGGAATCCTGACAATCTCAACACTCTTCCAGATTTTTAAAACTTTTCTCATTTTGTATGCATTTCAAAAAACTCAGCATAGATTCTACTCTATTATTGTATTACTCTATCATTGTAGTACCTGAAAAACATATGAGCCAAAAGTAAGCGTATCACTGAATGAAAGTACTAGCAAATTAAATTACCACTGTGCAGTTCTTTACCAGGTATTTTTTTATTTTTGTATATCTTGTTGATATTTTATAATATAAACAATAACTAAAAGGTAAGTAATTTAAATTGCACAGTGATTAATTTCTGAAGCAAGGCATGATTTAAGACCAGGTGGAAATTAAGCATCACACAGCCACTTGTTCAACCCCACCCCCTCCCCACTCCAACCCAGTAGAATGGGGAGGAGAATGAAAGTAAAAATGGTACGCTGAGATAAGAACAAATTAATAATCAAAACCAAAGTAAGAATATCATAAAAATGGTGACTTAATAATGATACTAGTGAAGGAAAAAACAAGTGATGCACAATACAATCTCATCACCCTCTGACCAGTGCCAACCCCCCCTTTCTGAACCCAGATCAGCCTCACTTCCAGGTAATTGCCCCCACTTCACATACTGGGCATGAAGTTCTGTGGTGTGGAATATCCCTTTGGCGAGTCCTGGCCACCTGTCCTGGGTATGCTGCCTCCCAGCTCCTTTCATGTAACTCCTCACTGGCAGAGCATGAGACAAGAAAAAAGTCCTTGACTTGGGATAAGAACAACTTAGCAAAACCCCCAAAGCATCAGTGTGTTATCAACACCATTCTCATTCCAGAGCACAGTACTGTAACAGCTATTGAGAAGGTATTAACCCTACCCTATCTGAAACCAGGACATTTTGTCACAGTGAAACTTGTGAGAACACAAGAAAATACAGTAAAAAGTTGTTATTGCTATGCAAGGTAAAACAGTCATCATGCCAAGAAATTACATAACAGAATAAAGAATTAGTGTATTGGTATAGGTTTTAAAGAAAAAGGGTCTCTTCTGTGCGGCGTGGAGGGAAAGAGAAGGGTTTCCCTGCTATTCCCTTTGTTCCATGGGGGCAGAGAAGGGAGGGAGAGACAAGAGTTCCAGGCAGCTGCAAGGCAGAGAGTAATCTGTTTTATCCAAAACATCCACAGGTGTTAACAGGCCTTTGGGGGCGGTCCCCTGGTCTGGCTGGATTGGGTGAAAACTGAGGGAGAGGCAGGGTTAAGGGTCTATTAACCAATGGACTCGGGACAGGGGCACTGCCTCCCTCAGCCACGAGAGAGAACAGAACAGAAAGGGGAGAAGAGCCAAGGAGCCCTAACCAGAGCACTGCCCAATAGCTGGCCCATCAGCAGAACAAAAGGCCTCTGGGCGACACAAAGAGAGCTGGCAGGGTGTAGACAACGACCCATCAAAACTGAAACGCAGGCAGGGTAACAGAACCAGAAACTGCTTTTTAAAACTTCAACTGAGTCTCTGAGTTTTTTAAGGTGTTTGTCCAGTGCTGGTTTTGGAATTCATTTCAGCATCTTCCTACGTGTTGGGACTTTTTCTCCAACATGGGAAAAAACCTTTTGGTTGAACAAGAAAAACTATATTATCCAGGCAGACACTATGTTCATTTTTCTTTTCCACTACTAAAATTCCACACAAAACTATTTCCGACTACTTTGTTTTGGCTTCCTGCTAAACGACAAAAAACAAAACCTATTTAAACTACTCTTATATAATAAAATATCTACCAGCAGCAAAAATGTGCTAAGATGAAATTAGCAAGTAGTCCTGGTAAAGAGTAGTAAAAGAGTAATAAAAATACCCTAGAGAAATTTTTTAAATTATTCCACATTAACAAGAAAGGGGCTTTCTTTTAATTTTATTTCTAACACTTTGGAATGAATGCTGGTAGAACTCCTATGGAAATTAATGGGAAACCCCAGTAAACTAATGGCAGAGTATTTGACAAATGCAGGTGAGAAGATCTTCTAAATAACTTTCAAAAATAATAGCAGATGATTATTTTATGTCAAAGTAACTATTTTGTGGTATTACGGATTTTTCACTGGCCTTTGCAGAAGTACTTATTTGTAAGGTTCTTCAGAAATTTTGGCCTGAAATTCTGAAATATTTTATAGAGTAATTGAGCTCAGTTTCATAGTACTGTATAGCTGAACAGATAACAATTAATTTTATAGATGGAGAAAGTATTTTAGTTGGAAAGGTCATCCAGCAACCCTGTGCTAAAACTATGGCTAATTCTTTGTTCATAATAATATCAATTCTAGCCTTTAATGACTAGACCAGTTAATTAATACTCCATTCCTTTATCCTTCTTGATTGGTTATGAAGTAAGTAAATACGTATAGGACTTGACAATTTTCCATGTGGAGTTTGTGGTAAGAAATGCTAGAAGGAAAAGAAAATAAGCATTAACTTAAAAAGAATTAGCTAAGAACATGGAAAACAACAGAGTATAAAATGCAGTATGAAAAACTCTTTCAAATATTGTTATTTCACTGCATATATCTAGTGTTTACTGTACCAGTCATCATCCCCTGCTAATGAGCTTGACAGCATCACAGGAGCTGTAAGTATTTCACAGGTAACTTCTGAACAATTTTATCAATGAAGCAGATTCAAGAGGCTTGTCTGCCATCGTTGTATCTTCTTATTGTTTGTTGGGTTTGGTTTAGTTTGGTTTGGTTTGTTTGGTTTGGTTTTGTTTTGGTAACCTACAGTTGTAATTATAAAGGTAAATACAGGAAAAAAATCTGGCCTTTCATTGTATTGACTTATTCTGAAAATCTTGTAATATCCCAGACCAATAAGAAGGATATGGCAATATCAGACATAAAACCCCAAGAGTTTATCCCATTTTTTCTTCCATTTGTTTATTGAAAGAGAACTTAAGTGCAGATTAGTTACATTATTACACATTGTATTAGGGTGAGTTCGAAAAGATGCCAGGAAGTGAACCAGACACGCTGCCGAGAAATTGACAAACAGGGTTTTTTCATTCACCAGAGATTGTTAAAATGACAGGAGTTTTATGGTGGAAAAGGAGGGGAAGGAAAAGGAAGGAAAAAAAGCCTTCAAAATAGCAATAAATCCAAGCATGCAAACACCCCCCACTCACTAAGGGGAGTGCTGGTAATACTAATGTCTTACCAACCAACACACACTTAGATTTTCCAAAGGAGGAAGCCGAGGCCAGGTGCGCTGGCTGACTCACTGCAGTAACAGGTGTTCCGGTGTTTTAAAATGCAAGGTTTTTCCCGCGCGGCAAGCAAGCCCCCCTGCGCACCAGTCATTTGCCCTTAAAATACAGGTGGCCAGTGATGTCCGACTAGGCAGGTGTGTCCAACACCGCCCCTAACACTGCCTAGGCTGAAGTCACCTGCTCCACCCATTTATTACATAGCAGTTTTCTCTCTGTGCCTGTGCATGGGCATCGGAATGTCCCTGAGCATGCACATAATTGCTCGAAGGTCTTCAGTTATTTGGGTCTAGGGGATAGCCTTCCTCCTCTTCTCCCTCAGTTTCTCCTTCAAACGACCTCCAAATGCAACTAGCCAACCAAAAGGGGCCAATTATTTTTAGTTTATAGCTAGCTCTGTCTTCAAGGGCAAAGTTTCTACTTTATCTCTTCTTGTTACTAGCAACTGGGTAGGAAATAACATAAACTGTGCCCAAATGGCTGGGTAAAGCACAGACCAAAAATGTCAACACTTTTAATTTGTCACACATGTACAATACCCGAGAAACCAATTTAGAAATAGGAGCTCAGAAACACACAAATACAGGTTTTCAGGATATTGAATACTAGAAATTTAATAGATATCATTTGGCTCTTTTGACCTCCAGTGTACCTTGCAAGATATCTGTTTACTGAGGTATCAAGACACAACATATATTTAAGAGTCATGAATTGTGCCCTAAAGGCTGGTTAAGAATTGTGGTTTCTTTTCACTCCTACAGATTTTTGTGATTTCTGACATTTAACCAGTGTATTTGTTATTTCAAAATTATTGAGTTTCTTGGTATCTGCCTTAACTATTTTTAGTTTTAAGTGATAATTATGTCTGGAGATCATGGGGTATGTACTTGCATCCTGTGTGGTAAAGAATCTGAGGTTCTGGCTTTGAAATCAGATCTGAACTTCCTAGGAGCTTGGGATGCTTAGATTTTACTTATTATGAGGAATACATCTGGCTGAGTACAGTGGAGGGTTTGAAATTTCTCAGTGTTTTGGGATGGTTCTGGTAGGTACTTTTGTATTCCTCCTTGTCTAGTCATAGTAATACAGATTCATGTACACTATTTATTCATGTTTCTATTATGGTCTCTTCATCAAAAGACAGACTGAAGTGTCTTTCATGCCTTTTATGAACATTTTCTGTTCCATTTGGGGAGAAACTTAAAATACCATCTTTTAAAGACTGCCATTAACATTTGTAGTTTCCTATTATTTAGGATCATGAAACCATAGAATTATTTGGGCTGTAAAGTACCTTCAAAGACCTAGTCCAAACTCCACTGCCATGCACAGGGACACCTTCCACTAGACCAGGTTGCTCCAACCCCCATCCAACCTGCCCTTTAACACTTTCAAGATGGGCATTGTGGTGGTGTATTCCCTGCATGTCCCCAGCCTCCTCTACCCCCCCACAAGATGAACTGTGATCTGAGAATCAGCAGAATAATGGGCTAAAATCACTCCCTCAAACTGCTGGCTTCTTTTGATGCAGGCCAGGACACGGTGGGTTCTGGGCTGAAAGTGTGCTTTGCCAGACGGTATTTCATTTTTCAGCTGCCTATATCCCCAAGTGACTCTCCGCAGGGCTGCTCCAAATCCATTTTACTCCCAATATCTTGTGATACTGATGCTAGCCTTGACCTAGGTGGAGGATTTTGCACTGTGCCTTTTTGAATTTCATGAGGTTCACATGTGCTGTGGTTTTACAGTGATGTTTCCAAATGACAATCAGGGTCAGGGCTGGGAGTGCACAGGAAAGTGTACTGGCAACTTTCTTTCAGGAATGGTCTATTGGAATTGCTCTGTTTATAAAGATTTGGTTTTCAGGCATTTTTTCCTTGCCGAAACCAGAAAACTGAAACAAAAAAACTGGAAAAAAATAACGATTTCTGTTCCCAGGTGTGGTACAGTCATGTTCATTAGTACTTGAAGACTGATCTAAATGTTATAAAAACTGATAGAATCTTGTTGTCTCTTTTGAGCCAATATTTCTAGTCACTCTGCAGAGGACACAGTGTTTCATAATTTTCAACAATGTACCTATTCTTGTTGGTCTTCTGTTTGCAGAGTGTAAAAAGACCTTGTCAGGCGTCTTCTGTCAGTCTGAAAAACCTGCCATGTAAGATGGCCACTGAATGCAACCCAACCAGCAAAGAAACCCAACCAGCAGGGATTCTCTTTTGGTTTTGTGTGGTTTTGTTTGTTTTTCTTGTTTATTTTTGTGCCAGTGGTTTTTTCTCTATAATTTCGCATTAAGGGATGTCCATTTTCACGTCAGCTTTTTGGGTTTTTGTCTGGAAGGTGCAGGGTTTTTTTCCATTTTAAGGTATAATTTTAAATAATAATGTAAATAAAAGTTTTGTATGTTTAATATCTACTTCAAATTTTCACTTTAGCAAGGTATTAAAAAAATGGAAATTCCTGGCTGCGTGAGTAGAAAAAGCTCAAAAGTTCATCTCATAATCACAAGCAGACCTTTCCCTTGCTCTCCTTCTTCCTTCATTCTCTCCCCCTGCTTCTCTCCACTTTTGTTTCTATTTCTTCTTTTTTTTT
>VWZD01001556.1:60061-71927 GCA_013396695.1 Sakesphorus luctuosus | reverse complement strand
TTTCTCTTTTATATTAAATATACGTAATTTGAACATACCCTGACTTTTTATGATCATTCTTTCTGTTTACCTCTATTGATCACTATAAATAACCTGGCTCTGTGGGAAGATTGCTTCTAGGTGCCATCAAACGCAGCTCTTCTCGAGCCTGAACCAACACAGTTGCCTCAGCTGACCCACACAGAGCATGTGCTCCATTCCAATGTTGTTCAGTGGTCTGATAGTTTAAGGGAAGCCTTACTTCTTATTGGAAGTTAAGGCTGTTCATAATTTGTAGAGTTTTTTTGTATCAAAAAATGCTTCCACTGGTTACAGAGAGAATGATGGGACTTTATGCCTCTTCAATAAAAGATATTGTGCTGAGGATTGCTTCTCCTCCACTGATATCTTATTTTGAGGTGCATGACCTGGAGATGCTGCTCTTTTGAGATGCTCGCTGTGTGGATCATGTTGAGAGCTGTGAACTGGAGGTCTCTTCTGCCTCTTCTGAGGAGAGGCATTATGCAGACAGTTCTAGAATGTGGATTGTTAAAGAAATATATCTTTAAACCGTATCAGTAAAATGTAGGAAGGGACAATGTCTTGATGATTTGTTTAAAAACATATTAAAAAACAATTGTGATTTATTTAATAAACTTCTCCTATTTATGAAAAGGTGCGAGACAACAGATATTATATCTAGAATATGGGGAAAGCTTTTCTGAATTTTCTTGTTTATCTAGACTTTTTTTCTTGCTCCCTGAGGCAGCAGAAACCTCTATAGTTTTTCTTTACTTGCAGCATGACCTCTTTATTTAAAAATCTATGTGCACAGAATACATGTGGGACACAAGACACCTGTTGTTTGTTAATTTTCTTTTTCCTGTCTGAAATTCCTCCACACTGTTTCATCATTCTGTGTCTCCTACAATTTATGTGAAAACATAATTTCTTATTTTTCACACCATGTTATAGAGAATAGTACTGACTTCAGAGTGTAAAATTTCTACCAGCAGTAATGTGGAAAATCCTTCTTGCTCATATAAGAGAAGTGAATATNCAGAAAGACTGCCAGAGTGTTGGCCAATTTTTCTTTGACTGTAAGGCACAGAATTTGGAGGATCCAGCTTGAATAATCTGCACTCCAGAGCATCATCTATTTGAACAAGTAAGCTAAAAGCCGTCTCCAGCATGGACTAAATTTGCAACAGAAAAAAACAAACAAACAAAAAATCTCCTCAAACAAACAAACAAACAAACAGAGCAAAGCAAAGCAAAGCAAAAAGAAAATAACTAAGCAGCATAAATTTGGAACAAAATATTAGAATGATTTAATTCTGGAAGATTTTTTTTCTCTAAGTTTGGACTTGGGTTCATATCCTAACATGCTGTGTGCATAAATCTAGATAATAAAAGGTTTACAATGTATTCAGAGATGAACATTTAAAGAGCTTATGGTATAAACCAAAGCTACATTACAAACATTAAAGACATGTTTTTTTTTTAATTAACAGAGCAACAGCTTCCTATTTATCAACATGGAATATCCTATAAAATACAGATTTACAATACCAAAGATTGCGCTTAGTGTTTCTGCTTCCTTGTAGTTGTTGATCAAAGATCATGTATTTTCAGATGCCTGACAGATAGAGCTTTGCCAACAGAAGTTGGTAGCTTAGACCTGGACATAATTACCTGATGGTATCCCTATTAAGTGGAATTACCATCCCCATTAACCAGCAGTTATTGCTATTAGGTGCCATTAGTATTAAATTGCTTCCTTGGGAAATATCTCAATTAAGCAAATTTCCATGTAAAGTGCATCCTGATTAACTGAACTGCTCTGTACTGCTTTGTTTCTTCATGTACCCACTTCAGTAGCCTTCATCCCTCATTTACAACTCTCTCGAAGTCTGGCCTTTCTAAGACTCACTAAAAAGTACAACCAACTGAAGAATGGACTGCAGAAGACTCTATTTTTTGGTGTCTTGCCAGATTATATTAGTTGAATTTGGAATTCAAGTTTCACTCTTGCATGGTGTATTCATTTTAATTTGTGTGTAACTCCCCTCTTACACAGCACATTCCAGCTTCTGTAAAATGCTGTGATTTACGCAAGCAAAAGAGTGATGTGGTTTTACTCTCTAAAGTATTTTTAGAGAAAGTTATAAAAATAAGTCTATTGCCAAAATGATGTAATTTTTCTTTCACTGGAATGTTTGTACTTCAGAGGTTGGAGACAGTGGTTTTAGAAACAACATGGCAATGAATCTCACCACTTTTATTTGTTGAAAGAGCAGTTTTATAACAAGCAAGTTAGAGGTGAAAATAAAGCCAGATGTATTTAACATGATCATTAATCCAGAATTCAGTTTATACAGTTAGTGTAGTCCTGAATGATGTTGGGATGGGGAATCCAAACAAACCCTTAAATCCAGCCTTTCAGTCAAATTCAAACCATGAATATTAACATGCCTTCAAGACAAGTTTAAACTTAAACTGTATTCTTTTAAGAATTATTGCATGTTTTAAAAGTTCAAATGGTTTGATTATGTAGCAACCTTTTATAAATACAGATTACACTCAATAATGTGAATAAAAATTAAACCACATTATTGAAAACTGATGTGTTTTCCTTCTGCTTGTAAGAATAACCTGCCGAAGTAGTTGGAATTATTTTTTAACACTAAACAAAATTTTGCTTATAATTTCTGGTCATCTGTCTTGTTGCTGAATACAATTCAAAGGCACCATACCTGTATAATTTCTGAGATGCAGTCATGCAAAGAAAAAAAAAAGAAAAATGTACTTATTCAATTCTCCCAGTGATTCTTTGAGATGCTGAATGTCAAACTAGAAAAAGTAAGTAATTTGATCTTTTTGACTTCTAAAGTTTTGCAATGGTGAGCACATATATACACACAAATTTATTTCTGAGAATATTTGGGAGTGCTATATACTAAGCTCTCTGCTCTTCCTTGCTGAGAAGATGACAAGGCAGTAAATCAATATCTTCCATGAGAAGAATTTTCAGAAGAGTGGTTTTCATATTTTTGTAAGAGTACCATATTTTATCTAGATATTTTCATAAATCTTCCTAGACACACTCAATGCAGTCTAAAATGATTTTTAAATGTTTTTTTACCCTAAAAGTCAAGAGGTACCGCTGCAGTCATCTCTTTTCCTTTTCATTAAAACGGTTGTTAGGGTGTCCATAAAAATAAATTCCTTTATTAATAAAAATGGAATTCAAGGTAAAAACAGACTTCTGGTCTTAAAATTGCAAGTGATGGGTAATTTATTGCAAAACTGGATAAAATATGCAGGTGGTCTCATGCTTCTGAGTGGGGGTAAAGACATGAATGTGGTTTTGCTTGGAATTAATTTCCCTTCCGTTTCCAGTCCCTGGATTTTCTTTACTAAACTGAAGATGTTATTGACAATATTTAAAGACTGTACAAGTATTTCTCAAAATCAGGTGGAGCTTCCTGTACAGCAGTTTCTGACCATTGCTTCTCATCCTGTTGCTTGGCACCTTCGCCAAGAGCCTGGCTCTGTTGTCTTGACACCCTCCCTTCAGACATCACTGGACTGAAGTTTCCACTGAGAGAAAACTTCTTTCCAGACATAATTTTCTTCTTTGAGATGGCAGTTTCATGCATGCTTTATCCATTAGGATATGGGTCCATCAACATTAATTGTCCTGTTTTCCTGAGTTAGTCATAATGTAGGAAAAATACCTTTCTTGACAGAGCTCTATTCTCCTTATATACAACTTAAAAATTTCCTGTAATAGCAGTGATAATCAATGCTACAGTGTTATTCCATATTCTATGTAATAAGAGAAATTTTTTTTCTTATGTCTTCAACATACTGATATGAGACCTAGTGGATTTTTTGTCTAATTTTTACTTCCCAGATTTTATTAATTTTCTTAAGTCTCTTTTCATTATGTCAGGTTTTTATAGGCCTTCTACTAAGGCAGAAACACTTGAACTGTGAAGTCTATCCCCATGGAAGGCAGATATAATGTGTGTAAACCAGATTGTTTATACAATGTAAACCAGATGTATGTAAACCAGACTTTTTTGATTGCCTACTATCATGTAGAAGAGTCCCAGGAGTGTCCCTGGACATTTACTTCTTTGCAACATCTTTGAGTTTCCTGAATTTGTCTGAAGCCTGTAAAATATACCATTGTGTGCATGTACGTCTCTCTGTGGGGTTTTGGCAAAACTTTTAATCACAAATTCTGTTTTAGTTCAGTGAAGTCAGGTACTACGGCTTGTGATAAAGTCATCAGTTAAATCAGGTTATTCAAAGAAATTGTAAAGTATTTCTGATTCTTTTTAGCTTTCCACATCAAACACTTTTATTTAACACAATACACCCCAAGTTTATATTTTGAAAACTAAACTTACATCTTGGCATTTAATTACCCTGTACAAACCCAAGAATTTTAACTTTTATTTTCCTGGGCAATTAGTTGTGTACTAATACCCAATGCTTTTTTGGCTCAGACTTCTATGAAGTCTGCAGTTATAGGACTTCTTTGGAAAATTGTTATAAACAGAAAACGTTATCATTTGGTAAAAGAGGAAAAATGGAACACATCTAAATGACCTTCAGTGGTAGCAGGCAATCCTGTTTCTGTATCCTAGAAAAGGGGTAGGAGCTGGACAGTGGTGGTGAAACATCAAGCTTGAAGGCAAAGGAAGAAAGACACCTCCTGCAGCTTTACGCCTTTAGTCCTTCTATTCTTGTGCAGTGCACACATTTTCTTGGTTAAAAGTTTTTCTGCCTGAGTAAAAGAGAAGAATGGATGTGCTATGTAGAGAGTTGTGGAAGTTATTGTAAAAGGTACAAAGAAAGTCCATATTTCACTCTTCCATCAGACAAATGAAAATCCAGAGATTTCTTCCAAATAGAGACATAAGTCTATTGATAGGGGAGTACACAGATATCAGTGAGTCAGTACTGACATTTTTTGTATGAATTATACCATTACTCTTGAAGAAAACACTTGAAAAGCTGGCTAGAATTTTACTTAAATTTTGATAGCAAATAATATAGATAGATCAAGAATAGAGGCTAGATAAAAGCAGAAACTCATATTTCCATGTGCTATTAATCACTTCACATTGAGAGGGCAAGTTGTTGTATGTCATTTGTAAACTGTATAAACCTTAAATGCTTTCTACAAAATTTATTAGACATTTACAGAAGTTAGCTTCTTAATGAAGAAAATACTAGGGAAAGCTTCTTTGATCTTGAGAAAGTGGATGAGACACACAACAGCTTTTTGTTCTGCCCTCAAATATCCATGCTCCATGATGAGCACCGTGTAGATTAGCATGTCTAATATGTATTTGCATTCTGGTACCAGCGTCATCACAGCTGCTTGGGGGATCTGTATTCACTACTCAGGGAGTTCTGCTTGATGTTCATGTCTATTACCCTCTTTTACAACTATTAGGAAAGAATACTTTTGCTTTCTTTGCATTTGAGAGAAATATAGTTGGATAATGATGTGATATACCCAAGAAAATGAGGAAAGAGCAAACTTGGAAAGTAAAAGTGCTGATGAATAGTGAGTGCATTCTCACATTGTTGCTGTGTCCCCAGAGAGAGGGAAAAATTGCACCTTTCCTCATTTTTAGGGTGGCATCTGGACTTGTGGATGATTTCACCCCTTGAAAATTAGCTCCAGTGTCTAACCAGACTGTTGTAAGCAGCAAAATCACTATTCTATGTATGTATTTAGTTATTTATTTAATTTTTGTTTGTTTGTCCATTTTGGTTTCTCCAATTGAACTTGTATAAGTATTTAAATGAGTTTTGACCATGCAGGGGGGAATAAAAACTAGAGTATGCTTCAATTTTGTGGGACAAATAAATATTATATCATGCATAAAATCTTGTTTATAAACCCATAGAAGACACATGTTTCCTTAATAATATTATGCTTCATGAGTTTTGCCATTGTGACCATTGTAGTTGTCAAGGGACAAGCTGTCAAGGGAGGAGATCACTTAAGCCTGGACCAACTTCTTTTTACACTTGCAGCAGTAGCAGAGAGGACTGATGATACATTTTTACATAGGTTTCCATTCCTGATTTCCTAACAAAAGAAGTAGTGGGAGGAAAAATTAAGTCTTTTCAGTATTTGGAAGAAATTATTTTGGAGAAAGAAAAGTAATTCAATTTTTGACTGTCATTGTGCTGTATTTTGTTGAAGTGACCATATTTTTGTGATACATAATTAACAAATGCATATTTTCTTTGCCATAAAGGAAGAAATTTGAGGCTTATCTGGACTTTTAAAAACTTCAGTTCCTTTAAGTCTCTGCTTTGTTACTGAAGAACAACACTAGTCTTGTCAGTATGCTGTGCACTGAAAGTAGAAATCTCATAAGTAATGTTTAACAACAATTGTATGGAGTGTAATACTTTATAGACAGTACTTTTTTGTATGAACTTCCCACAGTATACAGATGTATCTTCCCCCCCGCCCTTTCTCTATTTATTTATTTATTTACTGTATTTTTATTTATTGGCTTGTCAAATTAGGAATATCACAGATTAAATATTTAATTTTCCACTTTTCTCTCACAATTTGCCCTCCCCCCCAGAATACCCTGAAACTGGAGAGATGTGAAGAAAAGGCAGGGAGTTCTGCATTTGAAACTACTATAAAATAACAATAAGCGTGGTTCTGGTATATACTTAAAGACATATTCTACTACTTACTTATTATGAATAATAAACTTTCTTTGCAGCTGACTTCGTTTCAGTTGATGGGGATTCTTGTAGAATTACACACTGCTTAATGGAATATGATCTGAATTTTGTGGTCATTGAGGTGAATGAAAAATTTATTGGTCATGGAATAAAAATTAAATACTGACACAGATTAGAAAATTGTTAGGACAGAAAGGTGAGATTGAGAGAGAAAAAGAGGGGGGGAAAGTACTCAAGAAAACCCCCAAACCAACAACAAACAAAACAAAAACCCTGGAAAATACTGTTAAAAGTATTTCCTTCTGGAACAGCCTAGAAGGCAGAAGTACTACATGAGAAAAATCCTCTGAACTGTGTGTGTTGTAAAAACTGTAACTTATTGCTTGGACAACAGCATCACAGATAGCACAGTCAAAACATTAGTTCACTGTGGTACAGTAGTTCAAGTCAACAAAAGCTGTGAAGTTTGAATAGTGCACAAAGAAAATACTGAGAAAGGCAACCTTATAAATCTCTGATGCATTATTATTTGTAATTGTATGTTCAGTACTATTCACTTAAACTTACATTACTAGAAGTACTTCATCATTGTCCAAAATATCTTTTAAGAATCTGAGATAATATCTCCATAGAAATAATGCAATAGCAGAAATCACTGTTCAGAGACAGATAAAAAGCAGTAGTTTTAATAGAGAATTTTTGATAATCTTTTACCTGCTGAGTTTAAATAAAAGGAGTTGAAAGGCAAAGGATGCTGCTAATTAGCAATGTGAGCACACACTCTGTTACACTGCAGTAACTTACAATGGATTCATACTCTCCAACATGAGAAGCTTGATTCAGAGACTCTTTAAGCAACCTGGCCTAGAGGGAGGTGTCCCTGCCCATGGCAGAAGGGTTGGAGCTAAATGACCTTTGCAGTCCCTTCTAACCCAAACAGTTCTATGTCATTCCACAAATACAGGCAAGAATCGCGGGAGAAACTCTAGGACTCCTGAGACCAGCAGAGGTCACATGGGTCTGCTGTGATAACCAGGCACCCCTGGAGCAGGAGCTGGAAGCTTAATATAGTAACTTAAAGTATCCAAATTGACAATACGTGTTCATGGGTGCATGTAACTAAATGCAGAAAGGTCTCATCAGGAAATGATGCATTCTGGTTCAAAAATTAAGTTGGACCTCATCTGTAAGAAGTAATTTAAGTGGGAAAAAAACTCAATATGCTATTTACTGTTAAAATGTGATTGTATGTTTTTCAAGGGTATACAGATTCTTTCTTCTAGTGCAACTAATCACTTAGACAACAGACCAATTTACTTCTAGAATTTAGTCAATAGTTAAAAAATAAAATTAATTACTTTATATATTAGTCAGAAGAAAAATAAATAAGAGGTAAAGAAAACTTTTAGATTTTTGACATGAGTGAAGCAAAATAATTATCTTGACCTTTATTTCAAAAGTCATGGAAATACTTTGAGATCACAACTTTCTAATGATTGGGAAATGTGCATATATATTAGCCCAGTCATCTGGAGTCTGATATTTACTTGTTGATAAATGACAAAAGTGGGGAGAAGAAAAAAAAAAGCTGGGATGACCATTTTCTTAATTTTTATTTAATTTTTAATTCCAGGCACATGGAGACATGTTTATGAGAAATTAAAAAGCAGAAAGTCATAGGATTTGCAAAAAATTGTTGCAGCTAAATATTGCTCATATATGAAGCACGTATTTTAAAGGCTTAATGGATGTAGCTTTGCAGGGGTTTTTCCCCACATAGTCTTAAGTATATTGGGAGTTTGAAATAATGAAGAATCAAGGGGCCATAATGATTCCAAAAGTGGAATTTTAATATGTAAGTAATTCTGTCATAGAACTTGTCACACTTAAAAGGTGATTCTCAATTAAACCTTTTCACCTTAAATGTAATCCAGAAGTGCTGAAGAACAGACAGCTCTCCCTCAAGCACTCTTTTCTTCTCATGTTTCTGAAGGTAAAATGTTTTTTAAAAATCAGCAAAATAATCTCTGATTTTGGATGACAGAAGAGGAAACTCCTGTCCTGCTTTGTTACCTTGTGTGCTGGTTTAGAGGTAAACCAGCAGGAGAAATGAACTTAACACAAGAGAGATTATGAGTCAGAGCTACAATTTAATAATAATAATACAGTAAACACCCTGACGAGAAGGGGAATTGTTGTCAACTCCCAAACCCCAGCAGTATAACCCAGTGCCCTGGGGTACAAACCCATAGGGGTTTGTTAGCCCTTGTGCTGAGACCCGCATGGTTCCCCCAAGTCCAAAGCAAAAGGAAGTGAAAAAAACCTGTTGGTACAGGTGATGGCTGTAGTCTGGTCGAGAGTGGTGGTCTCCTCCTCTTGAGGTCCTGCTGCTCCCCTGGGTCCAACAAAAGGTTCCCAAGGTCTTCTTACCTACCCCTTTTTGTACCCTCAGGGGGCACTCAGTCCCTCCCCCGGGGCGGGGACTCACACAATGGGTTATTAACTCTGTGAGTCATGGGGTATTTTTGAACTGTTGATGGCCCATTAGCACCTACGCCCCCTCAGGCTGGGAATGGAGGTGCTAACGACTCCCTGGGGAGCTGCTGCAAATGGGCCATTGAGCTTGGGAATGAATAGAGGGGGTAGAATACATAGCTTTGATCACCCACACACAGTGACAACTGGTCCCACCTGCTGAACTAGGACACCTTGCTATTATGCAAGCTTCAAACCAATATTTTTATTGATCTATTTATTTTTGAAGTAAGCATCAATTTTCTAATCCTTTGGGGTTGAGTTTATTGTTTCACATCAGTTCAAAGTATTTTCTTAGAGAAAAAATTAATATTCATATTTTATTATTGGGTGTTAGACTCTGGATTTTTGCAAAATGAGAAAAATGTTTGATACTGGATTTTTTTCTCTATTACATGAAACAGCACAATATTGATAGGACAAGTAATGTGTTTCACTTTTTAAATAGTGTGTGAGTAGGCCCTCTGGGAAATCTCTGCTTATTTACAGTTGAAATGATCTGCAAATAAACTCACTAGGAAACTTCAATATATTAAATGGAGAGAGAATACTGAAATGACAGCCTCAGACAATATAGATTTCTGAATTTAATTTCTAAGGTCTATAAAACAATTAGAAAATCAGTGATGTAGGTCTCATTTTATACTAATGGGAACAGCTACACTGCCATCAGTGATATATTTTGAGTTTACAGGAGTTGTGGATCTGGGTTATTTACTTACTTGTATTGGAAGTCTGAGATAACGACATCTAAGAAATAAAACAACCCTATAAATTCTCTAAGAAGTGATAAGAGAATTGGGAGATGAAGTAATTTGCACTAAAGACAGGGTTTCTTTGCTTTAAGATTGCTGAAAAGTTAGTAGTCAAGATCAAGTGGCTAATAGTTTTGAAAGAGTTTAACCTCCCTTACAAGGTATGCCCTGAAAAATTGTTATTTAAATATGAGAAACTGTCCATTCAAAAACAAAACAAACAAAAAACCAAAAACAAAACAAAACAAAACAAACAAAAAACAAACCCCAAACCCTTGGGGGATAGGATGGGGGAGGAGGAAAACAATTGGGAATACTCAGTGGACAGAAATGGTGAGTGAACAGGATGACAGAATGTAAGGGAACAATTACAGTGAGAGAGCAACATATACAGAGCTTAAGATCAGGCATCAGGATGTTGTTACGCAGAAATCAAATGACTACACTAAAAAAATAACAGCAAAATAGCAGCACTGACTCTGAAAACTGAGTAGAATACCCCAAATTTTTAATGAAGAAATTATTCCTTTGTAATTGTAGTCGCAACAGAAAGTAGACGCTAATGCAGCGCTATGTATTGAACTAAAGTTAATTGAGAAACGATTCTCAGTGACCTTCCACTCTGTGAACTAGCTCAAGTGGCAATGATGAATTTGCCAGCATAGACAGTTACTGGCAGCAGAGGAATAGTGAATCTTGGGAACTTGATTTTGGGAAGTAAAGAAGCTCAGCTGAACTTGCTTTCATTTCCCCACGTGCATGGTATTTCTTCCACTTAGCAAAGTGCAAGTCATCACCGTTATTCTCCATTCCATTTAGAATGAAGTTGTGTAGTATCAGTTAAACTGTCATAACTAAAGTAACTAGAATAAAGTGTGCAATGGGTCCTCAGTGCTAAGTGCACCATCCCCTTCGGGCTTGTAGGTGAGCTGTTCAACAGTAGCAAAACATGCACGCTGCAGTCACCATTGCTAAGCCATCACTAAAAGAGCATGGTTTTGGGCTGTGGGGCAGAGTGTAAGTCATACAAAATGATGGTAGGGAGGTGAGAGAGGAGGAAGGACTAATGTCCTGTTCTGAGAACTAGGAGGAGGTGGAGTGGGAACATCATAAGCACAAGAGGAACACAGCTTTTAAGTCCTGATTTGTGTGGTAATAACAATGATGAAAATGTGATTTTGACAAACTTTAAGGGTGAGAAAAGGATAAGTAAAGTTTTCTATAAAATAAAAAGGTTGTCTGAATTCATGTATTGATGTATAAACATATAGGTTTTAGATGTTAGCCAAGCTCCAATGTGACTCAAAGAAAGCTTGAAGAGGATCTCAGAAACAAGATTCTTTTCCAGAGGAGAAAAATATTCAGCCAATGGTTCCAAAACATTCGATTTGCAGAAAGTGGGAAGTTGTGTCAACACTACCATTCAGTCCATGCCAAATTTTTACTCTCTTCTTCAGTGTATTTATTGCTTGTTGTGTGATAAAATGTGCTAGGCTGTATGCCACTGTGGTTTTTCTTAAGCTTTACAGCATTTTTGGAGCTTCTTCAACAGCATTTGTGCTTGCTGGGCTGGGATGATTTGCTGATGCTGAATTTCCTGTGTCAGTTCTAAGATCTTTTTCTCTTCACACTTTGGGATTTGAGACTTCATACCTAGGTGGGGTTAGATAAGTCTCCTTTAAGTCAAGTGTATTCATTAAGGGAAAATACTGATGTGTTGTTGCAGAGCAATCCTTACTGATATTCTAGAGGCAGCAGTGGTATATGAGGTGCCCTGTATCCATTTTGCACAAGGTTAACTCAGTCATTTTCAGAAATGCCTTCCTCTTAAAAAAAAAAAAAAAAAAAAAAAAAAA
>VWZD01001556.1:16600-60054 GCA_013396695.1 Sakesphorus luctuosus | reverse complement strand
AAAAAAAAGCGAAATAAAAAAGAAAAAAAAGACATCTGTTTTTCTGTTGAGCATAATGCTAATAATTATGCAATTATAATTCATTAGCATGCATATGCACATGGTGTTTTGTTCTGTTTTATGGTCTGACACATATAGACCTCACTACTATTTGGAAGATCATTTAAAAATAGACCATCATTGAACAAGAAGCTAAAGATGTGTGACAGGCTGTATTCAGAATAGAGTACTCCAAATTAGTCTTGGCTGAGATTTAGCTGCTGTTTAATAGACTTTTAGCACCAATTTCCTACTGCTTTATTTGTTGTCAATGCATTTTGATCTGAGCACTTTTGTGAACTGTTTTGCTATAACTAGGAAAATATTCCAAAAATGACATTCAGCAGTGAAATGTAAGTTGAACTTGTGTGTGTTTAGCAAGACTTGCATGTCATTAATTACAAGATCACTTTTACCTCAGACTGAAAGCTTTCAGGTGAGCCACTTCTAGTGAGAAAAATGAAAATCTATAGCAATTCTACAAGACCGTGCTGATTCTGACTACATTTTCATCAGAATTTTTCAAATTATTAAGAATAATTCTAATAATTATTTCTGATCCTGGTCAATTGTTTACAGCCTTTCTATCTTTAAAAAATCTGTTTTTTACTATACTATTTGAAATAATTTTTTATCAAAATTAAGCTTTTAATTTTTTTTTCTTTACCAATTCTGCCCAACTGGAGTTGAAAAGTTCTCCCTTTTTTTTGTCTGCTTATATCTTATTTTTCACCTGATTTTTAAATTATGCCTGATACATCTAAGTAAGTCAGAGAGGGGTTTAATTTTGTCAGGTCCTAGTCTGAGGAAAAGGAAAAAGAATAACTGGTTTCTCTCAAGATTGCTTCCCCTCAAGACATACTTTTATGGTGGACAGAGGAGATTACTGCAAAAAGTAGGTGGAAGGAAGGATAAATCTTAAATTTCAGGGAAGTCTCCTCAACTACAAAATGGGATGCAGTGAGATGAGTAAGAAATGAGGGGTTAAAAGAGTTGTTGTGACTCTCAAAAACATTGCACACAAAAAATTTCAAGAACATAAACAGCTTTTGAAATATGAAGCTGTATGGGATAATTTTGATTGGTTTTTTTTTTTGTTTGGTTTTTGTTTGGTTTGGTTTTTTTTCTACTTGGAGTTTTTATTGTTTGCTTGGTTTTGTGTTGTTTTTGGTTATGGGGTGGTTTTGGTTGGTTTGGGTTTGGGTTTTTTTGAAAGGGTAGCTGTCAGAAATTGTTTTGCAAGTACTTGCTGCCAGAGTACTCAGGTTATCACAAGCCCACTGGGATAGGAAATTTATTAATGAGTTTGACATCAGAAACTCTTCCAGAGTGAAGAGGTATTACATTTGTAATGCCACAAGTTAACATTTTCTGCTCATATATACCTTATTTCTAGAAGATTGTTAATGAATGAATATGGAAAATCCTACTCTGAAAGGATTTTGTTGGATTAAACTGGTGTTTGGCCCAGTAAGTAAGCCTACATGACTTGTCAAAGTTCTTCAGATGATGTATTACAATTCTTACCCTGTTGTTTGCCCTGGTTTCATCCTTTCAAGATGTAAGTTTCCAAAATACTACATAGATTCTCTCTCATGAATATTAGTTTACTGAGAAAGAAGAAGGAACATGATAACCATCAAACTGTCAATTTGAAGGAAGATGGTGAAAAATGGTATTGCCAAACACTACAGGAGTGCAATTTGATGCAGCATACTGTTAGAAATAACTCTGAAGCAGTAAAAAGGTGCCAAACTATTTCAGATTATAACCATTGTGTTGCATTGAACATATTTATGTTGTGCATGCATAGAGAAATAATGGTATTGCCAGATCAATGTAAAGAGAATTCTAATGGTAATCGAGTAACCTGTAGTGACATAAAACTTTTCCATAGTATTATTAGGCAGATCCAGCATTATAGAGTATTTGCAAATGAGCTAATAATAGCACTACCATGATTTATTTTGGATAAATCCATAAATATATCCCCAAAACACTCTCAGCAGAGCATCGTTATTACTTTATTAAATACTACTTTTGCCTACTTGAGCTTAACAAACAAATCTAATGGTATGAAAGAATTTAATTTCAGAGCTGAATGATAATTTTTCAGGCATGGTTTATTCACATAATTCAAAGTTAATTATGTTTGTGATATTAGAGAGTGCTGTAATTTTGTTCTGTTCAGCTGCAGTTCTTATTAAATCTTACATTTTGATTACGAAAGCCAGGCTTTAAGCGTGTACAGCAAATTAAAAGAAATGGCAAGGTATGGGGAAGGGTTGTTAGGCACATGTTTTTTGTTCATATTCAGATCTCCTGTCTTGTATTACATCACTTTATCAATCCAAAGCTGACTGAGATACACTGTAATATTTACTTACAGTTCATCTTATATGGGATTACTTTCATCTTTTTTTCAGCATTTGGGAATGTTACAATAGATGTTCCCAAGTCACTTGATATATTATTGTGCAGCAGGTTCTTCAGCTGTACTTCTTGTACCAAACAGTATTTCCCCTGCTATATTCTTCTGTGAAAAAGAAAGGCTCCACACAACACAGATTTATGAAATCAATTAGAAAGTGTCAGAGACTGACACTGTATCAATTTATGTCCCTGTTATATCTGTGGCATTGATTAGATATTGCTACATTTGTATTCAATAAATACATTTATGCAGTAGTAAAATGTGTAATACTCTGTACAAGCTATATTTCTATAAAAAGTAAAGCAGTTGAATCTGTGAAGTTGGGGTTTTCACAGTCTGCAACCATGTGGGAACTGTCTAGTTTTGAAGGCATTCACATGGGTTCAAGCCCCCTCCTGAGTTGCCTTCCTGTGTAATTTTGGTGATCTTTTTAGATTGACGTGACTATATTAAGGTGACCCACATGAGTATGTTATCTTCATTTGAGTTTATATAGTTTTCCTTTAGATATATGATAGAGAATGAGCGCAAAATCATTGCCCCGTCTCACAGCAATACACTGATGCTAAATACAGCAAAATTATGTTCTCCAGTCATGCAGAAATGTTAGAATTGAAGGTAGATAGCTGCTTTATGAAGGTGTAGCTAAAGTGTGTTCATCCTCGCACTGTACTGGAGACAATACAGCTACTGATTCAAGTTCTCTGGCTTCTGCTATCATGACTTTACAGATGCATTCATAAACATTAGACAACTCCAACACAAACTTCTCTCCTTCTCAATGTGGCTTTGAATTTCCTTTCGCTGTGGTACTTTTTTCATTTCTTCATTTTTTTTCATGTTTTTCCTAAATTAATCCCTTCCAATATAATTTTTAGTTTTCATTTCCTTAATTTAAAAACTAGAGATACTCCTCTATTTGTTCACATGAAAAACAAATCTATGGTAAACCATATGTTCTCAGACCTGAATACTTGAAAAAAAGGAAGAGGCAAAGAGCTACGAAAAACTAACAGCAAATAATCTTCACTTAGCAGTCTCCATTAATCAAAGAATCCCATTGTGCCCTGAATAAGGCAGGGTCCTATGACAAAACCAAGATGGAACTCCATCATTCATTAGCTCAGAGTTCATCAGATTCTGATGGAGTTTTAACTACATCAATAATTGTGTGAGGGAAGAAGGGAAACCTGAGTAAAATCTTGAATGAGTAGGATTAATTCTGGTATTTCTTGTCTTCTTTTAGTAAAGTGTTTCTGTGACATTGTAAACTCATATTTGGTCTTGGAGTTCATTGCATGGAATGTGTCATCACTACTACCAGGCTGCAGAAAGCTGAGAAATAAACCAGGCCTTTGAAGCTAGCAATTTTATTGAAGTGCTAACAGCCAGTGAATATCTGCAGATAGTGAGGATATAAGTCACTTAATGACTGTTAAAATTCCAGGCCAGAAGATTTCTACAGACCTGAGAATCCCTGCTGCAAGGAGTATTGTTACTGGGATGAAAGCCATTTTCTCTCCTTGTGCCAAATTTAATCACGTAAATTCTTGTTCTCTTCTGTTACACCTTTTTTCTCATACTTTTGACAAAGTAAATCATATATTTGATTATACTTGGGAAGAACATTAGCAGGAAGAACATTAGCAGGAGGAACAGAAACTTCTGAGGAATGGTGAGATCATTTATGTGTAATTACAGAACAGTGTCAGGCCCTGGGTTGGCTTTGAATGGATATACTAATGCAGTCATCATCTTGTTGTTTGCATTCAGCAGCTGTGCTGCTTCATCTGCAACTGGAGTAATAACAAAGCAAGGTATATTTTTGCAGAGGAAAGATAGTCTCCTAGAATGTCTGACGCCTCTGTAGTGACTGGAGTAAAATGTCAATGCACTGAACTCTCATGGGATTCCAAATATTGAACTCCAAAAATAGAACCTTCTAATTTTCTTTGATTTTATATATATATGTATATATTACTGGAGATAAATATGAAGGAATAGCTAAAGAAAAAGGAAATGTCTGCTTAAAGCAAAGTATATTATCTTCTCACTTAATGTCTCTTTGGAAAGGTCGTGTGGAACCCATCTCATTCTTTCGTGGCTTTTCCAGAAATTTGGTGTCTGTCTTTCAGCAAAATTTCTCCTTTCCAAGCACTCAAAGTTTTTTGAATGTTTTTGAACATCCACTAATAATAAGTGATATTTCAAAAGTAGTCTATGTGCACTGTAGTGAGGTGTTTTTCACACTGGTGGAAATAAAACACAAGAAATCTATATTTATTTTCATCACCTTCTCAGAACTGCTGCATTTGTCTGGTGTGCATTACAAATGGATAAATCTAGAACATGAATATATAATACTTGCCATAAGTGCACTTTCTGAGAAGCTGGAAGAAGAGTTAACTGGGAATGGAGAAATCTGGAATACAGAAATTGTGTGCTGGGAAGGAGTATTTTGAAAAAAATCCTAACATTTTAATAGTGTTTGTGTGCTTTTCAGCTGTGATCCACAGATGCAGGGGATTATTCCTCCATCATCAAACTAGACAAAATATATTGCTCAAATTAATGAAGTTCATATCTACTGCATAGCCACTAGTGAAGAAAATTATCAAAGTTCTTTCTTTGATCTTAGAATACATACACATTTCTTTTTATTTAAAATAAGTAAACAAGCAAACAAGTAAGAAAACCAGCTTCCTGTTTCCACAACTCATACTTGGATATAAAAGCAAAATGATACCCTTGGCACCAGAAAATGTTCTCCAGTAGAATGCTGTGGTGGTTGATAAAAAGTGCCTGACACTGCACAAAGTTGCTGGGGTGATGCCATCCAGCTTCACTGCTAGTTTTTCACTGGCAGAGTTCATGCCACCATTTCCCTGGCAGCATTTGCAGAGGCAACTTGTACAGTGCTCAAGTGTCCATGATATTACATTACTAGAAAACTTACAAATCTCTGCTTTTGCTCCTTTATTACTCATGTAGCTACTCATGGATGCCCAGAAAATCTAGTCCATTGAGAAAACTGGTTGCTGCAAGATGCAGTTTTGTGATTTGTATTGCTGAATCACCCAGTGATTTACCCATGAGCTTAAACACACTTTTCTGGTCACACATCTCCAGTGGTAATCTGCTTGGTATGTTTGATAATTTAAAATTTTGGATGAATTCTGGCAGCTGAAGTTCAGCTCAAAACTCTGCTTTGCTTCCTATGCTCCAAACCTCCAGGAGCTCTACTTTATCATCTAGTGACATATAATATCTGAAACAAGTGGGAACATACTTTGAAAAATAGTTTTCAAACCCAATTGTTTTTCACATTACACAGTGTAAGAAAAATACAGATTCAAGCAAAAATAGTAAATGTCAAATGATCCCCTACTATAATTTTCTGATCATTATTGAGTGCTCTTTAAGATTTAGTCAAAATGTGTTAAGTCCAACATACCACAACACACAGAGCTACGTCTGGAGCAGCTTTACTGGTCATTGAATCCAGTTTTCTGCTTATGAAGACATGTGGTATCCCAGTTTAAAATCACTCAAATATTATCTTGAAATCTACTAGGAAGATGTTCTGAAATATGATTCTTCTTATAACAATAAATGACCTAAATTGAGGAACACTTCACATATTTATTTTTGAATTTGATGTGTTTGTTAGGTTAAGCAGTTCTCCTCACCTAATATATACTTTCATCTTACAATTAATATACCTCCATTCAAGCTGCATTATGCTGTAGATTCTTCTATGAGGGGTTTTACTAATACATCAGTCACCTTTGTTATCCTTCTGGGAATGTACTTTTCTCATCTCCAAAGATCTGGAAAAAAATATTTTCTTGCAAATTTCAGCCACTCTGTTATTTCAATCAGATGTAGTCTGCCATCTTGCTGGTAGCATTTAGCCTTGCTGGTCCTAAACACAAGAGTTGGATAAAAATGCATCACAGAATGCAAATATGCAAAAAAAATCCAGATGCAAAATACATCACCTTCTGAATTTTATTAACAGCTCATCGGAATTTTCTCAAGGAAGATGGACTTCACTACCTTCCCCGTTCAGATAGGTTTTCCTAAATGACTCATGTTGTAAATTGTTCTAGTAAACCAATGCAATATGGAGATTGCCTAAAATTGTTTCTTAAATTTTTAACCTGAACACAGTGAAAATAATATAAGTATTCACAAAAACTCTGTAATAGTTGAGTGTGTAATTTTCCAATGTAAGAAAAGAGGATGGTGAGTTGGTCTAGGTTCTCACTATTGGAGAAAAACAGGTATAGAAAAGTTATTCTTACTGAGAAGATATATATATTTTTTTTCTCTATAGTGACTAGATGCCACAAATAAAATAAAACATCTGTCATACTAGACATATATACATATCTTAAGAAGGCAGGTCTAATGAAAGAACAGATTTAAATGGACAAAACCTGGGAAAAAGAGAACCTGATTATTTCCTATTTTACAGATGGCTCTGTAGCTCAGTGAAATAGCAAGCCAGATTTTCAGGCATTTAGCAGCCTAAAATGCAGATGGTGCCTTTGTGTCTTCAAAAACACCTGTCTGTGCATTAATACAACTGTGTGTTAACTGGCTTTAAAAATCAGAGTTGGAATTGGTTGTCCAGCTTATACAGCACATCTGCAGTAAAACCAGGAATTGAGCTCTAAATTAGGTATTTTAACAATCATCTTATCTCTCTTTTTGTAACATAATGCATAAAAGCATATGAAATGATTCTTCAGCTGACACACAGCCTATGAACGAGAGTTTCTGCAACCAAAGCAAATATTCAGGCAGGCTGGAGTGCTCAAACATTTTCTCAGATCTTTCCTCCTGCAGTCCTGAACCCCTTTCTCAAAGTTCCCTCCAGACTTCACCCTTTTCCCTGCCTCAACTAATCCTTTTTAAGTTTATCTTCCCCTTAAACACAGAAAATGGGAAGTGGACATACATTTGTATGAATTCTGAAGGGCTGGTTTTGCTGTAACTAGTTTCTAAAAGATCTAATTGTACTTGGTTACTGAAAGCACATTATTGTAATTCCAAATCTACATTTAAACATTAAACATGACACTTCATTGGATAGTTTCAAAGACAAGGAAGTACTATCTTGGAAAAGGGCAGACAAAGCTCTATTTCACATTCATTTTGGATATGTCTAGTTCCTCTCTGAGTTTTGAATAGAACCGCTTTCACATGATTTCTTCTTTCCCACCAGTGTATAAATACAGGTAAGGTCATTCTATTGTATCTGCCCTTTTTTTTTTTTGGACTTTTTTTCTTTTTTTTTTGTGGAAGAGATCAGGTAAGTGCTCTGAGGAGAAGGCCAACCTCCCAAGTGTTCAGTAACTTAGCTTTGATTGCTAGCATTGAAAACTGCAGATGCAATGGATACACCAAAACTGCAAGCAGTGGAGTAACTATAAATGTATTATTGCAGGACAAATTTGTAGACAACCAGTTTGAGGCATAATATTTTGTTAAAAGAATGAGGCATAATTTTAAAGGCAGGAATAAAACATACATCTTCACTAATTTATCCCAAATGCAGAGGAACAATTATAGAAGCAATCCCCTGTGGACCTCCTAACATTTGCTATAGACAAAGGACCTTTCTGCTGAAGCACCATACTGTGTCCAGACTCCGCATTCAGCTGTGTCAGCAGGTTATGTTTAAGATCCACTTAAAAGTGAACTTGGGGTCTAGGTATGTTTTCCTCCTAATTAACCTGCATAATCTGTTTTTGTACATAATTCATCCCTTCATTTGCATTTTAATTAGAGAGTGTGCAAAATGTCAAGTTTAATTGGCTCGGGAAGACTTGGTACAACAAAGCACTGGACTAAATGTAACTGTGAGCAGTGCACTGAACAGCTGGCTTGCAATTCATATTAGGACTTCAGTACATGTAAGAGGTTTCCTTCACCTAGTTTTCTGTGACTAAATGTATCAACACTAATTTCCTAGGAAGTAAAACTGGAGAACTTGCAGACTCCCTATTCCGGCTTTTCAACAACACATGGCCCATTCCCTCTTGCATGTATTTCCTCTTGCGCGCAGTCCAGATGCAGTCCTCTTATCCTGATGGACTGAAATCCTGGTCTCCTCTTGGTTTCTGAATCTTCCCTTTCTCAGCCAGTTCTCACCAGTAACCTCATAACAGCTGTAGAAGGAGAGAAAAAAAAATCTGACTAAGCTCCCTAAAATATTTTAATAAAATTGTCATTTACCAGCAGCCTGAGAGATAATGTTCTGGAGTCCTCACAGTTGCTCTGAGCTACACTGACCCATTCACTCACTTGTCACTTCTCATTCTCAAGCAAGTGTCTGGCCCTAGTAAGACATCTTATCCCTGCTCTTCACTGGAGATATCAGCAAGAAGTGTCGCAGGTGCCCCTCACTGGGGCATAGTAGTAAGCAGTGTTCAGAGGTGGAGCTCTGCTGTGACCTGTGAGGAAACAAACAGGCTCTCAGTGCTCTGGGTTTGTGTGTCTGGGACACAAGTAGTGGCCACCAAGCTGCATGTGGATTCCACCTTGTGATATACATTTTATTGTGACAGCCTTCAGGGAAGAGTTTAATTCCAAGTTGTCCTTTACTAAGGAGGTTAAAAAGTTTAGTTTATACAAACAGGTGATATTATCTGTTTTTCTGTGAATTTTTAATTTTTACTTCTCAATTCACTCTCCTGGCTTCACAATTCTTTATTCCCTGCAGGATTTTTTTAAAAATAGATAATATCTGACAGAACTGTTTATGGGTTTGAGGATATTGCTGAAGAATTTTCCTTTCCAGGTGTGGCAAGTGTACTGGTCTTGGTAGGTAGACACGAAGTCTTTGAAAGTAGAAATGGAAAATATGTTATAGATTTGTTTCTGCAAGATTTTTTTTCAGATGTCTGGACTGAAACATCCTGTCTGTAGCTGGAAAAAAGAGTAATACCCATAGACAGCCCTTCTATAGTTAAAACATTTCATTGAAGGTTTCTCAGACTGAAAACCCAGCATGATGCTCTTACAGTTTTGTTTTACACTGTGTTTTTTCTTCAGTGCATATCATTATGTCATGGTGGCAAATTAGTAATGAAACTAGGACATCCACATTATTTATAAAAATTTAATATTCTGCCTTATTAAATATATAGAATATTTTATATGTTACTTGTTTTATTTGTTGTTGCTGCTGTTGTTTTTTTTATTAAGGGGCATATATAAATCACCTCATTTACTTTTTATCTTTATTTCTAGAATCACTTTCCTTGTGTGAATAAAAAGGGCTGAAATTGAGTCTGCTTATTACTCATTCATGCCTAATGCATTCTTACCAAATTCCCTAGCATGTTCATATAGTGCAGCCAGTATTTTTGAAAAATTCTTTGATGTCTTTCATGTTCATATATTAGATTTGAATTAAAGCTTAATAAGTAAAAGGTTTCGTTAACAAATATCAGATCTAAGAAAAGGGTTTCAAGGTAGGTTTTCAAGTAACTTGATGACAGACACAAGTGTGAAAGGAGTTAATTTAGGGTTTAGCAACATCATAAAAAATTAAATTGTATTAAAAAGATTGCTTTAAAGATTTAAATAACTTGTACTACCATAGGTAGGCACATCTGAGGTAGGATTTGTCAGCAGTGAGATGGTACCTATGTGACCGCTAACAGCTAGTACATGCAGATAAGATACTACTGAGATTTAACATACAAACATGGAGTAAACTTCTTTCGACAAAATAATCCAAATCACATACCTTAAGGCTGTGAAGGATCATAAGGAAGATATGTCGCTTGTAGAAACCATTAAAGAAGTGGATTTATTGTTCCAGTTTTCGCAGGCCTCTGGAAGGTTGGGAGGATGTCTGCAATTGTTGCTTCACCAAAATCCATTAGGATGGAACAAAAAAAAACCCACAAAACCAAACCAAGGTGTCAACAAGAACAAAGTCCTGTCTGTGAAATGTAAAAGACAGCTCCTGGAGCAGCCAGATGTACATCCTTTGAGGAATACCCGAGAATATTTTGCACATAATATAACTTGAGTGCCTTTGTCTATGGTTCTGCTTACTTAGCACTCATTAATAAAAATAATAATAAAAAAACCCCAACAAAGCAAAACCAAAACCAAACCAAAAAAACTAGAGAGGGTAAATACAAGAGCCAGAATCATTCTGCCAGTAAAAGCTACTGTCCAGAGACCAGACTAGACACTTTCGCTCCATGTTAAGTGAAAGATACAGCTCTTGTTATCAGAAGCTGGCACTGCCAGTAGACAGATTGGAATAAATCTGCTACTATGTTTTTAATACTATAATGGTTGCTGCTTAAATAGACAACAGTTAATTTTCACAAATTCATGTTTCATTTGAATGAAAATAAATCTTCTCTTCTTGGCTATATTTAACCTTTTGTGGCTGTAGGCATTGTCAGGAGCTGAAAACCCAGGATACACCAAAGTGCATACATTGGAAAAAGTTCTTTTTAATGAAAGCAAATGTCCACCCTTGTGTTGGAGAATTTTGTAGAAACTTTCTTGCTGTTCCTAAGCTCTATAGGTCAATAGGCTGGCAAAATCTAGAGATGTGGCTGAGCTAAAATGTAATATTTATTTCAACATCAGACAGGAGAACTAACATTACTTGAACAGGATTTAATTTAAGATATGCTCTTTCAGTTCTTGTAGTTAAAGAATGCCAGCTGAGGACTGACAGACAGTTCTGTGCTGTACTGAGAAAGTACTAAGGCCCTTCAGGTCACAATCCCGTTTTGCTAATCAGTACCAAGAGATCTGAAATATATTCTATGTAACCTAGGCCTTTTGTCCTTTCACTGTCACTAATACTATTATTTAACAGGAAATGATTATTGAGACAGACTCTGATCTTTAATATGTGAATCTAAAACTAGAATTGCTCCAATGAAGTAGATAGCTTAAAGAATTGGAATAAAAGCTGTAAAGATATGGAATTATCCCTTATTCTGATTTATTATGGACTTATCCTTGGCCAGTATCTTTAGGATTTTTTTATACGTAGATAGACAAATTAAATTCCACAATCAAGAACAGAACTTAAATTAAGAAATTTCACATATAGAGAAGTGGTAGCTGTAAACTAAATATTTTCTTGTGTCTTAGGTTTTAATGGGATGGGGTTTTTGCTGATGTAAATCCATGTTCTGCACTAAATTGGAACAAATGCAGAGCAGACTTGATTTTTTTCCTGAAGACATTTTGATGCAGAATGTCTTGTCATTGGCAAAACTTAAACCTATGTAAAGCCAAGAAACTATTGATAGTGCAATTAAAGTTTTTCACTGTCATCTCCTGTCCTTTGTCTTATTGTCTCATGTCTATACTCTTCTACACTGGATGTTGTGTCCCCACTTTCAAGGTCTCTGATATCACATCAGGCCTGCATCCCTCGACACAAAGCCTATATCCTCTCATAACTAAGATAAGGACACAAATACTTCATTATGTTTAGAATAACTTGTAGTTACTATATTCTATGAAGAAAATATATACTCTACAAAGATAAACAAAAGTGAATCAAATTAGGGATAGCCATCTGGTCATTAGAAGGAAACCCTGTTTTTACAGACAAACAAGCTGACAGAAAGCTCCAGAGAAGCCTGATAGCCCTCAATCCTGAGATAGTGTAAAGCTAGTACAAAGGCAGTGGCCTCTTCTGAGATTTAGAAATACTTCATGCAGTGGGCTACAAGCCTACAAGCTCAAGGGAATGTGCAGCAGTTCTGCAGGTTTAATAAGTCCAATAGCATTAACCATAGTTGACTATTTTCTATTTTTTTCATTAGAAACCACCTAACAATATATTACACTTTTCAACCTCTTTTGAACAAACTGCCTGTCACAGTCTATGTGCTATACAATTTCATATACGTGTGCAATTCACAGTAGATATAAAACTATGTTTTCCCCTAACACATTACTGAAAATAATGCAATAGACTTGCTCAGTAATACCCAGGGCATTTTAAATGTGTGGAAAGCTTGATATTGAGATTTCTTACTGCTGTCTTCACTAGAAAAGATTCCCCTTAAAATCCACTTGGTAACTAGCCTTTTTTTTTTCTTTTTTTTTAGGTCTACTATAAAAATATATTTCTATTCTTATACAATTTAGAGCTGCCAGAGCACATATCAAGTATCTTTATTTTAGCTACAGTATTGACATCTGCTTTGCAATGGTATTAGCATAATAAAGCTTAGTGCAAGATCTTATGGATTGGAAAATTCATTTATTTTCAAGGTTTTAAAGCCAGTCCATTTTACATTTTCCTGCTCTTTTGCTCACTAAGTAGCAAGAAGCAGCCTGTGTGTGCCTCCATGATCTGACCAAGGTCATTAATGTACGATACAGAAGACAACATGCACCAGCTGTCAAGTCCTCTGCGTCTCCAGAGCTCCTCTCTACTGGCAATGACAGAGTTTTTGGACAGACCTTTTTTCTCCTGCAGGAGCCATCAGCTGTTTTGGGGTAGATCTTCACTTCAGATCCAGTTTATTTCAGCTGCCACAAATCTTAAGGCCCATCACTGTCCACTGTCTGTTTTTCCTATTTTGGCATATGTGTGAAACACTTTTCCTGTCTGTTCCCTTGGCAAGGACATGGGAAGGAGTGGTGTACATGCTGCACTTCAGCCTTGCTGCCACTCTGCCAGCTCCATGGTGTCAGTTCCTCTGCTCATGAGTTGCCTGCTTTTCAGACTGCAGGCTTTTTGTTTTGACAACAAGAACATGTTCATCAATTTTGCTGATGAGAACAGTGTCCTGGGAACAGCGTCCCCTTTTATCTGGCCATTCTTTTAAATAATTCAGCTTTCCTTCCCATACTTGCACACACACATTTCCATTAAGACTTCCTTCATGCCAGTTTAATACTTCTTATGAATCTCTACTGTGTCAGTAAAGCAAAATTCACTTTTCCAGGGTAAATCCTATCCCCCCTAACCCGTCTTAAATTTATGAAATTAGTTGCAACTCTTTTTATTGCTGGGTGGCAGCTTCTCAAAGGTCATCACAGGTAAAAAAACCCCTGGAAATAACACAGGGACAAAGGTAATGCATGCTATAGTCGGCACACACAAGTCATAGATAATTGAATATCATCATAAAACCACATAAATTAATGTCCTACAAAAAATAACCTTGCCTACAGGAAAAAAGCTCATCCAAATACTGTATGATGGCTGTTTGGTAGCCTTCCTATTGTTGCTTTCTTCTTCCTTTTTTAGTGATTGCATCCATTTGTTGAGTCTTGACTTAAATTAGATTGTGAAAGGTCTCAGGGCAAGGACATGTCATTCTATACATTTGAGCAATATCTGACACAGTGTCACCTCACTTTTGACAGGTTTCCCAGGAATTGCTATAATAGGAAAAATAATAAATAACATCAATAATAACATTTGACCTAATGGGATTACAACGTATATGCCCTAATACATATATGTTTTAATATGTATTTGTTGCTTTAATCCATTGAATTTTGGTCATTAAGGGTGTCTTTATCTTTAAAAAGCTTAAAACTCTAAGCAATTTTGGCAAGATAGTGAATATTTTTCATAATATTGTTCGCTTCTTTATTTTATTCAAAATGCCATTGCCATACTTAATCATTCTGAAAGATTAGTGTATAGATGGCTACACTAATTTTTTGTAGTTAGTTGCTCTTTTTATTGATTGTTCAGGCCAGGGGATTTATGGTAAACTTGTTTTCTCTTGCTAAGCAAGAGAACTTCTCTCTGATAATCTTCTGTTCAGTTTTTCATGGTTTGGCACATTCCTATATATGACACAGTTTGGATTCCCAGCTGGGGAAATACACATTTCAAGTTTATTCATGTTAGACACTCTTGTGTGAGTCTTGTGCAATGGGATTTAAATGTAACTGTGCCCAAAGCCTTTTATGTGAAAAGTGTTGGAGTTCAGACCATATAAAGACACAGTTTAGAGGCTATTTCACTGAGAAAACAGCTTGAGAGATTTCTTGAAAACCTAAAACATGAAAGAAATGAATCCACTTCCAGCCCATTGAGAATAAATGACAATTATGAATGCTTTCATACAGCTCATATTGCTTTAGTTTTTTACAGATATGTAATCAGCAAATACAGGAATGGCTTCAGATGGACTCTTTGTTCACCTTTCTTTTTCTTTAGGAAAAGCTCAATATGTATTACTGTAATCTGTAGCTGTATCCTTGAAGCATACAATTGACTTTCATAGAACCTTCAAACTTTTTGTTTTATCTGTTTCTAAAGGATTTTTCTATTAATCCTTTAGGTCCTTAGATTGCTGTTCAAATGAAAGCTTTTTCGTTCTGTATTAATTAAACTCAGTAGGATGGAAGAGAGACACTTCTGCTGAGCAAAAATGATCTAAGACTGCTGTGTGCTTGTAAAACACTGCAGATCCTGAGATAATTTAAATCATTTGAACTTGTCAGGGGGCAAAGGAGGGTGACTATCATCAAAGTACAGAGGTAAGCAGCGAAACAAATAATGAAATTAGTAAAGCTATTTGAAACACCTACTTGCTGTAGACTAGTGTAACAAATGTTCAGCAAATGGTAATTTTAAATAGAAAATATAAGAACAGAAGCGCTGAAATCCCTTCCAAGTGTTCTCTGCTGCTCAGCCGGCATACAACAGCTGGAAAACATTCTGAGCAAAACACCTCCCAAAGCCCTGCCAGCTTTAGCCTGATAGTTGTTTTCCTACTCTGAATTGGCCTTACCATTTACATATATGAATACATTACTCAAAGAAAGACAAATTTTCTCACACTGTTTGCCACCTGTATCCCCTTTTTACTATGACGTCTCAAAGTCAGTCAATCTAAAAATGTCCCATGTGTCTTGGCCTGCCTTGTGCATTTTGCTGTCTCCAGGTAACAGTTCTGCACATTTTGGGGCCATTCATTTACTGTTTTTTTCCAGAATGACAGGGAGGGTATCTGTGATCTTTTCATACGTCTTGAAATTCCAGACCTCTTGTAGGGATAATAGATGCTTTAATGGTTTTTGCTACTCAGATTTGCTTCACACAGCTTCAAGTCCACACAAGTTTGAGGGAATGCATATAGCTTGTAGATCCCACTCAGACTAATAGCATAATATTAGAGAGAAGTTGCATACATTTTTATAACATTTTTTTTTGTCAAATTCAGGTAGTATTAAATTAAAATTTAATTAATCCATAGTTTTCCTGATCTAGTGTTATCTTTGTCATGTAAATAGGTATGGGATAAGCATTGCAGGAAAACTTCAAATAATTTATATTTTTATCTGAACTGAAGTGATCCAGATATTACAGATATATCTGAAGCATTCACTTAAGTATGATACCTTTGATTTCTTGGTTTGAAACAGTCCTAAAATGTTGTAGGATGCAGTTCTTATGCTATTCTAACCTCTTCTTAGTATCAGCTCTAAATATGTAATGGAAGTCCCAAACTCACATAGAACTTACATGCAGACAATCTATATTAAGAAGTCTATTAAATCGATGGGATATTCAAATACTGTACTGTTAAAACATGAGTATACTGTATGCAAGCCCTGAATTAACCTCTGACCATTTTGTGGAAGTAAGTCACCACTTTACTTTTCTGTACGCTCCTCAAATATATCTCAGTCCTCTACATCTAATACTGCAAAACCTGAAAGATATGCTTGGGCAGAGCCCTTGGCCTGAAGGTTCTTTTCATATTCGTCGTCTTCAGTTTTAGACTTGTGTAACAAATAAGATTTCTACAATTCCTCTGAGGAATGGATTATGTTACAAACTTTCCTAGGCATATTTTGCTTATACTAAATTTATCAATTTCCTCTTATTTTTTCTTTTTTCTTTTTTTTTATTTTTGCTACAGTAAACACAATTATCTTATGAACCCATAGAAAATGACTACAGAGTTTTTTCTTAGAGAAATTCCTTGTAGTATGTGCTGAGACTGTGAGTTCAACTGCACTAGGAAACACTATGCTGCAACAACTCCTTTTTTTGTTGTTGTTGTTTTCTTGTTCTGGTTCTTGCTTTAAGAGGTACTTTCTCCTTTGTTTTTGAACAATGCATTTCACCACCAGTGTTGACAAGCAAATATTCAGCAATGCTGCAGGAAGGATAAAGAGGAAAAAAAGCACCAAACAGCTACCTTCCTGCTGCTGTCAGTTATGAGTTATCGATTTCCAAGAAAATAATTAAATGATGACAGAAATATGTGCAAACAGAAAAAGAGCTGCTCCCCCTTTTCTTACCCACAAAATATATTCCATAGCCTTTCTCCAGCACAGATCTCAGCACTTGCTGCTAGAAAGAAAATCACATGCTTCTCCAAAGAAAATCAAGGTTTTAGTATAGCACAGTCAAATTAAAATGTCTGGACAATTACACTTTTTCATAGTAAAGCATGAACCATTTAATAGACAGACTTCTTTGTGCTCAATACCCTGGGGCACTCTGATCCTCTGCTGAAGTCCCCAGTCTCATCTGCTGTAATTGCATGTGTCACAGCCTTCTTTTAGCTTATTATGTATATTACTTGGGTTGCTACAAGGAATTTGTGCCATCGGAGTTGGGACTAAATCTCCTTCCCCAGTTTTATGTTTTAGTCCATGTCAATGCTGCAAGAGCAACAGAAAGCAGAAGTGGCAAACTGGACCTCTTTTCTTCACAGTGCATCTGGATATATGCAGATACTCCTGTAAAATTAGGCTGTATTTATGCTAGGTAAAATTTGAATTTTATTATATAGAAATTCTAATCTTTTCTGTGCCCAGAAGGGTTTTAGATCTTCAGTCATGGACTAAATATTAAAATGCTAATAGTGACTAGGATTCAGCACCTACAAATGCCTTTTCAGCTTAAGTAACCATCTCCATCTATATTTATTTCATGTCCCTCAAAAGTCATATCATGCTGGAAACTTGTATATTCATAAAGAATACAATAAAAAATATTTCTTCCATGCCTGAGTGCATTCATTCATGCTGACAGAAAGAATTTACTGATAAAGCAAAAAGAAGTGGAATGATTACTTTGAACAGAAGAAAAGGGACCCTGCTTCAGTTTCTTTGTGAGACTACGCTGTCTTATGTTACATTTCAAACATCTTGAGGGAAAGAACTCCTGGTAGCTGAATGGGGTTGATATATAGTCAAAACTTCAATCACACAGAATTCAGGTAGTTTCAAATTGTTTGTTACCCAAATATGCAAGTAAACAATGTTGAAAAATCGTAGGAAAGTATTGTCCACCCCATAGGCTTCATAGGTAACACTTGAAGTGGGAAAAAAAATCCAAAAACATGTCCTGTTCTCAAAAAAAAACCAACCCCTTTTTCTTAACACAGTAGAAAGAACTTACTTTTTAAAAAAGCTAAATCAATCATGTAATATCTGCTGCTTATGTGCATTCAAAATGAGGTAGATTTTTAAAGCCCAAGAGAAAAACTTGACATCATTGCCTAACCTGTTTGGTGACTAAGCTCCTACTAAAAATTGTCTCTAACTACATAAAGCTATGCTCTTGTAAAAGCCCATCTGCTGTTTTTGAAAGGCTGAGCATCTGGGTTCCCATCTTTTGCTACTTACCACCCCCAAGCTAGATGTTCCACCATTTAGGTCCCCTGAGAAGGGCCCAATCTGGTATGTTTCCTTACACATGCCTAATACATACAGATAGCTATAAAGTTTACATAGGCCACATCAGTCTTGGTCATATTTAATTGGAAATTATGCTAGCAGGACCGAAGAAGGGAGTGCTGTTGCTCTTCGTCTATTTTAATTAGGCCAATTACTGAACTTCAAAAGAGCCAAAGTGCTCCAGCAACTCACAAGTATCTTTAATTATTAGTGCTGCTTTTTGTTCTTTCTCTGTAGTTATAATTTTTTTCTCCATTGGTAATATTGATCTGTTAACGGAAGTCTGTTTTTCAGTTAATATATTTTTCAGTCTTGCTTTTGTTAAACTTGATTAGTTTTGTTTACACTGAACCTGTAAGTGACAAATCCACAATAAAATGCTTCCAAGTCCAGCCTCCACTAACCTGGATCCTAAATTTTTGAGGATAGCCACAAGTAGGGTATACTAGCCTAGATGCTGGTGGCAGTAGAAGATTTGGAAAGGCATTTTCTTTCAATCAGAGAATAACACAAAATGGGCACAGCCTGACACATGACTTACTTACGCTCTGACTGGATGGGTACTTTAGCACTGCCACAAGACGCTCTCCAAAGCCTCAGGGCAAACTACCTTCCTGGACCACAGATTAGTTAAAAACTATTTGCAAAGAAGAGTTTAAAATTAATTATGCCACTGTTAGGGTGACACATGACTCTAAATTGGCTGTGAGGGATTTTCCTTGGAAGAGGAAGTCTTAATGTTGATTCAAGAAAAAGTATTTTTTCACTGATAGAGACAGTTGGACATCCAGCTGTGACCAGCACCTGCACTTCTGATTTCTGGCAGTATGGTTAGGATCACTAACACCACTTTATTACAGCAAATGGCCATTTTCTGTAACTGAGTGATTTTCCCGCCTCATCAGGCCCTGAAGGTCCTGCACCCCATGCAGATTTCTTCTTTCCCTCTCTGTCAACTCAATGGTCCTGGACATCAGAGTGACTTTTTCGCTCCTTCCCAGTTTTGAAGGTCCATGGCACCCAGCCAACCAGCTGCTGCTGGTGGCCCTGTCACAGAACAGGGCAGGGTAACAGTACACACAGAAATGTCTATAAAATTTAGCAGTTACAAGTCCTAAGTGGCACCTGGGCCAGAACTGCTGCTGGACAGCAAACCTCATGATACCTTGCTGGTCAGTAACACCTCCACTGTCATCTGCTGCCTCCAAGGACTGAATGACTGACTTGTACTCTCTCACATATTTTCAAATCCAGATTATGATTGTTATACTGATAATGGCAAGCAAGGTATTAGGAGCTGATCTAATCTGCAGAGGGTCCAGGTGATTAGGCACAACCAGCTAAGCTGTGCTATAAATTCTGTGCTATGTTACCCACAAAATGGTGCTGATTCCACTTATAAAAATCCTGTACTGCTCTGATCGTTTTAAAATAAAAGCCTTTTCTTTCCTGCTGCCTTCTGAGAATATTCCAGAATCTGTCTCCCTGTTGCTATTTTTGTGACAAAAGACTTTCTGAATTGTATAATTTTTGAGTTCCATGTCAATCACCTGATGTATTTGAGTTCTAAACATAAATGTTAATGAGCTAATTGCACTGTTCAAAAGACCTTCTATTGAAAATAAATGCTCACTAGTAGGTGTTCTACCTTCTGTGATTTAGAGATAGACTTCAGAACTTAATCTAAATGACTCTAGTTGCTGTTTGGAGATATAGATCTACCTGTTGACTAATATGTATTTACCTAATAGTTCTTTTACTGCAAGGATGTTTTGCCACTTAAAATACTAATTAAGACATTCTTTGCATAAATCAATTACTGAAATTTCCATTTACATTAAGTGTCATTTTAGGTGACCATCAGCCTTATAGAATTTTAGATTTTGAGGTGAACTTTATTTTGCTGTATTTATTTTATTTCATGTTTTGATAGACTTCCTTCTGTTAATCTAGTAGTTTGTGTTAAGGTGAGACAAGCTCATTGTGCCAAACATCCAGTATGCAGATGTAGCTGTTAAAAGTGAAGCAAGTGCCTGCACAAGTACTTCTTGCAGATGCAGTTATTGTCAAAAATGCGAGTTTTTCTTATCATGTCTTACACAAACATTATACAGATTTAGTTTCCAGCATTTCACTGAGCTTGCTCTTGAAGGCAAACAAAAATCAATACACTTTTCTTGGGAAAGTCAAAGTAACTGCCCAAAGAAGAGCAATACTCATCACAAAACTGTTTTACTACATGATACAAGTAAGCTCTTTGTTTTAGTGAGTCTATGCAGAAACTGAGGTTTGTTGTAAAGGAATGAAGTCAGGTGTCAGTTATGTTCAGGATGCATGAAAATGTGCATTGTCAATGAGCACACCTGTCTTCAGAAGCTCTTGTGAAATGCTGTGTACTTTTTGAAAGCTGACATCTGTGGGGTAACAACCAGTGCACAGTGCATGTGGGGGGCAGTGGAAGCAGAAAGGGATATCACATACAGACAACAGGGAAGACCTCATAAATATCTTTGGTTTCTGAGCACTGAAGGAAAGGAGCAATGTCTGCCTCCAATTCTCTCTTTAAGCTTGCACTATGACAAGGTTTCTGGATTACAAGGAGATTTTCCTAAACTCTCTGTTCTTGTGAAATATTGCCATCCACTTTTCTTTGATTCTATTGCAGCCATTCTTCTGGTCACCAGTGCTATTCAGCATTGCAAAACACATGTGCTGGAAAATATTCTTAAATGTGAAACAATGACTCACAGTTAATAACTTCAGCCTGCTGAATGGGAATACAAAATGTTCTTTCCAGTCCGCTCATTAATCACAACTCTTCCAAGTCAAGCATTGGTGTGCTTATCAGTTGCATAAATAGAATAGCTTCTGGGTTTAGTTTTTTGGGTTTGCTTGTTCGTTTGTTTGTTTGTATTTTTTCCCCCAAATCTTTGTTTTACTCTTTTTGTTCTATGAGGGAACCTAGTGAGGCAACAGTGAAAAACTATCTCTGCAAGATGATCATGCACATGATCAATCAGTCTCAGCATGCTTATATCATGCTGTAGACATGGCTCATTAGCATGGTGCTCTCAATGCCTAGTGAAGTAGTTACCAAATCCTCTGCTGCTATGTATCATTATTATTCCTTTTTAATTTACTAGTAATGCCTAATTACTCTTGCATAGAAGAAATATTTCTATATGACACTATTCTAGACTTTGCAATATTTTATCTTTGCTAGTGTAAGTCCCCACTTATTCGCCCTCTTATGTCTCTTCTCTCCTCCAACCCCTCCAAAAAACCCAAAACCACCAAAAAAACCCAAACAAACAAACCAAAAACCCTAAGAAAAGAAAAAGAAAAAATCATGAACTGTGTTGTTGAAGCACAGTAGTGACAGAAGCCATGAGGGATGGATGTGTCTGCAGGTGCCGTACACACACTCAGCAGAGTGTGGATAATGCCCTCTGTACATAACTGATAGAGGTGCCTTGGTACACAGTAGGCAATGAACTGGATTGTCATTTTGGCTAAGTGACTTGCAGCCTTAGAGGGGTTCTGCAGATGTTAATAGCACACTAGGCTTTAGAATTGGACCGGAGCAAATTTGTCACTTTTTTATTACAATTTTTGTTTCTTTTAGTATGTTTCTGCCAGAATTTGTAAAACTAGTCACAACATGTGATTATACACTATTGGTGCTAGGGTGCCCTTTCTCCTTCAGAACCTCCTTCCACAGACTTCATGCAAACAAGAGTCATAGGGGCTGTTCATTTCTTCTAGACCTGCACCATTTCATCAAAGTGCAAAAGTTCCCTAACTTGTCGTTTCCTTCTTAGCATTACCTTCAAACATAAAACTAGCTACTAGTGAAAAATGTGAGACCATATCTATCTCTGTGAACTCAGAAGGGAAGCACCACACTGCTGAGATGTATTAAATCATCATCACATTTCCATGGTTGGACCTTTTTTCCAACATTTTATTTGAAGTATTTTGCCTTGTAGACAACAACCACAGAGTTCAAATAAGGACTACCTATGGAACAGAATGTTTTTATTGTTTGTTTTTGTTTTTTTTTTCCTCTCTTACATGGCAAAGATTAAACAATATGTAACTTGTTACACTAATGTATTGGCCTAAAAGAAGACTAGGAGAAATCTTTTAGTTGAAGAAGGTTTTGCTGCTATTTGGTATCAATAGAGTTGTTAAGCCATTTGGATGCCATGATACTGATACCAGTTTAGTTATACATTGAATATTACTATACTTATTGATTTTATTCTTATAAATATTTGGCATTTTTTCTCATTTGTGAAACAGAAGTCACTGAATTATTCCTGGCAGAAGCAAAACCATTGTATAGAACATAAAACCAAATTCATTATAGAACTGTGTCACTTATAGTCATCTGAGATTCTTGTTACATTTTTGCTTATTACTTTGCAGTATTTTAATAATAATAATAATAACAACAACAACAACAATAATAACAATAATAATGATAATTCGAAGATCTTTATTATTCCTATGGCATGTAGTATAAATATTGTTACTGCTGACATGGATACTGATTCCCTTGTTTTTTCATCCTTGCTTAAGCTTAGTGAGCTCCATCCCGGGAAGTTTTATTGTTGTGTTACAATGTGAAAGTAAAAAAAAAAAAAATAAAGGAGTTACTGATTAAGCAAAACTCTTGCAATGACCAGTAACTCCTCTCAGTTCTTCAATCTAGTGCTAATTTTGCATTAAATTTATGCTTGTCTTGAAGACTGAATGGGTTGTTTCTGAAGTTGAATTTTGTTGGATATGTTTTACACTTAAATTTTAGAAAGCTGTGGATTTTCAGGCCATGTCTTCCTCCAGCTGTGGGTCTCTGATTTGTGTCTCTGCTCCAATGGATTTAGAAATGTGTCCTGATACTTCACTGTTTTCAACAGATGAACCTACTTTATGGCAACTCTGCTGACCTTTTTTAAGGAACTTTTAAAACAGTGGCACATTGCATCCAGCTATTAGTAAAGTGGACATACTTCTCTGTGTTGTTCTGCTGGGGTTTTTTTTCCTAATATTTTCTGATCATAAACTTTAGCTATTACTAGCATGAGAAGATCTAATAGAATGAGAAAAAGCAAAGACAAACTGCAGGTGTAAATCAATTTATGGTAGCATCCATTCCATGGGTTGTATAAAATCACGAGGTTTTATGCAAGGTACAGTATGTTGTACTAATATATATGTAGGTGTACAAGTAAAATACCCCAGGCATTTTTTTCATGCTTTAGTATTAATCCAAGTCTGAAAGTGTCTCAAAATGTAATGAGGATGAGCTGGCATGTATTCAACTTTGGCACAAGTGACTGTAGATAATCTAAAGGCATGGGATTTTTTAGAGGGATAATACACTTGTAATGGATTGCAATTGTTTTTCCAAATGATCTGGTGTACACTTTTTTCTGCTCTATTTGTAATATTTTGTTTATTTTCATCTCTATTAAAGTGACATGAATTCATCAGCTGTTACATTTACTGTTTATCTGTCACATCAAAGACCAATAGGTTGAAGTAGGCAACTATGTTGTATTCTATAGTCATCTATTATTTAAGTGTCCTTTTGCATTCTTTCTTCATTCCTTTTGTCAACACAAAGGCTTCATCTTATGCTTGGACCAAATTTTTTAGTCAGTCAGTCCATAAGATATCTATGCTTTGAAGCATACAGATGTTTTCACTTGACATTAATGTCACCCCAATTCTTCAGTGTTCTCTGTTGATGCTGTGGCAAACATGGCAGAATTTGAACAAGAGCTGTGAAAGGCAGTCGCTGAACCGTGGTGGACTTACTGGCTCAAGTCAAACTTCATGTATGATCAAACTAAAAATGCTGAACTATGAGTGGCAATACTGAGCTGCAGAAGCGAGTTTGTTTTTATGGTTTTGACAAAGAAGTAACTTGCATAGAATTATGTTGTTACATAGAAAATTACTGCACAAGATTAGCCAAAGATCATCTATGAACAGCTAGGCATCTAAATACCCTGGCCATTAAATGAAAATGTGAAATGTGAGCATTAACACATATGGGTCATATCTATTGTGATGGGACCCTTTCCAGATCTTGATCACTGATAGTTTATCCAGGCTCAGGAATTATGTGATAAGGAAGTTAACTGAACTACTCTACTGAATTACTGCACCTTTAAATATTTAAATAGCCTCCTTTATAGAGTAGTAAGACATTAATTGGAAAAGTAATACTGGTTCCTCCACACTCATAGAATAATTTGAAGTATTTTTTTGTGAGGAGATGAAGACACTTGAATGTGCTTTGACTTCTTTCTACCAGGGCTTCAAGAATAATCTGTACAAATATGTAGACATCTCCCCATAGACTCCTCATTACTTTTATCCAGTCTTTACATGAGTACAGTAACTATCTGTATGGATTAAAGGACAACTCTGAGTCTGATTACAAATAAGAGGAAGCTAAGAACAGGAAAAGCCTTTAGCAAAAGTGAAGGAATGGAAGGTATATTTTCAGGTTTTGAAGGAAAAGAGAACCCATGCTGTTTTCATGTAAGTTATTTTATGTCATCTGTAATAACTGTAACTTAGCAAATAGTCTAATATACTAATAATGAAAATTTCCTACATAAGAGTCATCAGTCCTGGCAAACAGAAAACTTATTTTTATCCTTTTTGGTAGTTAATTACGATGGTCAAGAACAAGTATTACCAGAGCTTTTTCGAGCCTGTGATTGTATTAAAAGCACCTTTTTAATGCTTATAGGCTAATTTTCTATCTGTCTTTTACTTTAAGCAATTCTCTTTACTGACAGTGGAAGGTTAAGATCTCAAGTAATAAACCAAAAGCCTGATTTAAGCTCACGAGGTTTTTGTGAAAGCTAGAAATTCAATATCTTCTGTGATGTATACAGTGTTATAGAATTATCAAGCAAAGTAAAACTGAAACCACTGTGAAAATGTCTTTACCCCTAGCCAGAATAAGTGCCTTTTTGTAACTGGAGACTGAAAGTTATCTGAAGAATAACTTGAATATTCTGGTAAATATATATGTATCTTTCAGAATTATGAATTACCATAAAAAATAGGGGAACTTCAACTTTGGATCAGAATGCCACTATAATTTAAATCATCATTATAAATGTTGAATGCATTTTTGCAAAATAAGACCAAATTCTTCCCAGCATAAGAAGCACTTTTTTATTAGTTAAGTAGGCATAGGTGATATAATTTCTGTTGTAAAGTGTAAAAGCAAGCACTGTTAGATTTGTATTCATAGTGATTTTTTTGGGAGAGCACTTAGCCATTTAAGATGTAAAAAGGAGAAAGCATCAGTAATAGGAGGTCAAGATGGGAATAAAGAAAGCTCTGTTACATAGCTAAAGCTGCCTCCAGCTTGCTTGACATCAGTGGACTAGTCAAGTTGTTCTTGCACACCTTGAGTAGCCCATCTGCAAAGTGGAATTGTCAAAATATTCACTTTGTCAGGTTCAGAGATCTGTGAATGAGAAAAGACTATGTAAATGCAGTGTAGATTCTGCTGGCTTTCAGTTATATCTTCCCATTAAACTAACTGCCATGACTACAGGAAGACTGTAGCTGAATATGTGTCTATTCTAAATCCAGAAAGAGATCCTAATTTAGACAAAGGGCAAATTCTAGTGTGTTTATGAATTATTTTGCAAACAGAGTACTAGACTATAAAAAAGACAGAGAACTGAGTTTGGGATTTTGTTTGGTCATAGACATGACAGAAGAAATTAGATTTTTCTTCTATGTGACAGTATCTCTTGTGTTGAGATCTCTGAAAAGTATAGTGATGCAATTTCTAGGCTAAGTTCTTTATCAGATTAAAGACTAGAGTATGAAGTAGCTACAGTGTGATGGTTCTGTATCTTCAAAACACTGTTGTGAAGGAATAGGTTCATTTATTCTCTTCAACAAATTCGGTTTACTTTGTAGTCAGTGTTTTCTCTAGTCATTGCTTTTGCTATGACTATTTTATAACTAGTGTTTCAAGCTTTTTGTAGTTTGGGGGCTATTGAGCTTGTATCAGACACATTCTAGGGAAATCCTAATCATTCAGAAAAATAACATTCACTTGAGGCTTTGTTTTTTACAATACCTAACTGGCATTTCACCTCTGGTTTGTTAAAGATGAAACAAATATTTCCTTTTCTCAGCTGACAAAAACTTCAAGACTTTCATCTAATGCCCTTTTGAGAGACAATTTCAATAAAATATATGGAAGAAGAGCCTGAATCATCTCCTCCAGGTTTACACTGCTCTAACTCTTGATTTAAACTGTGTTTCATTAGAATTATATGGAAGTTCCCAAGTGGTGATTGTAATTAGAAATTTAGTCTGGGTTGTTGAAACATTTGAAAATTCACAATCACTCTGGATTTCCCCTAATTACTGGAAGAGGACAAAATGTAATGCACAACATTAAAATTATCCTGGGTTTAAAGCATTTAAGTGACATGCTGAGGACAGAACTTTGGTATAATTAACAGAAGCAAAGCTGTTGGACACAATGATTAAATATACAGAAACTAACCTGAACCTTATTTGAAGCTGAAACAATGATCTTGCTTTTATGGCCAAAGTAGCTAAAAGTCAAAGGTCTGATTTAGCCCTACAGCTGTATCAGAGTAAGATCTGATGTAAATGGTGAGTATGCATGAAAAGCATGAACATATTATTCAGGTAAAAAAATTCTAGCCTGAGTCTCAATAAATGATAATAAATTTGTGGTCTCAAAAGGCCTTGGCAGAAAGTAGCGCAAATTTTTTACACTGCCTAAACTTCACTTACTGACACAGGCAAAATCTCACAGAATAATTTCTTATAAGATTTCTAACTGTATCATATTCAAATAGTTTATGTTCTAGTGTACCTCTTCTTTATTTTGTGAAACAAAACCACATAAATTGAACTGATTTATGTTAAAATTATCACAAATCTTATTGCAAGATATTTTCTAATGTCTCAGGGAAAGATGTTTTTATCAGACAGCAAAAATATAATGTTTCAAAAATAGTCTTGAAAAGTAGAAAGTTCTGTAGAAATCTTAATTATCTTCCCTCCTTGACCACACAATTCTGTAGAGTGCTATGTCACTGTACCTGGCAAGAGTGAGGTACTACAGAAATCTTGTGTCCTCAGGCAGCTTCTGAAAAAAAAAGTGTTAAATACCCACTTCTTCTGGCCACATAGAGATGTTAGCCATTCTTCCACATGAAAACATATTGGATGGTGCTTTATATTTTGAAGGGATGTTTAGCACTAGGTAATAACTGTAAGACAACATGATTTCACTCTGTCATAGTCTTATTTAAAGAATTTCATGCTAAAGCTAAGATGAAATGTACCGTACTTCGGCTTCACCAGGCAAGAACCAGCTAGTGATATACGCTGCCCGGTAAGAGATATTGACACGGACTGCAAATATTTTTCCTTCCCTTGGGCATTTTTTCTACCCAAAAGTTAAGAGCTTAGTCTGTTACAATCGAGGCAATGCAGTACTTTCATCTGACAAGCATGTGAAGAGGTAACAGGTTCTTTCAGAAGCCAGCAAAAGATTACTTGGTAATTTCTGTTCTTCCACAGAAGCTGGCCTTTTAACATCAGTTCTCATACTTCTTTGATCTCCTAAACAACCTGTTTGTGAGGAGATTCAGTTCTCTTTGTCATGTACTGCTTCATCTTAGAAGAAAAAGTATACTTTCAACTAAACTTGATTGCAGGTAAAAATCTTATGAAAATAACTTTGTAGCTTTGACAAAGCAAAAAGTCTGTGCCTAACTTCTAGCAAAGTCTTGTGAGTATCCTGAATTAAACTTTCTCTCTATAGTCTGAATACAACAGGGAGGTAGGAACGGGACAGATATTTTTTACAGAGTCTCTGTATGCCCAGCTTTTTATTCGGTGGAAACCAGGGCACTTTGGAAAGACAGTGATAGCTAGACATAAGCCATTCACATCAATTTGTAGCATACACTGTGCTTTTATCCAAATCCAGGAGTTAGTGCTTTCAAATCCAGATATTTAAAGGTAGTGCTAGAGATTAAAATGTAACAAAACTGGTGGCCGGTAACTATTCACAGCTGGATGTATGCTGCTGAAAAGTTCCCACCTGTCTTATTATACATCTGGGTTTGGCGTCTGTTGTACCTAAATATAAGTAGTATTGAGAGGCAGGAGACAGCTTGGACACAACCTGATGCTTCCCCAGCTGCATAGTTTCCCAAGATGTAATGTTGAAGCAGCCATATGAGTTGTTAGCAAATCTGGTCCAGTAACTCTTAGAATGCATTGTTGAGCTCTACGTTTTGGAAATGTACTTTTTATTCTTGTTACATGACTTTACAGGCTTGTAATTTATCAAAAGGTTTTTTAAACTTCTTTTAGATGTTGATTACATTTTTAAATTTGATAACATTTGTGTTAATTAACATCTCTCAGGTAACTTCATATTCCATAACTCAACAGAACTTTATCTTTTACACTTTCATTTTGGATATACACAATTTATATTATCTATATCTAGTATTAGCAATAGGTCCACCATTTTCTCCAAGAAAGATTCAAAATTACTGTTAGTGGAAATCTAGCAGAGGAATTACGCTAAGAGAAAAATTAAAATATTTGAACAGGTGCTGGGGAGAAAGATTAGGATTTTTAGTGACATCACTAAATTTCAGTGTAGTATGTTTTAACTCTTTGGCAATTTTCAGATTCCCATGGATTGGCATGAATACACCATCCAGGCTTAGGGATTGCCCTATATCTAAGCAAAACCCATGAAAGCTAGAACATAGCAGAGACATACAAATGCCTGGGCAGACTCCTGCCTGCTTTTTCTGGGTCTGCCTGCCTTGCCCAATTCCTGACTGAGACTCTGCAGAGCCATTTGGGTATGTCTGAACTGTAACCCCTACTTGGGGGTATCACATTACACAGCTTTTTAAATTACAGAGCTATCCCAGCTCATGATAACCAAGCCCCGCCTGTACCTGCATTGTTTTGTATATGAAAACCTGGCTCCAAGGTGATGCACTGAGGGGTTTGAACTTTGAGGATGAAGAAGGAAGAAATTGTCTCCCTGAGCCAGTATATGGAATTGCAAATTGTGTTGGCAGTTAAAATGGATCTAAGTGGAACACAGGCTAAATAATTTGAGGTTTGAGTGGGAACTGATCTTTTCATAACTCAGGAAAGCACAAACAAATCTTGAACAAGAAAGAGCCTGGACCTGATGTCTGTGTCAACAGGGAGTGAATGGATGCTAAGCAGAGTAGGTTAGCCCAAGCCAGCCATGTGGAAGCTGTGAATGTTGGGATCACAGCAACTAGTAATATTGTAGCCTGGACAGCCTGTAAACACTACACTAAACCACAATATAGTACTTGTGTAGATTCTGTGATTTAAAGCCATGTGTATGGGGCTTATGCTAACATTAATCTTCCTATCCTTTGAGTTATCCTTTGTCAAGCACCACAACCTACAAAAATGAAAAGAAGTACCATGAGATCATTATGTTTCCCACTGATGAACTGAAGAAAGCAGAAGCTGCCTTCTGAGAATGCAAAGGAAAAACTGGGTCAAGGACATAAGGGAGGGAGCAGGCAGTCACACTTTCATCCATGCTGAGTATACAAGCTTCAGATTTTCTATATGTGATCTGCTTTCATGCCTAGTGGAAATTTATTTACAACTTGCTAATGGATTGCAGTTACAGTGTAAGTAGAAAGTCATGTAAGTACTGGCATTATTGCAATAAAAATACACATAATGATCACTTAGGAACAAAATACCATGGTCTTGGGTCTTTTGGTTGTAAGTATATAGTTTAGAGTACTTATTTTTGTTTTGTGGTAGACACTTTAGGAGAAATCAAGTGCAACACACAGTAATTACAATGTCCTGATTAATGGAGAAGAGCTTCAAGGAATCATGATTTATTCAAAACAGAGTAAGTCAACTTTATCATATATTCAAAGTTTCTCGACTGTAAAGTGAGTATTAATCTGCATTTCACTGAATGTGTGCTACCACTTTGTTTTTATGATTTTCTTCATATGATCAATATAATTTTAAATTGCATGTCATTGTGTTAGAAAGTAAATTAGCATGATTTTTAATTAACACAATGGTTCCAGATTTTACAGATGGATGATAGGAAATATGTCCTGTAAAATAACGGACAACCTTTTTTAATATGATTTGGATACTGATGATTTTAATCACTGTTGTGATGGTTTGATTGCAAGCTTTTTTGTATTCAGCAAACACAAATACAATGCCTCAGATCATTAAGAGATTGGATAAAAATAGCACTACCGTATTTTGTACAACTTTCGGGTAGAACTCATTGATCATGAGCATATAAAGTCTTACACTGGTTGTATGGAATCATGTAGGACAAAAAGAGTCCTGAGTGATATTTGAAAGCAAAGGGAGTCTGCTTTTGACCTGGATTCTGCAATATCATGAAAATTCAGTGTTAGCAAAGTTGGTATTAATCCGCTATGTGGCTGTCACAGCCTGGCTGTCTATCTTCCATGCTGCTTTTTTTCCCATCCTCTATGAAACCATACCCCTAAGGTATGTTTTAAAACTCACGTTCCATTTCATCACAGCTCTCTTTGGAGCCCTCTTTGGAGGAAGAGACAGTCTAAAACTAGGAGGCATTTTTATATTCATGTAACTACATGCACATTCGACTTCTTGTAATTTGATCCTTTGTTGTGTAATATATTGTTTCTCTCTGCCAAGGCAGACTTTTGTTTTAACATAAATCTTTCACAGGCGTTGCATTACTTTAATGCCACATTTAGTGGCCCACATCATAATTTCATGTAAACCAGTTAACACATACTGAGGTTCCGATTAGTGTTTTTTCTGGTAGACCTTTGTTATACTTTTTGAGGTTGACACAATGTTTCCCCCCTCCATATTTCTTCCAGTATCTCTGTTGCTCAATTGGTTCTGCCTCCTCTGAAACATTTAAACTAGTTGAGTATTTTCCATTCTATTTCCTCCTTTTTTTTCAACTTTCTGATTTCTTTATGATTAAAAAAATGAGAGTCTTATTTTATGTGGGTATTTTTGGTGAGGGAAAATAGATTATCATCATTCCCACTGACACAACTTCTTTCTTTCTATTCATGATCTATTTTCCACCTTCACAATTGAATTAGTTTAGTTGATTTATCTTGTTTACCATGCTTCTTGTGCCTGGTTGACTATAATTCTGTCCACCATTCTACCAATTACACTAATTGTTTATACTGTTACAGAAAATATTATAAAAACAGAATTAATGAATTCACCCATGATACCATTATAGCTGCAACATTGTATCAGTGTACTGAAATATTAATAGGCTTCTATGAGATAAGGAGGGCTGGAGCCAGTAAAAATGTCCAACACATGAAAATTTGTATAATCATGGCCATATGGAAATCTGCTGCATTATTTTTGTAGCAATGCCATGGTCATGGCTTCTTTCAGTTTTCAACATTTCAAATGAACCTTTTAATTAGCAGTAATAGAGGTATCATCTAGTTCATTTATTAGTTAGAAACATGGCTTCTGGCTAGTACTAGGTTGAAAATGATTTATATTTCAAAGAGGTACACTGAATACATTATTACACAAAGAAGATCTAGTGAACTAATCTCATCACAAAGATGATGTTGCAAAATTTATCCTTAATAGGTTGTACCAAAACTAATAGTTAGGGGATTTGTTTTCACATCATGAAATTCACTGCAATATTTTTATTCTAAACTTGTTTTGCTGACAATATTTTTAAACGTAAATGGTGTTCTGCAGGCTTTTCCAAGTGAATATTTCAAGAGACATGCTTCTTAAAGAAAGGCATATCTGTGTTTTTACACTTGCTAAAACAATTTTAGAGCTAGTAAAGTTTTTACCATCATTCAAATTGGTTTTGTCATCACTTATTTTTAATAGGCTGGTTTTGCAATTATTGTCCCCCAGACTTACAGTGGTCTCTCTTAACTGCTCTTCAGGCCTTTGCAGTTAGGGCAAACAAAGATTTCACATATTCTGTACTTTAATTAAAATATGTTTTCTCTAGACTTCAGAGATCCGAAGTAATCTTTAGCAAAAGTTGCCTTGTTCTCTTCTTGTAGCTTCCCCAGCACATCAAGTGCCCACTCAAAGGTCACAGCTACCAGAGCAGTGCTAACTGCCCTTGTAGTTTAGGCTTAGACTGACACTGAGTCCTTCCTCTGAGTTTCTGTTGGATCTTAATGCTGAGAGCCTGCAAGGCTGTCAACGATAGGAGCTGACAACAGCATAGGCAGCGGGATGCCCTTTCTTGCCTACTGAAGTTCTGCAATTTAGCAGCACAGAGGCATAGATTTTACCAAGAAGGCAGGTAGCAGGATCCAAGCATGAAAATTCATTGTGTGCCTGTCAGGTACAAGAGGGGAAGATTTGCTGGTGAAATTAAGAGGGTTTTAAACAAGGAGGTTGTGATAAGACCTAATTGGATAAAATTCTGTTCTGTTTTCTATCATGTCACTTGATTTAGTCAATTACTGTTTTATTAGATTGTTTTACTGAAATAATGATGCCTTTCATATGCTGTGTCATATGGATATTTGTGCTGTCAAGATTTGCTCTCTAAGGAAACAGTTAGTTGGTAAATGTGATTTTAAATATGTCTAGAAAAATAATTAAAATTCTAGTTCTAAACATGAAAATAGCTCAGTGAATAAATGATGCGTAAATTACTTTTTACCTTACTGAGAGTATGGACAGAGCTGACAGAACAATTAATTGAACCTAAGGACTAATTCCAAGCACTTCTTTTTCTAAGGGAAATATAGAAATACTCAAGGCATAAGGATAAGGAAGGGACTTCAGCATGCAAAATTACATGATTGACAGTGAAATAAGATTAGTAGCCTAGCCAGCTAAGAAGATGGCCATCACTAACCTGCTACACTTAACATCTCTTTTTTACCTTTTCTGTATTCAGTATGAAGACTCTGACTTCTGGGAAGTTGAAACAGCCCATCAGTCATTTGCCTTATAGTTGTTTATAGCAGGTATTAAAAACATGTTTAGATTGTTTTTTCTTTTTGGGGAGAGTTTGGATCTTAGAAATTCAGAAAACTGAAAAAAAAATTGCATCAGAAAGACTACTGCAGGTCTTGGAGACATGAAACAACATCATCAGAGTACAGTGAAATTTCAGAAGTCAAATATATCAAATATTCTGCCTGAAGCTCATTGCTGCGATAAACTTGCATTTACAGACTTTTGACACACACATTTTCAGACCAACTCAGATTTAAGGCTAACTGGTATGATTCAAATACCTTTTTCTGACTCTGTGAACAAAACTCAATTTAGGTTTCATTATACTGCTCATCTGAGGCTTATTATGAATGTATTTAAATGTTTGTAGAGGAGAATCAAAACAAACTGTGTTAACTTACTGGTGGTCTTTGGCTTCTAAAGTTGTTTAAGATTTTCTATATTTACTGAAATTATTTAAGAACTGAGTTTGTTTACTCTCATTTTAGACAAGATCCTTCCTTTAACTGAGAAAATTTCAAAAATAGTTTTCTTTTTTTATTATTTTTATCCCTGACTTCCCATGGCATTTATTTATAATGTATTGCTCTCCTGAATTGAAAACTTATAAAAGTGCTGATCTGAGGCTTGGAATACAGATTTTCTGCTTAATTTGCAAAGCAAATAGGATAGATGTGCTTCTTCCCCTGACCCTGTCTAAAGCAGTTTACAGCCTTTCTTCTCTTTTCTCCAGAAAAGAAAAACTTACAGATCAATATTTCTTGGGTTTTTCTCTTTTTTTGTTCAGTCTTTGTGTTCTCTTCCAAATTTATTATCCCAGAGAATAATTAGGAAGGTATCATCCTCAGTGCTTGTTGGTACACTTAAATGCTTGCAAACTGGCAACAATTTGTTTTTCCCCTGGACTGAATAAAACCGATTGTATTTCAAGGACCCTCAGTCCTTTCACATTTAGATCACTCAGTCTGAATTTTTCTTTTAATTTTTTCTTGTTTTGCATTGAAGCACAATTATCAAGATTTTAAAAATATACATGTTAGTAGAAAAACATTTTTTATTATAATTTATATTTTGCAACAAAAAGAAAACTTTAGAAAAAATCCTTTTTTGTCATCAAACTTCCTCCACAAAGGTTCTTCTGTAGCAACACTGTTTTTACAGGTAATATAGATCTGAAATTCTGGGACTTTAAAAATGATCCTACAGAATTTACTGTGATGATATGTCCGAAAACTATATCTGTGGTCACTGAATCCAATAAAGTATATTCAAATGCAACGTTCATAACTTTATCAAATCATTTAGGAATTTCCTACCTCTCCTATGCTACCAGGAGCATGGTTGTAAGGCTTCATTTTTCTGATGATAAGAAATATTTTTATGTGAATATACTTAAATATACCTATAGACAGCTTGTTCCTGTGAACATTGTGTTAACAGCATTTTTTCCTCGGGTATTTACCTTTTGCTGCCTTTAAGGCGAATAACCTTATGCTGTCAGTTTGTATTTTATTGTGCAAAGATAAGTGATTCTTGCAAGCTCCTTACTATAGTTCTTTTATCTCACTCAACTTGCTCTTTTATTGCACCCTGTTTCAGCTGAAAGACGTTTTTTCAAGAACACTTAACCAGAATTTTGCAGTTTTCTATCTAAAGTCTCTGGATTTCTTTTTGTCTTTTTTCATTACTGTGTTTTTGGTGGCATGTGCATTTCTGAAAAATAACCAGCAAATCATTTACTTTCACCATCATTTCCAGCTGACAGATTTCCTTTAACTACACCACTTCCTATATTTCTAGTCTTCACCGTTATCTTGTTCTTCCTGTCTGTTATTCTGAATCTACTAAGTTCTGACGTTACCTCTTAGCAGTGTGTCAGCAACAATTTTTCTATGCCAACCTCATTTATGAAAACACCATATAAAGTGGTCTGAAAGTCAGTGTCAGAGCCATATCACTGTTGATACTAGTCCAGACTACCTCCAGCATCTGTTTAACTCCCTTCCAAGCACCTAAATTTTAAGTCTTATTTTAATCATTGGTTTGTTGTTCAGTTTTTTTGTTAGGTTTGTTTTGGTTTTTTTCTTCCTGGCTAGATGTATTCTGAGCTCTCTATATACCTGGTATTTATTCCTTTCTTTCTTTTTCCAACAAGATTAATGGACACTCCTGGCTGCTGTGCAGTGCTGCTTTCTATTACCTCTGCCTCCTTTGAGCACATCACGGTCCATGCTTTGTGTCCCAGCATGGGTATATGACCCACAGTTCCAGGGAGTTAGTACAAACTAATCTATTATCTTCAGGGTTGTATGAACTCCTGCTGTTACAAATGCTTTAATGTAGCCCTTGTTCATAAAAGACTTTTACAGTTATAAATAGGTGAGTTACTTATAGCATTAGAAAGTGAGAACAAATTCTGCATAAAAGCTTGTACTTGTAAGCAGCTATCCAACTCTGAAAAAAACTCATAGATACAGCAGAAGAATATCTACTCTTTTGGATTTTATATTATGGGGACAACTTAGGTTTAACTTTATTGCCATCTCCAAGTCTGATCTGTATACGATAGACAGGAAAACAGACTTTAATTAGTTTACTGTCCAGATTTAAGCCAGTGTTGAAAAGTNGGTCCACTCTGGCCTCCAACAGGGATTCATGGAGACACACCATTCACGATGCTGCTGCTTCCTTTGAGAATGCACGCAGAGTCAGTCTCGAGGAAAAAAGACAACGCAGGAAGAACTGTTCCTCACCAAAATCACCTACAGAGACGTTCCGCTGTGTCTTTTGTGACCGGACCTGCCTATCCCGTATCGGCCTTTTTAGCCACCAGCGTGCTTGCAGCAAGCGTGGGTAGTGCCCTTCCCAAATCTTCGTTCGTGAAGCCTAGCCATGATGATGATATGGAGTAAAACACCTTGAGCCTGTGAAGGACTGAACAAGATCTAATATCAGGGAAAGCTGTGCTTTGCTGATTTTGGAAATTGAATCTTAGAGAAATTTAAGGTAAAGAATCAATAGAGATGGATTATTTTCAACAGAAAACATGGATTTATATTTGTTCTTACAAATACAGAAATGTTTATTATCTAGTTTAGGCCTTTTTTTTCTTTTTTCTTTTTTCCTTTTAAGCATCCATTTGTTTTAGCATCAACCTATGCTGTGATGGGTAGAATTAAGACAGTCCATCACTGTATCCGTAAACACTATGCCTCTGCCTTCTGCTGACAGTCTGGGACACATAACCTCTCATTTGCAGAGTTAAAGAGTAGGAAGAAAAAATTTCTTTATCATACTTATTTTCTGAACTCATTAATGGCAGGCACTGGAAAGTGGAAAAGGATGTGATAAGAGGATGTTATGTATTTGCCATGCAGTGCAGTTCTTCTGCAAGAAGTACACAGGACAGAAATTTTTCTGTGAAACTAAAGAGAGCGACAAATAGTTTTTCATTTAGTTTCTCCTACGTCTTTCCTACCTTTTGTGAAAGAAATGAAGAAAAACATAATCTTATGTTACTGGTTCTTCCTACGTAATTGTCCTCTCTCTTGAGGGCAGATAACCAGACTGCTTAGTATAATAACTCTCCTTCTAGAAATGGCAAGTAGATTGGGTTGTTTAAGAGCCTCAAGATATGCCCTTAAGAGGGAATTCACCAATTTTACAGGCAGAGTTTATCCCATGAATTAGCAAAACTAGACTCAAATGCTGCTGTCCATATTTGGAGACTATCATCGGTGAACTGATGAAAAGCCTCACATCTCTATCCATTCCATAGTAACTAGAGTCAAAATTTGGTCCTATAATTTAATAGATATTTTAATAACTTTTTGACTAAATTGTTAATAAAGATTTTTGTTCTAGCTCTGTTTAAAAATAATGTAAGTGAAACAATGAGAGTATATAAACTTGTTTTGTTATTTGACATTTATCTGATTTCTTGATGAACTATTAATTAAGATAATTAAGCACATCTTCCTCTGTGACTTCGTTGTGATTCTCTTTAATAATTATACAAAAATATTTTGCCTTTATGGACTGTATTTTTTATATACATGGAATTTTTTTTGCAGTACTTTTGTCACCTAAGTCACTCACTGAATGCATCATGGCTTTATGAAGTAATTATAATTACTCAGCACAGATGAGCCTATACCTCAAACACTCTGTTCAGTTTTGGGCCACTCACTACAGACATTGAAGTGATGGAGTGTGTCCAGAGAAGGGCAATGGAGCTGGTGAAGGATCTGGCATGCAAGTTATCCTGGGCTTGTTTAGTTTGGAGAAAAGAAGGATCATGAGGAACCTTATTCTTCTCTACAACTACCTGAAAGAAGGTGGTAGACAGGTGGGAATCAGTCTGTTTTCCCAGGTAACAAGTGACAGTACAAGAAGAAATGGTCTCAAGTTGTGCCAGGAGAGATTTAGATCACATACTAGGAAAAATTTCTTCATGGAAGGTGTTGTCAAGTGCTGAAACAGGCGGCTTAGAGAAATGGTGGAGTCACCATCCCTGGAAGTAATTAACATGTGTACATGGCACTTAGGGACATGGTTTAGCAGTGGACTTGGCAGTGCTGGGTTAATGGTTGGACTCATTCATCTTAAAGGTCTTTTCCAACCTATACGATTCTATGATTCTCTAATTTCCTTTCCAGAATGAGACATCCCAGAAAAATTTGGATTACTGGCTAACCACATTGTAGAGACAGCACTGTGGAGTACTCATTATGTCATCTTTTATCTGTGTTGTGGATAGAATACATTTATTTTTTTATAAGATGAAATGTTTAATCCCTAAAAATCCAGTATGAAGATATTTGCAAAAAAGACATGCCTAAAACATAATTAAAATATATCCTGAGTTTTGAGACGCTGTAGTTTATATTTTTAAAAAGTTTTATATGTTTATTCATGGGAACACAAGAGATAGAGACTGAAAATATATGCAAAATAACACTCCATCAAATATTTGTGCAAGTACTGAAATGTCATCTGATTGCACAATTTAAAGATTTTCTTTTCTTTCCACATGTCACTTTTCACATTTCCAAAGATTTCTTTTCACACTGTAACATCAGATCCAGAGCATTATGTGAGGGGTATGAGTTTTCTTAGAGGTCTGTTGATTTCTCATCTAAGCAGATAACTGAGCTGAAAGCAAAACTCAGGCTTTGGAGAAGCACCTTGGATATTGCCTACCCAATGAGATTCAAAGATCTAATTCCACAAGGTATATCTTTAAGTTCCCTGGCAAAATATATCAACTCTCCCTTTAGCTCTTCTACTTGTATTTTCTGATATCTCAGCAGAAGTGACAATCTTTAAATATTTGTCATTTCCCTTAGGTATCATCCCCATACTTTTCCATTTGAACATTGCTTAGACTGCCACTAATAAATGCCTACCTAAAACATATATTTAATATGTGTCCTAGTTCAGCAGGTAGGACCTGTTTATCACTGTGTGGGGGTGACCAAAGCTAGGTATTCTACACCCTCTATTCATTTCCCATGAACTGTTAGCAATGGACCATTTGCAGCAGCTGCCTAGGACACACTCGACTCCTCAGGGTGTGAGTGGGGTGTGAAAGACACCTGTGAGATAACAGCTGTGATAACTCCTCTCCAGGGAGTCAGCACCTTAACACCCAGCCTGAGGGGGCGTGTCTGCTAATGGGCCAGTAACAGTTCCAAAATACTCCATGACTCACAGAGTGAGATCACCCATTGTGTAACTCCCTGCCCTGGGGGAGGTACAGGGTGCTCCCACCTGGACCTGAGGGGATATAATCTTGGGATTTGAAGACCTCAGGGAACAACTTGTTGGATCCAGAGAAGGACCAGAACCTTGATAGGAGGAGACCACCACTTTCAACCAGACTGCTACCACCACTCTTCACCAGACCACAACTGTCAGCTGCACCAACAGGTTTTTTCATTTCCCTTTACTTTGGACTTGGGGGAACCATGTGGGATTAAGCACAGCGGCTAATAAACCCCTTTGTGTTTGTGCCCCAGGGTGCTGCGTCATACTTCTGGGTTTTGTGGGTTAAAACCAATTTCTCTTTGTGCCATTGCATTTATTGTAATATTGTTATTAACTTGTAACTCAGACTTATAATTCCCTTTGTGTTGGGTTCATTTCTCCTGCTGGTTTACCTTTAAAAACCAGCACAATATGTAATTTACATTTGAAATCAAAAGTTTTGTAAAATGAGATTCTGTCACTAGGGCAGGTTCTTCTGGGCACTTTTATTAATAGGGCTTTACTTAGGTCTGCCTAAAAAATAAAGAAAAATCTTGTGTCACGGTTGGTTAGCAGATTACACTACTGTGATAATATCAGAAGGATAGTTGATGTTCATAAGTAAAGCTGCATTGCATGAATCATTTTTAATTACTTCTATTTTATCAGGGAGAAACAATTTTGATTTTTCTTCAGCACAAGTATTCACAAGTTTCCTGGACTTACTGGGATGTTGGGGTGTCTGACTCTTTTGAAGCGCTCTCCGTCTACCATAGAATGTTCCTCCTGTAGTGTCTTGATCTCAAATTCCCTTCAGTTCACTAGTATTTGCTTGGAATCTGGTGTTTAATTCCGACTAGCAGATAAGAAACAGACTAGACTCATAGTAACCATAGAGCTATTTGATAGGTGCCACCAAGAAAGGGGAAGGACAAATCTTTCAGTCAAACAATGGAAAATGAAAGCAATGGTGCTTTCAAAGTCTTTAGAAAGCTAAATCAAAGTATCTTGTGACCATCTAGGATGGAAAGGTGCAATACTCACAGAATGAAACAGCTTTCACAATTCAGAAAATTTTTTGGCCTGACAAACAAAGCAATTATTTTGTTAGTAGTTGAGATTAAAGACATAAAAATAGGTTGGAATTTTGGAACTTCAATTGCAATTATTCTTGAGTTTTCCTTCCCCAAAAAAGGGAAACCATCTCCATTTTTTATTTTTTTTTTAACCTGACTATCTTTTCCTGATTGCCTCCACTCCTTTAACTTCTGTTAGCCACTTATATTGCTGTACATAATAGACACATGCTTGCTGTGTTCAGATAACCACTTGTCTTAAATGGTAGCTAAGCTTTCAGTGCCTAATAGTGGAACCACAGTGTGCAGATTTTAGGGATTTGTCTGCTTTCGTGATGTACTAGAGACAAGAGCACTCACAAAACACTTTTAATACTATTAAATCCACTTACCTGATTTTCCTGAAACCTGTCCTTGATGTCACAGAAGCAGCAGTAACCTCTTTTTATTCTCCACTCCTTGCATTTTTTGACACAGTTTAATGCAGAAGGGGTAACATTAAAAAACAAACAAACAATAAACAAAACTATGAATAAAATCATTCCCTCGGCTATGGAGAAAAAGTTCTTGAAATTGAGAAAAAGTAGACATGGGCAACTGATGCATTAAACAGAATTTGGAGTCACTCAGTAAAACACATTCCTATGTCCTACAAAAGTACTGTGTGTTCTTAACCCCTGGGCATTTAAATGTAATCGTCAGAGGAAAAAATGCCTGGGTTTAGGGGAATAATCTTTTCACCTGTTTGTCTCCAAAAATCAGATTTTTGTAGTTTGCTAAGCAATCTAAAATGCAATGCTTTTTACTCTTTTATAGACGGAATGATGAAATGAGTGGAATACCTCTTCACACTTTACTGTGCATAGAGGAGAGGCAGGGAATCTCACTGAGCAGTGAGATGCTATAGTAATCTTGGCTCCTTAGCTTCACTGTATTTCCAGTAGTGCAAAAACAAAAGAATAAAGAGTCTCCTAAAAATAAGTAAATAAGTAGTATTAAATAAATATTCTGTTTTCACAGAACATCAGCTTACTGTATATTTTGGCCTTTTGATATCTTTGCTGTGCCTTCTTATAAAAGACAGTATGATTTCACATGTTTTCCTTGTTTTCTTTTGTAACTGAAAGGCTAAATGAGACTCTCACAGAAAGCATTCAGGATTTTGAACAGCAATTGAATTTTTGAAGGCAGAGAAGCTATTGAGCATTTCAATTGGCATTCTTTAACTTTAGGGCTGGGTGGCTGTGCAGGGCATTGTTGGGAAATGTATTGATCTGCTGACATATTTACTGAAACTGGTTTTGTTTTTCCTTCTTACTTGAAACACTTTGTCACTGCTTTGGTATTCTGTCTCTGCTATCACAGACTCCTCATCACTGACACATAAGGAAATGGTATTTCACCCGTGCAAGGCAAGGATACTTGAATGTGTGGTTGATAAAAAGAATAAAGATGCTTGTAAGAGGGATTTTTGCTGCCCTGTAATGCTACTTAAGATCTTGTGTTCAGGCTTTCTTTGTGTGCTGTTTAATGCTATGCAGTAATGATAAGTATTTTAGCCATTTGCCTTTGAGTCTAATATGGTTTCTTGGAGCCTAATATAGTGTACTAGCAAATTTCAGGCTGGAGTTCATCCTTTGTCCAGGTAATTCAGTTTGTATGACAGAAAAGAATACTGAAAGGAAGACTCATCTGTAGGCAGTAGTTTTCCACATAAAGTAAAGAAAAAACAACAACAAAAAAAATCAGCTTGCTTTGGCAGTCTCATTCATCAATAATCCACATTATACTTATTAACAGAATCTGACTAAAGTGATAGTCACAGATTAACTTTAGTGGGTTTGATTTTTTTTTTAATAATAGATAAGATTTGGAAATGTTTAGTGTGTTTTTCCTAGAAACTGTAATAACTGAATGAATTTCATTAGGAGCTTGGGAATTTTACTATTGGTGTAAACAGACCTGAGCTGGACATGTATTTTGGACTTTAACTTCTTCCTGGTTGGTGCATATCAAGTATAGATAATGCTCCTAGGTGTTAATAATTTTTCAGGTTATTATTTTGAAACTTTGGGGGTTTGCTACACCTAAAGTCATCATAAAATAGAAAGCCTAATGGGGAGAAAAGGCATTTGTGATTTAAGTTTATTTGCTTAAACTAATGACTAATTTTGGAGACTGGGGACACAAAGGACATGAAAAATCTTGGAAAAAAGAGTGCAGTTTCTCCTTTCCACCATCCCATCATGATAACACCTCTGATCATCATTTCAGCATAGGGACTAGTATTTCCTTATTGTTGGAAATATACCTACAGAAAGTAGCAGTAAGTAATTTAATAGTCTGATGGACTAAGTATCATTTGTGAGGGTCCTTTTCCTTTCTTTCTTTTTTTTTTTTAAGGCCACTTACTAATAGTATTTTAAATTAAAGCTCTAAAAATTACCTTTTCACTTCATAGACTGCACTTCTTCCCATGGCTTATTTACCCTGCAGTGCTATTTCCATTCTTGCTGCTGTACTCCAGGCTGAGACTGTCAGTTGTGCTTTCCTTTCACTGACAGAAAGAGAAATCCCATGGTTGCCACTGTCAAGAACATTTCTCTGCCTTCATTCCACAGGGACATCAACAAGATGTCTGTTCCTTCTCTAAGCACTCCTCTGTCATGGAGGTGATCACCTAAGCTTGTGCTGCCTTTACTTCTTCCTTCCATTGACAGCCACTGCTTGACACGTTATCATCATGCATGCAGAATCCTGCTCTTCTCATGTGCAAAGGTCTAACTGAACAATAAAAACCTTCAGTCAGTCCTTCCACCTCCCAGGCACTGGGTAAAAATAAATAGCTGAGCAATAACCATTTTCTCAGAATCAATCTCTGAAATGGTTTTTAGTTCTTGGTAAGAAGACAACATAAAGGTAGAAATAGAAAGGTAGCTTAGAAGAAACAGCAATACATAATGTAATTTATTTTATTTATATATGGCCCAGTATGTCTTAATTATTTGTGTACTATTTTCAGGATAAAAATGTTGTTTTAGTTTATATAAAGTTACAGTAAAACATTGCAAAAAACTGTGTCAAAATTNATAAAAGAAAGCTAGGTTCTGAGTCAAAGACTTCACACTGAGAACACATTGCCATCAGCCTCCTCCTGTTTGTGTATAACCATGAAGGGGCTTTTAGCTGAAGTACCTCAGGTGACTTCAGCTGTGCAGAAGACACAAAAAGAGACAGTCTGTTTCTTGCCTAGAAGAATACCAAAAAATTTAAAAAAATCATTTAAAAGATCAAAACAAACTACCCTCTGCATGAAATGCTGCTACAGAAGTGGACTGGAATGTTCTAACCCATCTACAAATTGTAAGTGGTTTGAAGGAGTGTTCCACATA
>VWZD01001556.1:0-15247 GCA_013396695.1 Sakesphorus luctuosus | reverse complement strand
ATTCAAGGTAATAAAGGTATAGAGAAAATAAGAATTGTCTCCTTGCCAAATATTCAAGTAAGCCCACTGGACAACCACTGTTGAGAAACGAGTATGACCAGGAAATATAGTGCTGCCCCCTGAGTAACTTACAACTGAGACTGAAGCAGCGCCAGGCATTGTATAAGCAGTCAAACCAATGTATCTGTAAAAATAATTAAGTTCTTTTTCTTTTTGGTTACTGTCATCAAGGGCATTTAAGTAGAATCTAATCCTAGAATTGTTTTCATGTTAATATCTTTAATCATGCAATAATTTATATGTGGACTTTGAGTTCCCCTCATTCTTTTTCATTTCCTCTCTGATGTTTTTCAAATTCTTCCCATGAATTCTATATTATTCTTTCTTTTCATGCTCTACTTTACTTTTTTTTTACTGCCTTCTTTTTGTTCCTATAAATTAATCCATTTCTTTTACTTACTTCTTATATTTCACTTTTGTAATTTAGTTTAATCTATTTCCCACTCCCAGTTCATACATTTCTTCCCCTTTACTATCCATTTAGCCCACCAGGACTACTCTATTCTAATAGTTCAGCTCATAGTATTCATTTTCTATTCCAATTGTAGCTCATTAATAATGTATAATGTATTCCTTTTCAATACCAAATATTACCTATTTTAGTTTACTCTCAGGTAGTCAAGACTGAGAAAGAAAAAAAGTTAATTGCATTCCACTGGAATCAGAATACAAATAACTGAGAAAAACTTGAAACTGGAAAAGTACCAAAAAGGAAGGAAATTGAGTGAGGTGAGAGATGGACTAAAAAGTAGTAGCGTGTAAAAATGAGCACACACTTTTATGAAATAACTAGAAAAAATGACTGAATTAGAAATAAAACAGAGAATCAATCCTAATGAGCTAGAAAGGGAAAGGAGTAAATACAGACCAAATTCAAACTGTGAGAAGAAAAAGATATTCACAGGAGAGGGACTAAACCTGGCAAGGTGAGGGACAAAAAAAAAAAAGAAATTGTAATATCTTCCCTGTTTACTGCCTAGAGAGTGATAACTCTGCAACTCAGTAGAGGGGAATTGCTTTATTACGAATACATTCTGTGTGTAATTAGCACTGTGACACAGTTAATGGCAACTTAAGCATCAGCCTATCTGAGGAGCAGTTGTATTGCTGCTAGAACAGGCATTTGAGGTATTTCAGCTTAGCGAGGAAAAGACTCTTGAACATTGGATTATTCTTTGATCTCATTCCTATCGTGAAATCTGGCTTTTCTTCAAACTGCAGATAATTTGGCTGTCATAAACTGGCAGCATAGTTTTGATTACATTGTTGTAATAAAATTGTGCCCAAATTGGTTTCAATGGAATTCTGACACCCGTTTGTTAAATATTGTTAAATTTCTGCATTGAACCAAAAGCCTGAGAAATACTTCAATTGAATCTGACTCACAAATCTGCTGTTGCTACTGGTGTAATATTGTTTCCAGTAGTTATACAGGCTACATTGTTGTAAGGTGCTCTGCGTAGCTGTTTTAAATATAACAGAGTGGGGAATACAAGGAAGCTGCAAAACTGAGCCAGAAGTGTCCTTACTGTGTTTAATTTACAAAGAAGCCACTGAAACTTTCAGGTTGCTAACATTTAAATAGCTACAGTGTTGGACTTAACCCTCAGGCCAAACACCAGAGTTGTGTTCTTGTGACAAAGGTGGCTAGAGGTAACCCGGACTGCGCTAGGAAGAATGTTGACCATAGGCCAAGGAAGGTGATCTTTCCCCTCTGCTCAGTACTGGTGTGGCAACACCTGGAGTGCTGAGTTCGGTTCTGGGCTCCCCAGTACATGAGAGACATAAGTGTACTGTAGGAGGTCCAGCAAAGGGCTTTGAAGATGATGAAGGGACTGGAGAATCTCACATATGAGGAAAGGCTGAGAGCTGGAGGAGAGAAGGCTTAGAGGCATCTTATCAATGTATATAACACCAGAGGGGGAGAATGCAAAGCTGAGATCCAGGCTCTTTGCAGTGGTTCCCACTGACAGCACTGACCAGGCACTGACACAGGTTGTCAAGGGAGGTTGCAGAGTCTTCACCCTTGGAGATATTCAAAAGCCTTCTGGAATAGTCCTGGACAATGAGCTCTTGATGGCCCTGCTTGAGCATGAGGGTTGGAGGAGGTGACCTCTAGAGATCCCTGCCAATCTCAACAATTCTGCAATCAGCACTGTAGGCCTCTGAAAAAAACCCACTGTTGAAGACCTGGGCTCTTCCATTGCAGTGGAAACAACTTCTAGGCAAGACCTCATCCTGGATGTCAATCAAGCACTTCAGAACAAGAAACCAAGTAACAAGAACACCATTTTTTTCTTTTCCTCTTAGGTTTTCCTCTCATGCTGAATTTGCTTAAGTCCTGCTGCCAGTCTTTATTTTTAATTAATTATCACTGAAATTTGTGCAGGGTAAACAAAATTCTGTTCCCTTGTTCTACTATGCTATGAGCATTTTGGCTGTATTTTACTACTATCTTGTTTACTTACGACTGTATTTTACTACTTTCTGTTAAAAGAGAATTAATTTCTTTATTGAAAATTCCTCAAAGTTATGCATTTAACTTTAAAGTAAACAATTTTATGTGGAGGAAAAGGACTTCACTCAACAAGCCATTGTGGTTTATTGTGAAAGAAGACCTTTATTACACACTGCACACTGTTTATATAGGGTTAAGGCTACGTTCTATTGGCTAAATCGAACCTCACACCATCAAACTACAAATTCTAATTGGTTATAAACTGTATCTCACAAGTCCAATATTTAGATGAACTCATCCTAAATGTTTTCTGGTACATCTCTGGGGTCCTGTGTGAAAGTTGGTGTTCTCATGAGAAACTTCTGGGGAGTCGCTGAGAACTCCCAGGGAAGTAATTTCTTCTTTACCATTCAACAGCAGCTGTGGCCATGTTGATTCTTAACTGGTAGCTGCTTCAGTCTCACAGGGTTGATACAGATCTGAATTGCTCACATTTAATTTCATTGTACTAGCATAACTTAAAACATTTTAAAAGAAAAAAATTGCCCCCCCACCTTGTTTTACATTGATACTCTTTCTGAGTTAACCATCAATAAAAAATATTTTTATACAAAACTGAGGATTTCTACATCGATATATAGTGATATCTTTATGTCTATATGGACACCCGTAGTTGTCAGTTCACTACAGTCCTTCTGGCTTGACACAATCTTACTGCTTCTCTCAACTAATCATAGAGAAGGAAAGACTGAAAGAGGACAGAAAAAAAAACAACCTGAAAGCAGCACTAATCATGTCTATAATGTCTTACATCTGGGGAAAAAAGTAATGAGGCACCTCTATTAGGTATGACACTTAGGTTCACTGTATTTCTGTTACACAAAGTACTGTTTAGACATCAGGCACACAGTGTTAAACACTTTCCTAAAGGGAGCAGAAGCTTGGCCCAGATTGCCAGGATTTTCAAAGTGAATGGTTTGAAAGTGTGGGTAAGTTCTGGAAAGATTCAAACTAAAATTTGGGCTTCAGTGTATATAAAGAAAAAATTGTACTGTAGTCTTAGATCAAAACTTCATCTTGAGTTGGAGGAGGGAAAGACACATTCATCGTAAGTTTTGGTGTTTATTTTTGAGGTTATTTTGGTTTGTTTTGTTCTTTTATTATTTCCCCTCAGATAAAAGCTTAATATAATTTTTTCTCATCTATTTCTATAGTAGCTTGGAAAAAAGAGAGGAGTTGAATAATCTCAAGACTTGTCATAATCCTCCCCCTCACTGCCACTTACACAAAAAATAATAGAAAAAAACAGTGGTAGTTAAATGTGAGCATATTGTTAAAATGATAAATAAGCCAGAAAACAGTCACTCTTGCCGATGTGTGTCTCAGAGAAATCCCCAAGCAAAGTGCCAAACTTTCATGGAGAAGTGGCATGTTCCTGGGCAGAGAACCTACTGGTAGGATGTTCCAAAGCAAGGATATCATATATAGCTTGCTGAGATTTCATAAACTGCACCTACAGAATATTGTTCAGGATTCTGAAGAATATAATTAGATGTGGAATAGTGGGAGGACAGCTGCTGTAATGTGATGATTTGGGGCCAATTTTAGGAATAGAACTGCCTAAATTTGGACTTGTTTTGCTACAGTCTAAAATGTTTATTCATTTCAGCTCAGCTGCACTTTTGGGAGTAGTTTAGTTACATGCCCCAAAACAACTATAATACAGAACCATAGTGGAAGCCAGAAAACTCACACAGAATAAACATAATTTAAATGAGTCTGCAGGCATGTTGGGTAGGCAGGAGAATGGCACAAAAAGTCAAATCCCTCAAAGTCTGGACAGCAGCATAGTGTAACTTACAAAAAATAAAATAAAAAAATCCTCCACTGGGCCTCTGAAAAGTGCTTTTGGAGTCCAGAACTTTATTTAATGGTACTGTGGGAGCATGTAAAGAGGTCCCTTGTGTCCACCGCCAAACAGCTTTCTTGGGCCTGTGTGTCAGAGAAGTTCCATCATCCTCAGCAGAGTTTCTCAGCAACCACTGGTCTTAAAATTGTGGATAGGTTTTTGAATTTCCTTTCCTCACTTTTACACAGGTGAAATGCTATATTTTAGTTGGAGTGATATTATAGCTTCAAGATTCAGTTATTTTCAGCTGTGCTGTTGAAATAACCATGAAATAACCTTAAGGAAGGTGAAAATATACTTTGATATGTAAGCACTGAAGAAAATTACTTCATGTTCAAAGTATTTGTTTATTACTGTGTATTCCTAAATCAGTATCATCTATAATACATAAAAGGAACATATTGCACCTATCTTGAAATCTGGAAGTCTAGTTCCAAGATTTAACGGTGAATAGAGTCTTTTTAAAATGTAACAGGGTTTTTAATTATTTTAGAAACCTTCATAGTTGTTGTGATATTTACTTACTACTGCTTTGACCCTCACAAGATCCCCTAAGGTATTCTGCTAAGGTTTCACAAGTGCAAATATGAGTTTGGTTCAGGTGAGGAAGTGCAGTCCTCAGCTTCCAGACTTGAATTTACAGTCATGGTGCCCTTATCTTCCCACCAGATCTTAGAATATCTAATACAGGGGTGGTAGTTGCCCTATGGCTCTCATAGGGACAATGAGGAGTTTATCTGTGGTCAGCCAGTTTTCAGTAAATTTAGTACTATTTATTCAAAGGTTGAAAAAAAAGACACCATAGAAATGTATATCACAAAGCAATCTGCAGTTTTTGCACATTAGAAGCACATAGTACAGGCAAAAAGAAATTATTTGTTTCTCTAGTCCATGTTGCCAGCTTTCTCCACTTTGCCTCAGATATGTCTGACCTGTTTTTAGTCCTTTCACCAACTTCTGTGTGAGGTTTTTTAAATTGCAGCAAACTGTTTCCCCAGTCTGCAGTAAGGACTGCTTTGTCTCCTTCATCTTACTACATTAACCCAGGATATCAAACCTACATATCTCATTGGTAGCAGTAATACATTTTGGCAAAATCTTACATACAATGTATCTGAATAAGATTCAGAACAATAATCTTCAGTGTTCATATTTGCAAAGTCTTACCCATCAAAAGCATAAAAAATAGCTTTTAAAGACTAAATTATTGTAAAAATTTTGGATTTTTACCACTGAAAGGATGAATAGGTTTAAGGGTTTGTACTGGTTCAGGAAAATTGCAACACCTCTTTGTGTAAGGGGGTTTAAAAATACTGGACAGAATAATGACCCCTTTTGACTTTGTTACGGGGCAGGAATGGTAGGTGAATGATTATCAGTGGTTTCGAGTTTATGTTTCCCATTAATCCCCATGCAAAATGTTCTACATTATTCAATACGTTCCTGTCTTTCCCAAGCCCCTTAGAGATCTTCCAGAGGTGCTGACCTAACAGTCAATGAGCTGAATTTAGGCCCTGTGCACATACGTAACTCATTCACAGAAAGTATTTTGGTCAAGGTTGTGAGCTAGTCATCATCTAGGTTAAAGTGTGGCCCAAAAATATCACTTTCTATGACAGATGGTAAAGGGATAGCTTCCATATATAGCATTGTTTAAAACTGTGACAGAAATCTTCTCTAGTGAAACTGAAAAGTTTAACTTCACCTTTCAAAAAAAAAAAATGACATTTATATCTTGCCTGATGTAACAGCTAATAATAGTTACTTGTCTGCTACTAACTGACAAACCTGATTTGCAAGACAGCTCTTTTCACATGAGTTTCTCTAAATCGGCTGCTTACCCTAAAGAGAAATTGTAATGATTTTACTACTGTGGGGCAGTAAAGGGGAAATGACATGATAACTTTCCATTTCTTGAGGCAAGAACTAAGGAAGAGTGACTGTATTTTTATAATGTCAAGTTGAAGTGGAAAACAATTTTACTTTACCTGTAACCAGGTAGAATTTTTTTGTGATTTTGGTCTACATTATGCACACCACAGTCAGTTCTTAATCAGCTCATTCCTTTTGGGTTACTTGAATTGCCTAATTATTAGTCTTCTTTTCACATATAATTTTACAGCATTCATATTTATACTACATTCTTCTCAATCCCCATAAGGACACTATAGATTAGGGGTTGAATTCTTTACTGTCTTAGTACTATCTTATCCTCCATTTATTTGAGTTTTCAACTGAATTTACCTATGTCAACAAGTAAATAAAGATTCTAATAACATATTTTAATTTATAATGTTCTGTACTAGAATAAAGATTTTTTTTTTGTATTGAGGTGAACAAGGATAGTTTTTTTGCAGAGTATTAAAGAAAAGAATGAAGCTAAAAAAACCCTTCACACCTCCTCAAGATATCTGATTACTGTTAAAAAAAAAAAGAAAATCAACCATTGTCAATGGCTGCCAGGAAGATTGCAATGTTTAACTGCTACAATACCACCACTGCCATATTAGTGGCAGATGTTTTTACATTGCATTATAAAAACAAGTTAATACTAGGACAGCTGTGTACTCTATCAGGTGTCTATAGTTCACTGTATTATGAGAAACTGCATCTCACCTTTACACTGTAGTGCTGCATTACAGCTGTTGAACAGCCAGAAGTATCCTATCTCCCCTGCCATTTTTACACCACTTCTGCATCCTCTCAATAGGTTCAAACTAACTTGTATAATTGTTCTTATTCTTTCACAGTTACAAAAATGTACTACAGTTGGCTTCTAGGAATAAGTGGCTGAGGCATGACACATGGCAACAGAAATGTAATTTTTCCGTAGCTGCTATGTGACAAAGTAATTGTCTGAAAACTGATTTGTTGCTTGAATCTCAACCCTCCAATTCTGATGCCTTATTTCGAGTTTAACTTACTATTTCTCCACTGAAACTGCTTTAGCCTCACTCTCTGGTTCATGAAAAAGGAAAAAAAAGTCCAGTCACCAGACAAGTCCATCACAATTTCCAGATCCCTTAATGTTCAAGAGAGTGAATTTAAAGAAGATGATAGCCTTATTTCTACATCTTAGTAAGTGAATCCTAAGAAAAGGCTATGTTCCCAATGTTCCCAATTCTGTCTTTCTCCTGCTGTGTGCTTCCTCTTCCCCTTTCCCTCACTGCCTTTTTTTTTTTTCTGGCTAGACCTCTGAGAAACAGTACTGTTCATGGCAACATCAGGGTTCTGTTGTGATTTTTTATTGCATCCCCCCAAATGCCATAAAAGTGAGTTGAGATGATATAATGCAGATATTTAGCCTTATGGCATTGCTGAAAACTGTAGAATAAAACAGTTGGTTTGGTTGCGTCTTGTCAGTATTTTGACTCCAGACCAAATGCCACAATGTGCCCATATATTTTCAGGATTTAACATCACTTGCGCAGTTGAAGAGCATATTTATTTGGCAGTCTGCAGCCTCAGTGGAGTGGGTGTGCAAAGCACAATTTCAGGTTTTATCCTTAGAGGCTTGGATGTTTGTATTGTGTCAGCCTTATCTTGGTTGGGAAACACTTTAGGATGTTTGCCCCAGCAATTGCTTTTGCTGTTATATCTATTAGTCCTTTGCTGTAGCTGTTCTCTGTGACAGTTGCCTGCTAAACAGCACTAAGCTCACAGCTCCTCTTGCATCGTGTTGCATCTGTTCCCTTAGAACTAGAAAGGCTTATTGACATCATTATGTCACTTATTATGCAAAACTCAGCCTGAGATTCGGTCCTCAAAAAATACCAAAATATTTAAATATTATTTTAAGACATTAACAAATATGTAAAATCATAGACATATTCCAGATAATAGATAAAAATATTAAGTGAATACAAACCTCAAACATTAAGTCAATATAATAAACATTAAATTAATAGAAAGAAGAAGATGAAGAAAGTAAGGATAAAGACTTTGTGATACATTACCAGTACTGTGTCTGAAATAAATTCTGGAAATATCACCCATTCTTTGCAAGATGGTTTCTAATGCAAAACCTGAGCTAAAGTTCTGTGTGTTTAAGAGGCAAAATCTTTTTTTATCTAATGTAAGTAAAACTGACATATAATTCCCTCAGAATTTTAATGGGTACTGAAATACCTTAGTCTCCTTGGAGTAACCATAGTCACACATAGTCATTTCTGAAAATGTTATTGAAATTGCTTCAGTTATCATTCTTTGTGAAACATAACTTTCCTCTATAGGTCACTGAGAATTCTTTAAGGTGTTCTAGTTTTCAGTATGACTTCATTTGCAGTTGCTGGAAGACTACATGCCAAAAATACAATTGAGAAGTTGTTTTCCTTTGAACTTTTAATGAACAACAACAATGAAAAAAATACACAACAAATTTAGGATTTTTAAAATTTTCTTTAATACTGTTATATAAGCAATCCTTCCTTATGATTTCTCACTTCACACCCTCTATTAAATCTACCTCCCTCTGACCATTTCTGCAATTTTCTTATTCCTTTGTTACCCTGTGAAATAGAATGTGCTTATGCCTCTTCATAGAAGGTGACTTTTTCCCCCCTCTTTTTCCCTGGCAGCAGTAATCCATTGCTACATGACATGAACTGCATTATTCAAAATTAACTCAGAGTCTTATGCAGAGTATGTAACACTGGATTAAAGTAGTTGGAGTTTTATAATATACAAATGTGTTTATAATATAAAAATATGTATGTGTTTTTATGTTTTAATGTATTAATTGCATAGTCATTTATATATATAAAAAAATTTCCCAAAGAATTTTGCAACTTTGCTTAGTAATGCAAAAATCCATGAAGAATTAGTAAGGGGGGTGTCATTAGAATTTATGTCAAAAAAAATTAGTATCTTTCTGCATCTAAAAAGACAGTCTGGATAGTAGCAAAACAGGATGATGGACAGATCCATGCTCTTACAAGTCACATTAAAAAAAAAAATGAAATTCCTAAAACAGGTCATGGCTGGGAAACACAGGTAATTGACATGCACTGCCTTTAGGTGCAAGCTGAAAGTTCAACTCCAGGTGCCACTGTTGTGACATGTGGGTGCTGTGCTGACCTAAAAATTTCAGATTCTGATGGAATCCTGTTCTGTTGGGTCAAAGATTTGTCTTCCTCAAGAGTCTTTAAACCTGCGTGCTACACAACACTAACATGAGAGTTGTACTTAATCTGCTTCTGAGTTACATGTAGCTAGAATTGCAGGCTCTGCACCTCAAGTTATAATAGATAATACAGTGTATATAAAGACTAGATTTATAACTAAGAACTCAGAGATAAAGAGAACACTGAGAGAACGCTGATATTGGCAAACTAGACAATCAAATTAAAAATCACAAATTTCTTATTTGGCTTTTTTTCTTGTAAACAGATTATAGCCTTCTTGAACTTGAATAGTTATGTTTCTATATAAATTCATCTGTAATACTTCAGCTGAACATAGGTTATTGCTAGCAAATATTCAAGATTTAGCTTATTTTGAGCAGATACAGGTAACATATTAATTGGATGAATGTAATTACTAAACCAGGTTTTTAGGGCCAATAGAGCTTCATCATTGACTTTCCCTGACCAATTCCTCAAGATTTCTGCTGGTATAATTTCAGTCCCCAGAGTACACCTTGAAAATGAACACAAAGCAAATCAATTTATTAAATTTAAATTATGTCCATGACCAGTATTGATCCTCTGTCTGAATCAGACACTTTCTTTTCTATGAAAGTATTGTTGAACTCAAATATATTGATAGGAGGAGTAGATTTTTTTTTCCAAATGTGACAAATGAAACAAGACATGTTGGAGGCACCAGAGCAACCCTGTTGTGTCTGAGGATGTGGGATTTCCATTTATTCCATTTCTTAATTTCTTTTGTGATAGAATATCCAGGATGGATGTTAGAATGTGGAAATTTATAATACCTGATGGCTGTTGTAAGAGATTTGCCACCTTAAAGCTTTTTCTTGTGTTGATACTGATATTTTTCAGGTGAAGAACTGCAATACGGATGACATACATGACTATCAGAAGGCCAAAAAGACAGGAATAAAAAATTTTCTATTGCATGGTTTCAACTATTATAGCCTCCCTTTTAAATATTAATATCCTCCCTCTCTTTCTCAGTTTGTTGAATTTTTAGCTTCATTAGATTTCTCAAGAGGGTCAGAAACACAAAGAAGAGAATTTGGACTCTCACTCATGTACACAGGATTCTGGAAGTGCACAGGTTTTCCTATGAGACACAGAATCCCCAGAGCTGCTATCAAAGCAGTTATAAGCATGTTTTTGTCACCTGCTGAGAACAAGCCTGTCTTCTGTCCTGTTTCTCATTTCCTCAAAGTATAATTTGAAAATGACTACCAGGCCCATGTAATTTTCTCTATATTGGATATCTTGTGATGCTACCTGCATTTCAGATGGACAGTCTGGCATTCTGGCAGTAGAAATCATTCCTGGCATCAATTAATACAATAATGACTGAAGTTCTTTTCAGTATATCTTCCACTATGGAAAAAAGTTCTGTTGTTCCTCAGTTGATTTCAGAGTTTTTCAGTCACCCAAAGCTTGCATGAATATAAACAAGACATGTAATCTATACCTTAAGAGAACAAATCTAGGGATTTCCTTTTCTTTTTAATCTTTGAAATAATGAAGAGAACATTACTAAAACAAGATTTAACATTCTGTGCCCCAGACTAATATTACACTGACATCTACTTAGAATTGGCTATATACAGAAGCTAAGAAATAAAGCTGTGAAGAAACAAGTGCTCAATTAGTTTTGTCTGCTATTTTCAAAATTAATTTCAGAAGATCACAAAGCACACTTTTCAATGCCATGTGCAATATACCAAGGCTAATAAACCTCCCAAACAGGGAGTACATCTGTTATTCATTCCATGAAAGAGTGGAGCATATGCTCATATTTTCTTTGAACAGAAGAGGATTTTTCTAATATCCTTTGTTCAATGTGTTGTAACATTTACCAGCTACCACTGCAAAGGTAAGTCTATGACTGAGTGTCAAACTGATTAATTCCCCTTGCCATTCCCACCTCTCAAACACACAGGCTGCCTGGGAACTCAGCCCCAAGGCCATTAGAAATATTTGCTTAAGATCAACTTGTTTGATTAGACTTTTACTTGATTACTTTCATATATTTGACTAATGCTTTATGGAGCACTTGATGGCCTATATAAAGACTTTTAGGATTAGCTGTATGTGAAAAACTGGTGGACACTGAAGATACTATAATAGGGAATATACATGTTTTATTCCTCAGCTTGACCTGTCATCTAAGAATTTGAACTGCTAAAGCAGATAAAGGAGATATAGCAGAGGTATATGTATGCTCTTTCCTGTCTTCCCAATGGATTAGTATTGGACATCAGTACCCTTCCATTTCACTCAGAAATCTGTATTAGGGGAGCTAATACAGTTCTGTCAAATTGGTTTAGTGTTTATTGAAAATTAACTTTTCAACATTTAACAGAATATAATATTCTGAAAACCCTCAGTGTAACATATAAGTCATCCTATTATGTTTTAAAATAATGATGGAAAATCTACTTACTTTCCAAGAAGTTTTGTTTTGTAAATAAACTTGAAGGTTTTCTTCATGAGAACTGATTGATGCAAAACAGTTCTGAAAGAGTTTTCAATTATTTTGACAAATTTTTATGCTCTGAGCAGTGTTTGTCATAACAAGCATGACCACACTTGAGAAAAAAACTTATGTATTATTTGAAAAAAGCATTTATTCTTTACCAGTATTACTTCCTGAGTGATGCAACTGATTACAGTTACTTACCAAGGTCAATTATTTTAATAAACTTGCATCTAAATATATATCTTGGAAAATACGAAATTTGGCAGACTAGGGTAACACATTTGTCCTTATGGGCTTTGGACAGCTGGTTTTGGTTTTTTGTTTGTTTGTTGGGGTTCTTTTTGTTTCTTTTTGTTTTTTGTTTTTGTTTTGGCATTTTTTTTTGAACCGATGAAGCAATGAGTGAATTATGTAACTCATAAAAAAACAGGTAATAAACATTTTATGCTACCCCGATGTGTATTCTGCTTAAGCAACTTATTGAAAGGAAGTGTATTATAGAAAGGGTTTGGGATTTCACAGTAACTACTTTTATATCCCTCTGGCTGTGTTCATTTCTCTAAGAAACATTTATGGAATAGTAGGAAAAAAATAATACATTAGAAAGAAGAAAATATGTGAAAATTGCCAATATCATTTTTTTAATGTAGTCCCTCCTCTAAAGAAAAAAAAATCCCCAGCTTTTTAGGTGATATTTATGGATAGTTAACTATAAGTAAATGTTATTTCCTCTAAAAAATAGGCTTTGATGTCACTTTAATTTCATGTGGAGGACTGCAATACTGAACTTTATTGGGCCAGTGCTTCTGGAGCAAGTATAATCAGCTTGCATAGAAGCCTACAGAAACTTTGGAAAGAGAAGTATAAGAAACAAATATTTCCTCAGAAGACTTTTTTTCTGATTGTTTAGAGTGTTTTTTTCCACTCCTTGTCTCCCTATGAAACAATATCCTGGAGATGATTTGGTGGATAGAATGAAGTTGGAAATTTAGGATAATGTGTGTAGTGCATGAATCTGATCAAATTTACCATAGAAAACATGATTATGCTTGCAACTGTAAGCAATTAGCATGATATTTCTTTCTTGAAGATTTTTAATCAACAGCGTTATTATAGATGTTATGTCAGAGGGGAGGTATTTGAGGGAGAAGTCTTGCAGGAAATCACAATGTGGCATATGCACGAGAGGATTTGAAACCAATCACAGAATTCCATTCTACAGGAATCACTCCAGAGANACTGAATTTGCAGAGGGGAAAAAAAGGAAGGAAAAAAAAAAGTGTATAGAGAATAAGAGGTTAAAGTTTTATTGATGTTTTAAGATATAAATTTGAAGAAGTAGGCCTGCAGAAGGCATAAACTGATTGTCTATCTAGGTCTCACAGCAGTATAGTTGATTAATATAGTCCTAATATGTGCAGCAAGGAAAAAAGTTGAAGCAGAGCTTTTAAAACATTTCTGTGGGCTCAGCAACAACAGTCAATGTACTCAAAGGTAATAGAATTTTAAATGGAAAGTAAATACTAATACACTTGTTTGGCGTGAGAGTGGCAAAGCACAGCCTCCAAGTTATTCAGGTCTATAAAAATAAGATCAGGGCAAAGATTAAAAAGAAATGGTGTTTTCTCAAATATACTAAAGCATACTCAAAATCAGTTCCATGTTTGAAGCAGAACAAGGAGAAATATTTTCTTCTCTAGGGGAAGATGACAAAATCAGAATCTTCACATCACAATAGCACAGCATAGGCTGAAAGGATGATGCTCAGCTTTCCCTGGAGGGAGAAAGAAGACTTGAGTAGTTCTCTCCAGGTACGAGAAGAAGCTAAAGAAATCACAAGCTGCGTTTTGCACACTTCATTCATTTCAGTAGTTAAAACCAAACTCTGAAAAGCACCAGAATTTGAGTACAAGGTTACAATAATGTTGGAACAATGTTTGCTGACATGTCACTCTGCTGCATACGATGGAATGGCTATGAAATATTTCCAAGTATCTCTTAACAAAAGTCAAGTTCATAGAAAGAGACCAAAAGCTACAAAAATCAGTAAAAACCATGAAAGGCTAACATTGGACTTCTAAATGTGTATGGGCAATTTTAGACTGAGAAACCTAATCTATTTCTATATGTAAGGCTCTTTGCTTTCATAACTTGGTCTTTTCCTTGTTACCTCCAGTACAAAAGACTATATGTGAATTGGTAATTCAGGTAGCGCTTGTAAAGCTCTGCCTATCACAGCATCCTTATCCTACATCAGGCTCATACCTGTATGTGAATCAGTTTCATTCACTTCCCATTTGTGTTTTTGTTGTGAAGGAAGGAAGTTTAGACATTTCCACTGTAAGGAAGCCTCAGTGTACTCTGACCTTCACAAACAGAAAACTAAGATCCTGGAACCCACAATGAGATGCAGCCAGAAGCAGCCATGATACAAACACTAGGAAATAAATTTATCAACAAATTTCCCAAATACATAGGAATCCTTAGGTTTTATATCAGCAATCTGGACAAGTGAATTCTTGGTTTCAAAAGCTCCAGTTATCCTTACTGAAAGAATTTAAACGAGCTTGAGGCAAAAGTGAGGGGAAAATACACATAGTTCTTACCGAGCCCACCAGATAACAAGACTTTTCTCTACTTTGACCCTTCTCTTGTCCATATTCCAGCATGAGTGAGCTAGCTGTAAAGCTCTGTCTGTACATCAATCTGTTCACTCCTTTGTGAATCAGTTCAACTCTAGTGCACCACAATGAAGTGCGACAGAGTTGTCAGCTGCTGTATGACAGCAACACTGCTTTGTAATTGGAATACTGTAACAAGTCTGTTGCCTTTTGGAGGATGCCTTTATGTTTGACAAGCAGCTTAAGATTGCACATGAAAGGTAAATATCTTCCAGGAAATTTACATTTAAAACACATCCAAATATTTATACTAATGCCAGTTTTGGTAACTGTTAACATTTTAGGTTCTTCTAATTGATCTGTATAAATGCTTTAACAAATTTTTCAACAGCTCAGGGATGATTTTAAGTGTTTGGGTAACAGTAGTTGTTACAACAAGAGAAATGCTTGCTTATGTTTTTTTCTTTACTAATTAAATGATAAATTACTGCCTTTTCCTACAGTGAGATCCTTCCATAACCAACTCTCTTAAAAGAGAAAGAAGTAAATTATTTTCTGAAGGAAATCAGGGATAAA
>VWZD01001553.1:71361-82149 GCA_013396695.1 Sakesphorus luctuosus | reverse complement strand
GAAAAAAGACAACACAGGAAGAAACGTTCCTCACCAATAGCACCTAAAGAGACATTCCACTGTGCCTTTTGTGACCGGACCTGCCTATCCCGTATCAGCCTTTTTAGCCACCAGCACACTTGCAGCAAGCGTGGGTAGTGCCCTTCCCAAATCTTTGTTCATGAAGCCTAGCCGTGGTGGTGATGGTGATGGTGGTATTTTGGTATGGACATGCCCCCCTGTAGAATGGGTAGACTATATATTTTAAGGACTTAAAAGAATTCTTTCAGGAAGGAGTCAGGAATATTTATGTTTGATATTTATGCTTCAAAAATTCCATCTCTGAACTTAGAATAAAACATGAAATGAGATGAATAAACTCTTGTCATAAGTACTAGCTTGATTAAAAACAGAGTAAATTTCTGGTTTTATAGCCTTACTCCTAAATACTACAGCATAATATTCTTAGTGTAAATACATTTATATATATGCATACATAGACACAATGTTGTACTTTTTGTTAGAACATTTCCTCAAGTTAAAAACCCCTACTCATGGCAGTCTTCCCTTTTAGAGAATGGTAATAATTATTACAGATCAAATTTTATCCTCGATGTGTAAACCAAGAGTAATCCATTGCATTAAGTGGAATTAAACTGTAGAAAACCAAATTGAGATCAAAGGTCCTGTGATCCTAATTTCAAAACTGCTAACCTAAATATATTAAGTATGTGCTTACGCATTCTGTCCTTATCAAACAAAGGATGGATCACCATCTTCTTTTTTTTCGTGGAGCTCTTTAAAATAGCATACTTTGATACTGCATTTTCCAGAAGTTACATTAACAGAAGGATACAGTAAAATTAAAATGTTATGGGTTTAGCCAGGTAGGCCTAAATTTAGGCTTTAAAACTCAGATTTGGGCCTGAAATTGTCAGCTGCCTTGAGCTGGGCTGAGCTAGCGAACAGCTGACCTCTCCTAGCCAATAGTATTGTAATCCACCCCATCTTACATCATCTCAATAGCAGTAAAGTCCAGTGTGTGGGTGTGGCTTAGCTCAGTTCCACCTTGGCTGAGGTACAGAGAAGGCACTATGCTGTCCCAGGAGGGATGGGGGGGCCCAAGCCCACAGCACTGGCTCACCATCATGTTATCTTAGGGAAGTAAAATGTTTGTTCTTAGTTCTTCTCTTTGCTTAAGTTTGTCTTTGGGGAATTGACTTTTCTTTAGAATGATTTGTAGTCAGAATGGTAAAATCTGTGCTTATTGGGGAGTGGGAAGTTATTTCTTGTTATATAAAACTTGTGTTAAGTGTGTGTTATATTGTAGTTTTCTCTTAATTTTCTCTCTTCTGTATAAATACATGTAGTTAGTTTCAGAAGAAACCTGGCTTTGGGGTTTTTTTTCCTCTCCCTTTTCTTTGTCCCTTTGGCTGGTTGGGGGGAGGAGGACCCTTTTTCTCTGTACTTGGGCAGTTGGCGTTTTGCCAGCTCAACCCAAGACACTTCTCGTCCATCACCTCAACATAAAAATTACACTTCAAAAGTCACATGGCACAACTATTCAGTAACTTCTGTTACTGAATGGTAACTCCATGCATGTTGTTATGCAAAGTTAAAATTAGGAACTTTCTCTTAACTTTCATATTTGAAATTTATTCAATTTTTTTCTTATTATGCTGGAAAGTACAGAATATTAGTTTCACTTACTGAAGTACGCATACTGGCAAGAACGGTGCATAGATTTACATTTTAAAGGTTCTTAGGGAAATTGTCTTTCCTGGGGACATACTTCATGACTGTTATTATTGCTATTGGAGGTTACACATGTGTGTAGAAGAGAAAGTATGCCCTGTAAGGTAAAACAGAATAAAAAAAATCATAAAAGGTATGTTAATTATTTATAACAAAAAAAACCCACCTTGAAATTATATCAAATTAAAAGGACATTTATTTACTCACAAACAGGATTGTTTAAATCACAGGCCTTGCCCATAGCGAAGCCAAATAAGTGACAAAACATATTAACCTTATCATAGATTTTTTCAGACACAATACCTACAAGGAGTGTCTGGTTTCATCAGATTAAGCCCCCCCCTCCCCCACGCCTCCACCTCCTCTTCCTCTCAAGTGTTGAATTTTGCCAAAGACTACCACATATTTGACAGGCCCCACCCTCAAACAGCCTAATTTAAAAGGTTTTTTTCAGAAGTCCCTCAAGGAACATAGTCCAAAGCAACATGTGATCTGGTGTACTTGTCAATGCAACAGTTGTTTTGGTATTTAAAAAGACAAGGTAGTATCTCCAGCAATTTTTGTGTTAGAAAAAGTGGTAAGTCCTACATGACATTTCCTTTAGTCCTAAAACATTCAGAATGGAAGGAACTGACCTGATCAGTTCAGGAGTTTATGTAGCAGCTGATGATGTTAATTCTGGATATTGAAAGTGCTAGCACCACTGCCCTAAATGTTGGGATATCAGAATAGTGATACAAATTTATCTGAGAACATATACATTATATGGGATGGAGCAATGCTGATAGAAAACTAAATGCTTCTCTGGCAGAAGAGAAGAAAACCTCTTGAAAATGAATTGGTCGATCGGAAGTAAAACACAGTAATATGTATAGATCAATTTGTTGTATAGCTTTGCAGTTTATCACTGTCCAAATAGCTTGTATTTACCTCTGTATGCACTATTTAGCTAATCAGTGTATCTGACATCTTGCCCTATGCAGTGTATCATAGAGATTACATTTAAGAATACACATTGTCTTCAAGAATTTGCTTCTGATCCAAATTGTGAAATTGGAGAGGTGTCGCTTTCAGTGGTTTTCAGAGTTATAATCTTAGAAAACATACAACTCTGTATTTGCAGTCTTGAGCCTTTTATTCCCAGAAACATTTCTGATATAACTCATTCAGCATAAACAGTTCCTTACACATTGGACCATCAAAATGATATCAACCCACTCTACTGTCTCAGTCATGCAGCAGTATTACAGCTGTAGTCTTAGAGGACAAGGAAGTTTTACAGATGGCTTTGTGAAGTCACTGTGTGTACAGAGATAGCCATGCAAACAGCTCTTCTCCATGACTTTCTGAAGATGCTTCTCTAAAGGGACTGTTTTCAATATGGGCCTGCGTGTTCTTTCTCCATTTTAGGTTATGTGCAGTGAAGAAGCCAAAATCTGTATCTGTGTCCTTCTTTCATTTTATGTATGATGTAGCTGAACTTTGGTTTAGGACTAAAGCTATTAGTATTACTATTAACTGCCATTAATAGGATTAATATATAGATGAGCTGAAAATGTGATTATTACAGACTAGGTAATTATCAACATATTTTTGGTATCAGTGTAGAGGGTCTGAGTTCAAAATCCAGACATACCAAGTGTATATCCCTCTGGCTGTGAACTTGAAAATTACATATTTGTTGTTCACATTAGCCCAGTCACTTACGAATGGCAGATGACATCTCCAGAGAAAATAGCTCTACTCTCTTGAAGAAGCTACCCAGGGAAAAGAGCTTTATTAGCTATTATATCTGTCCTCCTCTTGTGCTATTTTATATAGCAAGATCAGCACCTGTAAAGACCAGAAGTATGGGAACCTTTCTCTTATTGAAAACATACCCTGCTCAGTGAGTTGGATGGAAGGAGGAAACTTCTGATACTTTGTGCTGCAGGCTATTGGCCCTGATGTGAATGAGCATGGCTGTAACTGGCTGACATTTTTAGAGTCTCAGGCATGTTCACTGAGGTAAAAATCCATAAAATCTGCTTTGATTCATTGACTGTCTTACCTTCCTCTGTGCATGTCCAGCTGCTGCAAAAGAGTTCCCCTTCCTACATTCCACCCCGAAAGTACTAAGAATGAAAAAATACAAAGAGAAAAGAGGTTTCAGCTGACCAGAAGATGTAAACTGATTAGTGTTTCTGGAATAAGCTGACTTATATGACTATCTGACAAAGAAAAATTCCATTTTAGTTTGTTCTTAAATAGGAAATTAAAACTGAGTAAAAATCATGTTAGCAAATGAAACAAATATAAATTTAGTTCAGCTACACTCTCACTATCATTAGAAATGACGCGTTCTTGATTTTCTGGGAAGGGATCAAGACCGACGTCGGGGGTTCTTGCCTGCCTGCTGAGCTGTGGTAAGAGGCAGTTGTAAAAGCCTCAGGTTAGGTTTGCCTGCCTTGGTACCCGAAGACCACAGGAACAAATCAAACACCTGGAAAGCTTGGTGCCGATCCGTTTCTTTAACAGGGAGGAGAGCCTTTTAAGCCCTCGGGGAAAGAACCATCCAGAAACAGGGTGGAGTTAAGGCGGAGCATGCAAATCCGCTACACAGGATAGGGTAGGATAATCAGTGGGTGGTAACTGGGGAGGAGAGAACAGGGCACTGACAGGATTGGATAGCACCTTAGGGGGAACCAGCCAATGGTAGCTGAACTTACACTGACAGGCTAAGCCCATCAGTGCAGCCAGCACCACAGGAACAGGGGGTAACAGAACTTTTTATTTCAACTTTAATAACAGAACTGGGGTAACTGTTGTCAAGTCCGTGGTATTAAGTCACAGTCCGGCTAGGGACAGTCCTCCTGGACCTTCCATACGTCGAAGTCGGTTTCTTTGTCTCTGTCCTTTCTCCATTGATCCATGTCCATATAGGTCCCATCTCCAACATAGAAAAAGCTCTGTTAGGGCAGGAAGCTAAATTAGTAAATCAATTTTCTGTATTAAAGTCCACTTTAGCTTAGGTCAGCTGCTCTTATAGATAACAGTTCCTTCTGTTAGTGGTATTGTCGTGAGGAGCTCAAAGACTTTGATATGAAATGTGCAAATTTGCCTTTAGCTGCTCAGTAAGTGCCAGAAACTTGCATTGTAAGTAAAAACAAGAGTGAATATTCCATCAAGAAACACCCAGCTGTAGTAAGCTGAATGCCTCATTTTCAGGAGTAAAACAGTTGCCTATAAGTTGTCACAACTTGTATGTATAAAATAGTTCATTTTCTAGCTACATGGTGTTGCCACTTCATTGTCAAAGTCTCCCTTTTTCTTTTCTCCAACCTTTTAAGGATGCGTACATTGTGCAGAGCACAGGAGAGAGTCTCAAGGCTGTCATAAACTCCTTTGATTTTCATGGCTTCAGATGATATTTAGTCTAGAACCAACCAGAATCTCAAAATGTGTTATGCAAATGTAGGCTCAGTTGAGCTGCAATATTTTTAACATTATATGGGTTGGCTTTTAATTTTTATTGACAAGGGGACAAGCCATGAGGAAATGGATTTAACAACTGCAAAGTGATGAATTTTAAAGCTGCTGTTAATGACATTTGAACTCTGAATCTAATTTGTATGTAGGAGGAAGGAATAAAAACAATAATAATGTAATTTTAGAAAATAAACTCAAAGCAAGTAAATAAAAATCGCTCTTTCCCTCTCAGACTCTTCTGTCTCATGTCCCTATAATTTGGGAACTGGAGCTTTGGAAAACAGAACTATAAATGCTCAGGAAACTACAGAAACACATAGAGGTAAAGAAAACCAAAGTATGGAACCTATTCAGTCTCATAAGCTAATATTGTCTTAACATGCACAGACCTTCTTGAACATGAAGAAAGTCCAAAAGGCACACCTGCATTGTAGCTGCTACTCAAACAGCAGGAAGCAGATGCTGTAGATAGCAAAAGAGATGTTTCCATATCTCCCTATCCCCCTTGCATGTTTTTCAATAGGAAAGACTTGACAAGAGAAACAGGAGGGAAGTCAGCAACAGGAGAAAAACCCCTGTAGTTTTTAGGGCTGCTCTCTGCATAAACTAGATGTATGTAAACTTGGACCCACTAGTTTTCTTAGAAACCCCTGCTCTGCAACACAGGGTGTGTCGTCATGTTGGTGAGGCTACAAGCACCCTTATTGCTTCCCTCCTCCAGGTCACTGTATATGTTTTCCTTTTCTGAAACATAATGCTTGACAACATGGACTTCACTGCAAGGGGCTTTCAATTCTGTGCCTGCAAGGTTACCCTCACTACAAACATCTTCTGCAGCTGCTTTTTCTGATAATGCCACTGTCCATTCCACTGTAGTGAAATAAATAATGGACCTGAGTATTGAAAGTATCTTAAAAAATTTAGAGAGAACAGTCCTTACAGTATTTATTCAAGCTGAAGAGATCCAAAAGCCTTTCTCCAGATCTAAGTACCTAGAGAAGTCTACCAGTATTATTACTCAGCCCTGTCCAAGTCTGCTGCCTGAGTCTTCACACCTTAAAAGTCGTCAGCATTATATTTGTGACATTAAATTTACCTAGATGACTCCATTTTTGTTTCTTAAAATATTTTTGGTCTACCATCAGGCAAATCCTACTAAAATACACAAACAAGCTATTTTGCTATCTGATTTTGGTGACTACCCAGACTTCTCTGCTAGAAGATACCTTCCTGCACATACCACAATAACCAAAGTGCACCCTACTTCTTCATTTTTAAGAAAGAATTTGACACACAAACAAATGAACTGAGATCCCTCTTGGAGGGGACTTAACCTTATATTTCTCGCAAAAATAACCTGCACTATCCTAGGTAATGGTGTGCTGAGCTGGGCACAATCCCTGCATTTGGTATTAAATGCAGACTGTTTTGTCTTATGCTTCTCATGCATGGCATTATTGACATCCCAAACCGTCTTTTACCTAACTCGCTCCAGGAACATCATAGTAAGTTTCTTGATCAAGAGAGCCCTCAGTCCAAACAGAGGGAGGAATGAAAATTAAATCAGAGTCTGCTACACTCCAGGTGGTGCTCAGCCCACAAAACTCTTCTGTATATGTGTGAATGTGTCTACTCTGCATGAAAAGGAAAAGGCCTTCAGTGCAAGTATGAAATAGCCAGAGAACTTTGTGATCCATTAATCTGAAGTAATAGTAAATGCCTCAGTCCAACAAGAGAGAAAGATTTGAATATCCTTGTCTTACTAAAGCTCTTTGACCAGCATCATTTTCTAGAACAACAAATAGTCTCTGTCCATACCTCAGTACTTCTGTCAAGGCCTTGAAAGCCATAGCAAGGCCATAGGCATCTAATATATTTGCAAACTTATATCAAGCTGGTTTAATCATGTTTTCTCTGGATCCAGCTCCAGATTCATGACCTTCTTTTTGTCTCAGGAAAGCCCAAATGGTCTCTTACTTCATATAATGCTCTCAAGTTTGGGAACATGTTTATTAGAATTTTTGTATAGCTTGTAAAGAAAATCCTTGAAACAATTTGGCCAGGAAAAGTTATCTTCCAAATAGTGTAGTTAGACTTATTTTGCATCTGCAATTTTATTCACAAACAGTATGTTTATACCCAGTTATAAACAACTCTGAGAAAAAATACCAGTTTTGCCTTCTGACCTTTTGCTGCCTCAAGCTTTCATTAGCTATAAGAATCACCTTCTGATACTGGCAAATGTACGAAGTACAGTCATGCCTTACTAATAAGGGCACTTTCCTTGCAAGGATGGCAAATCATAGGTGATTTTTCAACCTTGATAACAGATTTGAGAAATTCAGTTTCCTGTGGGATAAAAGTGCCTATTAATCCACAGATACTGAAGACACTTGTTAAACCAGGAAGGAATTGCAAACTCTAGAAATTAAGTAGTTTGAACATCTCTTAAAACTCAGTAAGTATTTCTCCAATAAGTGAAATAATAAATCTGATAGACATTTGGCATAGAAGCTTGAGACATACACACACACACACAAAAAAGGAGATTTATACTTCAAATTAATTTGGCAGAGGGCTTGAAAAAGTGTTTCTTGATTTTTCTTCAAAATGTAAATAAATAAGTTGAACACCCATTTGAGGACTACATTTACTGAGTGTCAGATAAAGAGAGTCATATAATGTAGTCTGGTATCCATCACCGCTACTTGCTGAACCTATTAAAAATTCACAGAGCAAGAAAGGTGTCAGGTCCCTAGTAGTTTCTCTGCAGAGTTGGTCTTCAAGGTGGTTCAAGTTACAAGTAAGATCACTCCTGACTCTTTGTTGCTACCTAGCACTTCAGATACATCAGCATGTCATGATGCACTGCTCTGCAGAGACACAGAGCCTAGCTTCACGTATTCAGAGATGACTTATGAACCAGAAACACTAAATGCCCATTAGTGCAGCACCAAGCCTGCCAGAGTTCAATAAAGGTTTGGACAACATTCTCAAGCACATAGTGTGACTCTTGGGGATGTCCTGTGCAGGGCTAAGAGCTGGACTTAATGAGCCTTTTGGGTTCCCTCCAACTCAGAATATTCTATAATTCTTTGAGTTCTGGGCAATTGAGTATTTTACGTCCATTTAGGTGGACACTATGCTAAGGTAATCATTCTGCTGCTGATATCCATGTGGTTGCATCACATAAACACATGTAACTACGAAACATACACTGCATGGAATGAACAGTCCATATCACTGTTTTACAATGCTATAAAATACAGGTCATGTTTTTAGTGAAAATTTTTTAAATTGTAAATGTGCAATTTAGTTGACTGATGTGACATCAGAAGTTTTTCCACAATAGATGCATTAATAGCTGCTGCAGTCTTTGCTTACAGGGAGGCCGGCACTGATTGACGGACACTGTAGAGCAGCAAACACAACAAAAATGGAAAGTGGAAACCAAAAGTTTGTTGCCTCTTCCACTGCAACTACCAGGTGATGTGAAATGAAGCTAAAAGTCACAGCTTCTCTAGACAACTCGTTCTAATTTCTCACCATTCTTCTGAATAATTTATTCCTTATGCCCAACCAAAACTTAACTTCTTTCTGTTTTAAACTGTTGAACCTTGTCTTTTCACTACAAGCCCCATTAAGAAGTCACTATCTTTGTCGTCAACTGTGTATTGGAAGGCTGCACTCTGTGTATTGGAAGGCTTCTCTCCTTTTGTATGAACAACCAGAGTTCACTCAGCCTTTCTTCACAGCAGGGGTCTTCTAGCCCTTTCATCCATTTTGTGGCCCTCTTCTGGATCCATTCTAACAGATCTAAAATCTGATACCTCAAACTACAAAAGAGGTCAAGTTGTCTTGCTTAGGATTATCTTCATGGTCACAGTATCAGTGAATTGACAATTTCATGCTGGAACACTTGTTTTGATTAGTGAAAAGACCTTCAAAGGTAGTTGTCAAGTCTACTCACACGAACTACACAGTAGATTTTACCATAGGTGGTAAAAATTTCCAATACTTAAGGCATATGATATACAACCTAGTCACTTAAGTGTTTAAGTGCAACGTTTAATCATTCAACATGTTTCTAAAAGCATCTGTAACAACTTAGCACTATTCTTCACTTTTGTCTCGTCATAAGAGCAAGCTCTATCACAGTATTCTCATGCTGGAAAATAAAGGATAAGCTCTAAGTCTTTTTAGAAGTGCTAAAGTCTCATTCTCAAATATTTAGGTTTCATACTTACAGCAGCATTTCCATAACACCTTCAATAAATTCAATATTTACAGACCTGAATGTCAATTTAGATTTTTCATTACCACAGCCTTAGGGATTATAAAATGATATGCAAGGATTATTTTATATTGAAAAATATAAAAAGAGTGTAATTCTCATAAATTAGCATGTTAAAATTAGCTTTTAACTAATGTATGTGAAATACTTAGTTGAATGGGTCCAACTAAAAGCTGATTTTCATATTGTTACTATCTCTGGTAATGATATATTAGTCTTTTAAACAGCTCTTCAAATACTATTTTAAACATCTTAAAAATAAAACCCATTTAATATAAATTAGTTTATATTGCTAATGCCTTTCTCTAATGCTACAATGAGAGCATGTCGTGTCAAGATGTTTAGATTGGTCCAGCTTGCTTGTAATTTGTTGCAGTTTTAGAAAGCTGCGCATCATATAGGGAAAGCATTTAACATGGTTACTGGTCAACAGTTTCTCTGAGTAAATACAGTGAGTCATGTATCTTTATAATGGCTGAAACATAAAAGGATTTATCAAATGTGATGATGATGCTTAATTTATGAAGAATATGAGATCTTCACATGTCCAAAATATCCTCATGTCCGAAACTACTGGTAATCAAGACATGTCACCATTTTCACCTCCCAAAGTAAGCATTTAATAACTTATCAAGATTACTGTTCCTGTATCTTGAACTTCATAATTTCTTACTTTTTTGATAAAGTGCAAAACATGCGATAAGAAATAGAAGTACATTTAAGAAGTCTGTGAAACTGTAGTTCCGGTCTGACTGCAGGTAAACTGTAAATCAACAGTTTCAAGGGTTACTCTGTTCAACTTAGCACAGTCCTATAGTCTGTTTTATTGGTGTTTTGTGCGTATAGATTTAATGATAAACATAGACAGAGATCAAGCAACAGCTGCTGTACAAACCCTGCAACTCCATTATTATGTGAACTATTCCACCAAATGTTTCGAATGACCTTTGAAACGCAAGGTGTAAATTTCTTATCAAATCTCAGAGGAACTTATTTCTTAATCTTTTTTCTCCATTCCTGTACTGGTGCAATACATAGTGTGTCTCCCTCGTCTACTCAAGATAAAAAGTATTGCTATGCAATCAGAGGACTCAACCAAAATCAGAGAGAATATTCCCAAAACTGGACTGATTTTTTTTAAAAAAATGTGTCTTGAAATCTAGCAATGAAATAATATTTAAAAGGTATATGTTGTAGTTTGGGATTCTTATGTAAATTCTCTCCCCTGCCACTAACTGCCCGTGCTAGGAGTTAACAAAAAGAGGCGTTAACTGCTGATTTCTTGGGTGGGG
>VWZD01001553.1:53034-70907 GCA_013396695.1 Sakesphorus luctuosus | reverse complement strand
TTCTATTTTGTTTGTCTTTCTATATTTTGAGGACACAATTTTTGAAGAGCAACAATTTGTATGTCCTGCTCCCCATCCATCAGCTTTTTAACATGTTCATTTTTCATGGAATTCCATTCCATTTCATTATGAGTTTGGGTAACTATACAATAAAAACCTCCTCCAAGAAGTGTCAAAACAACTTCAGTAAAAGGTGTTTGCAAGGGAGAGTTGGGTACTTTTCTGTCCTCATGCAAACGTGGTGGTGCTGGGTGTCTGTTCTGTCAGAGTCATAATGCAGCAATTCTGATACATATTAGGGCTGTTTAAACTCTGAGTCAGAAAACCTGTGCCTGCCATTAAACGCACATTGTATCCCTGTTATGTCATTGTAATGACATTTCTTTAATACTAATCCCCATTCTCTTTCAATGCGTAACTAGGGAATGCTAAAAAACCCCAGACAAATTAGTTGATATACCAACCAACCAAAATACCAATCCAAGTACTGAAATTGTGTGGTGTATTTCATTAAAAATATATACATTTTTCAATATATACAAATGGTATATTTTATTACAATGAAAATGCAGATCATGAAAAGGTAGTCCATTATTGTCAAGATTTGAGAACAATAGCATAGTTCTTTTAATTAAAAAAAAATGAAAAAAGTAGGACAAGGAAAGTAATTACTTGCAGGGAATGATGTGGTATGGAATTTTTTATGCTGCTTGTAATTTTTTACCTCAAATATCACATGTGATAGTTAAAAATGTTATTATGCCAATACCAGTAGATGTCAGTACAATCACTGATCTCAACTAAAGTATAGCAGAGAATATTCTTCATATTCACTGCTACAGACAAGTGAAAGTATACTGATGGAAGTTATACCATGAAACACTTAGTGCGGCAGTTTTGCAAAATGATGAGGTTGTATTTTTCACACTAAATCACTTGTAGCATCAGAAGCTTGAGGAGAGTTCAGTTCTAAAAATGTGAAAGGTGTTTTCTAGACGTCTTTATTCCTGAGCAGCAATTTTAATGTCCTTTTTTTTTTTTTCCCAAAACCAATTGAATGTACATTAATGAACTTATAGTATTAACAGAAATAGGTGTTGGGACTTGGCTTTTTCCAACCAGAACCTAGGATCAGAAATCTTTCCAAAGGCACATTAGCTTTCTCTGACCCTTCCAGGAAGAGTCTAGAGCTGAATGGGGTGCAACTCCTATTTGATTAAGCCTATATTACAAAATTTTCCTCTGACTTTCAAGGGAATAGGGGATTTTGAATAAAACTAGAGGAAGACACTCTAAAAGTGGTTAATCCTCAAAGTAAAGAGGGGGTAGGAATGGCATGATAGTGTCCTTAACAAATGCAGAACTAGACTGTTTTGACATCTCTGCATACGGGCATGACAAACTCCTGTTTATCAGCTCTGGTCTGGAAATACTGTTTTTCTACAGTATTGTCATACTGCTCCAGCTCCTCATATTCCTTTTTCAATGTCTTTCTTCTTGAGTTGAAATATTGACTAATCCCTGTTCTCAAAAAAACCCAGTGAGCTGCAGAATTATGACAATGATAATTCTTCACCAGTTGAGTAGTCCCTTCAAAGGCTGGTTTTTTTGCTCAGCGCACCTGTATCTGGAAAGATGTACCTAGACACCAATTGCTGGTTAGAAACTGTAGATACTAATTCATACAGTTTTGAATTTCAGCTTACTTTCATGACTCTTATATTTTCCTGTTACTTTCTACATGGTTATCCTTAGCACCCTTCACAGACATGCTGAAATAAGCCCAAGAAAATAAGTGTCACAGTTAAGCTGACTTCCAGACACCTGGATGTTGCTTGCTGTGGTGACTTTCCTGCAAGCACGTGGACATTTACTTAACCTAGAGACAGGGGATGAAAGATGGAGGGGGACGGGGAAGAACATAGTGGGTGTCTGGTACTGCCTGGTATTGCACTGGAGGGTAGTGTCAGGTCCATGAACCTCTGTGTGGGCTGAGATGAAGAAAGACAAGCAAGCCAAGGATGTAGTGCAGGATTTCATTTTCACTCTGGTGCTATCCTTCATTTTTATTGATGAATATTAACTGAGCAGTGTTTCAATGTGCTTCATGTGCCAGTTTGGCTATTTTTAAGGTATATGCTTTTAACTGTCCTGCTATGGGACTTCTATATCATTTACATGACTGTTTGCATTGGGGCACCTTGGCACAACTGTTGAAAAGAGCATTTGCACTTATTATGTGGCAATGAACAGTTTCTCACTCCACTCCTCCATGTGCAGTAGATACACTTCCTTGGCTCTTCAGCTATCCCTGCATAGGTGACAAACTGATCCACAGGACACAAGACTTGAAATACAGAGGCCTGGCTTATGTCTCTGTATTTGAACTGCTCTGACAGCCATCTGCCCTCCTGCTACTTTTTAATCCAAAGATAGTAAAGTGTTTTACAAATAGGAGGTAAGAACAACAAATGCTGCAAGAGGTATGATTAAGACCTGTTTTGTTTCATAGAGAAATTTGCAAATAAATGTTATGCATGAATGTGATGAGATCCAAGCTAAGCAAGAAGATTTGCTTGAGTCTGAGCCCCACAAACGTCATATTCCTGTTATACTTCTATACACATCTATCTTTTATCAAAAATATGTGTGTATGGTGTTTATATAGGCAGTTAAGCAGGTGGGACCATATATAATGTGCTGGTAGATTTAGAATCACATTGAAAAGTAAAATAGCTGACAATGCTAACAATACCGTTCTTGCTTATTTATAGTATTTGTCTGCCAAGACTGTGATTCCTTATTTTTTCCTGCAATAGTCTATGCCAATCATGACACTTACAGCAGAAAATTAGATTCTCTATGATGATTTAGATGTTAGTGCTGTCATTAATTGTTGACAGAGAAACACAAAACTCACTCCAAACCCCAAAATCCTTGGCTAACATGCAGAATCAAATCAGTTGAGGTGTTTACCTGGAACTGAAGAAGGAGTGAAATAAAAATGTCTGTTAAATGATTCTTTTTCAAAAAAAGTAGTACAAACTGGTATCAAGTTAAACAAAATCATTATGGGTAAATTTTTCTACTTCTTTAGGGCTTTAGAAACTCATGTAAGAGTTTCATCAAGCCACATGCTCCTGTCTCCTCCCTCTGAATTCAGTTATCTGTGTCTAGTCTGTACAGAAATATCAGTTTCCTATAATGAGGTGGAATATTTCATGAATGATTTGAGAAATGCACAATGTTCTCTAAAGACATCAGAGTAAACAGCACCAGGTCTGTTATTGACTAATATCCTGTTAAGATCAAAGACTAGGAATTGATGTTGTGTATTAAGGGATGGACTAGCCTGAAAGCAAACAGAATGTAACACATAACACTGCATAGCCTCTCACCCATTTCTTCAGTGCTTCTATCTTTCACACAGCATTAGGAGGGCTTGTCTCTATAAATGAGAAAAAACTTCCTATTTGTTGCTATCTGAAGAGCTAAACATCTGAAATTAGTCACAGATATCTTGAAAAAATTCAAGGAAAAACTTGGTTCCCTCAGTAACTGAACTTGAAAAAAAAGATGCAAGTTCATAACCATCAGACAGAAGATAAATGTCACACAATATAACATGACAAATACAGACTTTGTGGGAGAGGGCTGTATTTACTAAACAGTATTGCTTTTTCATTTATACTTTAAAATACCCTTAAAAATTGATAGGAAGCTGCTTGTCTTGAGTTGCCAGGCTGCATAACCATTCAGACGTTGCTAATATTTCCTGGATGAATGTTCATTTTGCATTGCCTGCACCATATAAGATCTTCATGCTATTATGCATGGAAGATCTTTCAGTGCTTTAATAACCGTTTGGTGGCTTAGCCTCACCACTAGGTATCAATATTCACCCCAGGAAGAAAATCATATAATCTACAAGAAAAACCTAGCCATCTAGGATCTCACTGTCACACATCTTTGCTCACTGCTGAAGTGGCTACTTTCCTTCATGCACCCCATCTGACCTGAAGATAGCTGTCTTGACTGTGGTCCATGGAGGTACATCTTTCCAGATACAGGTGCGCTGAGCAAAAAAACCAGCCTTTGAAGTGACTACTCAACTGGTGAAGGGTGTTGAGACAATCTGCTCTGGAAAAGGATAGGTCACCAGATGGTGGCATCACTTAACAACATATGCAACTTGGCGAAAGTTTCCTTCATCCTTCTTACTTCATTCTAGGAACTCAGCAAGTATCAGTTACCCCATAGCATAGTAATTCTGCACTGCCATAAGATAACAAGACACTCCAGTTTCTATAGTTTTGCAGTGAATATTTGACATAGCTTGATGAGACAGGCAGCATTGCTAGCATACTTTAAGGTTAAGCTGGAGTGGGCAGCTGTGTGTTTCTCTACCCTCCATATTGCTTGGAGTTGCAGTGTTGCAAAAAGTAAAGGAAAAGTGAACTGAATAGTGTAAGAGAAGCAGCAGATCTTTACTCTTTTTTTTTTCTTTTTTTTTTCCTTTTGAAGGTTGCCAGACCACTCAGTTTACTGAAGTGACCTTCAGTAATGATAGTTATGAGAGAAACCGACAAATGGGACATGAAAAGCAGCCTCTCCTAATAACGCTCTTCATAGCAACAAACCTCAAACAAACCCTCTGGTGCCACCAGTGTTTTTTCAATTATTTGCCTCAGTCATACAGTGATTTAAGGCAGAGGCAAGACCTGACTGGTGCTAGGAGGAAGGCACTGAAGTTGAAATCCAAAAAGCATCTAGGCACCAATCTCCTAGTCCACAACCTTTCTTTGCTTGAGTCTTCAACACTGAAAATGGACTAAGAGGGTCCCAGTGCTCTGAGCTAAAGGACCATGGTTGCGAGAATTATCAACTCCCAGTGGACCATGAATTTATGTGGGATCTGCTGCTCCACCTGGAAACCCTATAAATCTATGGGGCCTGATGGGATTCATCTGAGAATACTCAAAAATCTGGCTAATGTCTTTACAATGTTTATCTCAATGATTTTTCAGTAGTCTTGGACTCTGGAGAGGTCCTAGTTGACTGTAAACTGACAAACATTGTTCAGGTTTTCAAGAAGGGTGACAAAGATGACCCTGAAAACCACAGGCCTGTCAGTCTCACTGCAGGGACTGGTAGAATTATGGAGAATATTACTCTAGTTGTTACTGAAAAATACCTGAAGGACAACTGGTCCCAGCCAGCACAGCTTCATGATGGGAAAGTCCTGCTTGTCAAACTTAATTTCCTTTTATGACATGGTAACCCATCTAGCTTATCAAAGAGAACCAGGTTTTTTGGATTTTAATAAACATTTCAATACTGTCTGTCACAGCATCCTTCTGAACAAAATCTGGAGCACGCAACTGGATAAATGCATTGTGCAGTGGGTGAGCAACTGTCTCACAGGTCAGGCAGAAGACATTACAGTGAATGGGGTTACATTGCGCTGGCAACCTGTCACTAGTAGGGTTCTACAGGGCTCCATTTTAGGCCCAGTGGTCTTCAATATCTTCCTTAACAACTTAGATGCAGAACTTGAAGGAATAATGAGTAAGTTTGTTGATGACACTAAACTGGAAGGAGCTGTTGACTCCCTTAAAGACAGAGAAGCCCTGCAAGGAGACCTTGATAAAATAGAGGTCTGGTCAATCACAAATTGTATAATGTTGAACAAAACCAAGTGCCAGATTCTGCACCTGGAAAGGGGCAATCCTGCCTGTTTTGGGAATCCTGGCAGCCAGGAGGGCCAACCACATNGGCTGAGAGGAGACCTCATCATGGTCTCATGAGAAGTGGAGGGGCAGCACCAATGTCTCTAGTGACCAGTTAGGCAACCTGAAGGAATGTTCTGAAACTATGTCAAGGGTTAGTTTAAGTTAGATACTAGGAATAGGTTCTTCACCTACTAGGTGGTTGGGTACTGGAACAGGCTCCCCAGGGAAGTGGTCACAGCACCAAACCTGACAGAGTTTAAGTGTTTGGACAATACATGACATAATTCTTGGGGTGGTCCTGTGCAGGGCCAGGAGCTGGACTTTAATGATGCTTGTGGGTCCCTTCCAACTCAGGATAATTTATGGTTCTATTATTCTAACTGTTTGGAGAATTATGCACCAGCCTTCAGTCAGGACACCAGAATAAAAGGCACATCATCTGTGAAAAGCACAAGGGCATGCAAACTAGTAGCAAATACAATAAGTAGTCTGCCCTGTTGCAGCCTCTCATTTGTTTGTTGGTTTGTTTGTTTTTCTAGACAGTATCAGATGCTCATCTAATCAAGACTGGCACGTACAAGAATGGACAAGGTTAACTTAGTCAAAGTTTAGTTTGCTCTCATACTACCTGGTGGTAGGACAGCACTGCTACGGTTCCAACAGTTTGACATCAGCAGAAGGCTCACAACACTTTAAACTATTTGGAATCAAATATACTGAAAGTATGTGTCATGGAAAGAATGGAATTTCTTATGAGTGTGTATTGATGGAAGCCATACAATGAGTTTGACTGTTCACGTTCACCAAACCCACTAGAAAAATAAATTAAAAAATTATTTAAAAAAAAAATCCTATTGACTTGAAATACAGATGACATAGTTTATGTCCATGTTAGAGCCAACTCAACATTTTAATTCACAAAAGAATGAATAAAAAATCCTTTTTAAAGACAGAAAGAAGAGTCTTCACAGAATTTTGAGGAAGATGGTTTTTTTAAAATAGAGAGTGACTGATTGAAAACTACAGATGCAACCAAATATTGAAGGCATTGGGAAACCTAGCCCAGATACAAATTTTGTCTTTGTGTCTTTAATGATCTAACTTAAAATTGAGAAATTAATGTCACAGAGTCTAAAAGTGAGATAGTAATAGAAACACAGATGTGAATTTTGTGATTCAGATGTGTGTCATTATACACATACTACTTTTGAAGACACCTCTATCTTAATGTAAATGATGGATTACTAAAATATGAATCATATGATTTGCAGAATGACATTGCCCCTGTTTTACATAAATTAAACAGCAAATCCCAAAAACTAGGCTTTCCCATTTACATTATGCTTCAGTTCCAAATCCATGGGATATAACTGAGAGCAGCATATGGTCCAGAATGGGAAAGCTGTGGGACTTTCATGTATGCACCATGGGAACAAATGGCTGTCCCACAGATGGTGGAGTGTTTAGATGCACCTCCTGTATGATGGATGCCAATGTGCAGGAGGATGAAGCCATGAGCAGCCTCTAGAGGTCTTTGTTGGCTGGCATGCCTAGAACAGATGCTAGAGCAACACAAAGGGTTTGCAAGGATAGCTCTTTTTGTATCCTGGCTTTCTGTTGTCAATGCTTGCTGTATGTAGAAACTTACAGCATAGATGAATAATCTTTTCATAAAGCTGTACTATAGCTAGAACTTGTCTGTGAGGGCACTAATAAAAATAATTGTAATTCAGATTAATTAATTCAGGGGTTTTACATAAAAAGTACGGGGAATGAACACACTTTTTTTTTTTTTTAAACTCTCTTAACCTGGGGCTGTGAAGAAAAATTTACGAGACAGAGTTGATGATAAAGAAAGGTCTGAGAAACTACTTCCATACCCCATAGAGTTTCATAAGCACAAATTATATACAACACTGGAAGAACTGAAAGAGGTGAGCATTTAGACACAGCCAACAGGGGGAATATAATTGGAGGGAAAGTCAGAAAAATCTTTATGTGAAGAGTAAATCAGTCCACTGGTATATATTGAAATACTAAGCTCAGTTATTTGAAGAATATTTAAAAGATAATGGAAAAATAAAGTCATAACTAAACTCTAGTTTTATTTCAAAAATTGCTTTGTATTTATCTGAGAATCTGTAGCTGTAAATAAGTGAGTAAGGCCATGGGGATCCTAGCATACTGGTGTAGACCCTGTCAGCTATAATCAAAACATGCATATAAAAGCAGCAGAAAATTGTCACAACTAACAGATAAGAAAAAACTTGTGGCAAATAACAGCATTGCACTTACTAGAGCAAGGCACTGCAAGCATACAAGATTCTTCTTCCTGGCCTTCCTCCTGTGGTTAACCACATCTCCCACACTCCGTATGCTCCACATGCACTCTCCTCCTGACCCCACTCCCATTTCCTCCTCCTACAGCCATGCTCCTTTGTCCTCCAGATGCTTTCATGAATACTTTATAGTGTTGCTGGCATCAGAATTCTTACCACAGACTGGAAACTTGATGTCCTTTTGAAAATGCCTACCTGGGCAGCAAGGGGCAGGCTTCCACGTGAGTTTCAGAGAGCGATTGGTCAGAGCTAGGCCATGAGCTGAAAGAATTGATCTTTTTCTGTTATCAGAATGATGATTCTAAATTAGAATCTGGCTAGGACAAAGGACATATCAAAGCAGTAATGAGTGCAGAGATATGACACCAGCAGAGTGCATGGTTGGCTCTATGTAGTGGGAGTGATACTGTTGGTGAATTCTCTCTGCTGACACTTCTTGAGACTGCAAAATCTTCTCCTGCACAGCATGAAGTATGTTTCTTTACAGTTTTGCCTCCTTACCTTTTCCCCCTCCTTCTACAAAAACAAAAAGAGTTTTTTTGGTGACAGAGTTAAAGTGAGTCACCAAACTTCCATATAAGATTTCACCTCAGACCTTCAAAAAGCTATACTAGCACTTTCTAAGGGTAAGGGTCAAGAAAGAGCGGAGGTGCTTCAGGAGTTTTTTCCGCTTTTTTTCTGCTATTTCTAAAATGCTAGTTCATCCACACCATATAAAAGGAATATGATAGGTTGAAGGAAAATTCAATAAAATCTTGCTATGTTTAAGATCATACACATGTGGTTCTCAGACCTCTTGAACAGGTTCACTTCACTGGTGGAATCCAAAGAACAGAGATTTTTCTGTGTGGTCATTTTGTAAATCAATAGCAGCCTCAATGTGCATTCTAAAAATCTAAGTCTCTGATTTTTTTTTTTCCACTTGTCTTTCCTTTAGCTATTTCTCTAATTTTTTTATTTGATTCTTGTTTAAAATTCTCCTTCACCCTATGTTTCTGTTTCAAACATCTGGGGATTTTTTGATTCTGTTTTGTTTTTTCCCCTCCTAAATATTGGTGAATCATTTTTCTTCTCAGTCTTTCATCAGCATTTTCTCCAAAGGGTTTTGAGATTTTACAGAATTCTTTTTTTCTGTGAAGACCTTTTCCCCACTAAGTTCCATTTTTAAGAGCAGATCAGTTTAGCCTCTCCTCTTTACTTTTTTCCCTGTATTTTTGTCTTCTGAGTCTCACTATATTTAGGATTAAAATGCTTTTCAAGAGATTACTTATTGAAAACAATCTGTCTACACAGACTGAAACAGAAAATTACAATCCTTCCCTCTGCACGGAATACTCAATAAGAAGCCTTTTGGTCTTCAGGAGATACCATAAACACCCATACATACCATATACATGTATATATGACACATATGATTTAGTGTTGCATATCTGAAAATTTCACAACTAAATGTGCGTGATTGCATAAAGTCAACGTCCCTCTCCATCTATAAAGATGTCCTAGAAGGAGCTAAACGTATCCCTGAGTAGCTGCACAACAGTCACTAGAGTAATACAAAAGTGAAAACTAGCACAAAGTGTTCTGATGGACATCAAAGATCCATAAGAGATCTGAATTTATAATCAGTGTTAAAAATGAAAAATAATTGCATGCATGTTTTTTTTTCTAATTATGTAATTTGTGTTTATACTATTGTATTTTATTGTTACATTTACGCAATAGGATGTTCCAATTACATAGTTATACACTCAAGAGCCTGGCAAAGTGTCTTTGATACAAGCAGTGTCATAAGTTAATTTACTAAACATTTAATTGTTAGAACAACTTTCACTATTTAGGAAAAAAAAAGAAAAAAAGACAACTAAGTTGCTATTCACTCACAGTAAAATTACAAATGAAAAAATGTATTATCTCCTCAGTTACTGTAGCCTAGATCAAAATTATGATCCTTTATTATCACCAAATTAATTGAGAAGGCAATTAATCCTAGTACATTTTTTCTCTCTTTTTTTTAATTTATTTCTTTTGTTTTATGTAAGATCAAAAGGATGATAACATAAGTAAAGCCAGGACAAGCAATGTTTTTTGTAATATAGAAAGTGCCCTCTAATAGCTCAAATGAAAAAATAAAAAAATCTTGCTAGTCATGAAAATGTAACAAATGAGCTCTTGGATTTCACTGTGTTTAAACTTCTGAAGTGTAAATTTTACATGTTTACTGGCACCCAAGTGAGTAAGGGACAAGTTTTATTTGGAAATACTCTTGGAATTTATTCAAGCCAGTTTTGGCAGCATGCATTTCCCTGCAGTTTGAGGAGAATTTCACCTTTCTTGGAATGTGTAGCTTGCTGGCATTAACCCAGGTGTAATTGACCAGAATCATGTAATCTAGATCAATGAACATTTTGGGAAGAATCACTAAAAAGTCATACAGTATCTTTTCTGTTTGCATGTGGTATCTTATCTTTTGGCCTCAAATGCAGAACTGCAATGCCTTAAGAAGAACTTTCCCTTCAATGAAACATTTTTTATAAATGCAATAAAGAAATAACAACATTTGGAGTCAATATTACAATTTCCTCACTACTGCCTATCTCACTGAAATTAATCTAGTCAGAAGTAACTTCCAAAACCAATGCCATCTCTTGTGTAACTGTTTGTTGGGGGGTTTTTTGGTTTTGTTTGTTTGTTTGTTTGTTTTGTTTTGTTTTGTTTTGTTTTTAATCACACAGCTACTCCAGCCCTTAAGCTCCATTTTCTTTTATTTATTAGAAATGTAAAGAAAATTTATTTTTAATTGAATTTAATTGTCTCAGTCACAGAATTATAGGATAATAGAATAGTTTGGAAGAGAAGGGACCTTAAAGCTCATCTAGTTCCAACCCCTGTGCTGTGGACAGGGACCCTTTGCTCTGGAAGAATCATATAACCCCACAGTGTGACTGAGGTTGGCCAACACCTCTAGAGAATGCCTAGCTCTACCCCTGCTTAGAGCAGACTCAACTACAGCAGATTTTTTTAGGGATTTGTCCAGTTGGGTTTGATTGTCTCCAAGGATGTAGATTCCCCAGGCTCTCTTGGATCTGTGCCAGTTTTTGACTATCATTGCAATAAGCACCACCACCACCAAACCACAAAACCCCCCTTTTAATTATATTTTAGCAGTATTTTACTGCAGTTCCAGACCTTGTTGGATTTCTTTTTGGAAGATCACATTGCTGCCTAATGGTCAGTTGTTGCTTACCTGGTCCCCTTGGGCTTCTCCTGTGAGGCTACTTTCCTGCTTGTTGGCTCTCAGTCATTGCTGGTGAATGGAATTACTCTTTACCAGATGCAGATTTTTTTCCCCTTCATTTAGCTTCGTGTCTGTGGAGATTCAGGCATCATGATATGCAGGGACTTGGTCATATGACTTATTAAATTTAATAAACACCATGAGGCAAGACCCATGTATCACTACCTGAAAAATGGACATTAAAACTTAGTTGTGCTACTTTTGTAATTTTTGGGACATAAAGTACTTTCATGGGAACAGTAGGAGGACACAAGTTGGCTAAATGGTAGTGGAAAGTTTTGAGAAAACTGGTAGCCTAAAAAGTCCTTCATGTGGAAGTAAATGGTTTAAGTCATCAAGAGCAGAATGCTGTGTTGAATAAAATTTGCTTCAGCCACCTTTTTGAAATGGATTTTCCTCAGTTCTCTGATATAAGCAAAAAACTGTGGATTAACCAAGCTGAATCCAGAATAAGAGTGGGCAAGGTATGAGGGCAGAATTTGCTTTGAAAGCTATACCTCCTGGAGCAGGTTGATGAAGAGTAGAGGATATGTGTAGATCTGGCTTCCCTCCATGCTAGAAGAGTTTCCTGGGGGGGAAAAATAATACTTAAGTGATTACTGTCATCAAAATATCACCTTCTGAAGATGCTAAGATTTTGATATAGAAACAGGGGCTTAATTTAAAAACAAATATCTTTTAAATATAAGAAATTGCCTACGACAAAGTAAAAAATGAGTACTCTGAGCCTGAAGAGTTATGAAGAAACCAATCCCAAACAAGAACAAAAGAATCTGCATATAATATGCAAACCTTCTAACAATAAATCTTCCAATAATATAAAACTTCTGAGCATCTGTTAGTGCCAAAGGCATTATCCTATGCACATTGAGGAACCATCACATTTATGCCAGACATAAAATAAGACTGGATGAATCAGTGGAAATATAATGCATAGGCAAAGATGAGGATTCACTCTCTGGATTCAGCTCTGTTCTTCCTTTACATTTAAGCACACCATCAACTGGCATGTGATACGAAGCTCAAAGTAAAATGAAGAGTGGAAAGTTTGATCCATACTAGCTGGCAAAGAGTTGAGTTTTGCCAGCTTTAGTAGTACATGCAGGAGCTGTGTTGGGATTTAGTGGCTCTGCAAAAATATCTGCATGCTTAAACATCAACTTTAAGAAGTTATCTGCTTCTGCTTATTGTTACCTGTCTGGAAACAAATGTTCAACACCCAGAAATGTACTTTACTTTGATACAATTCAGGAAGGAGTGTTCTTTGGAGAGAAGGAAAGATGGAAATGATCTGGGAAACAATGATAAATGTTGAAATCAATCATCAAAACTATGTACAAATAAATAAACTCACTCGGAGATCAGGAAACAGGAAATGCGCATGGTGTTTATTACCCACACATAGCAGTGAGACCAGCTGGCTACATGTCCTGGAATGGTCAGGATAATCTTGTAATTAACATTGCAACTCAACGGCAAATCAATCAATCAATCAATCAATCAATCAATCAATCCTCTAGTCATCTGATACTTGAGGATGAAGGTGTAGAGGAAGAGGGCAGCAAGGATCATTTAAAGATCACTTCTAGGAATTTTTGAGGCATTGACTCCATGCCATATTCACAATGCAGTTTTCCTGGAACATCCTCAAGCATTCCAGAGTGCTTCTAGGCATCCTGTGTGAGGACATCCTGTTTCTTAACTGCAGGTATACAAGCTGTATTTTGCTTGGAAGCCAAGAGATAATACTGTAGAAATGTAACACGAGATGTAATTCTGCCAGTGCCTAGTTGCAACAAAGATATAAAATTACAATTTACTCTTTAAAACGTTATTTGTATCCTACCACCCCTCACTGTGAAATGAAAAGGATTTCTGAGATCAAATCACAGTAGCTGAATAGATGGAGATCACTGTAAGGAAAGATCTCTTTTGTAGGGATACAATGGCAGAATTCCTCTCTGGAAGACATAAATCTGCAAAAAAATTTCATAGTTTTTGTTTGTTTGGGTTTTTTTTTTTGTTTGGTTGGGTTTTTTTACTATTCAGTGGTTACTCTATGTCCCTCAGTTTCTAAGAAGGATATTTTCTTCAACTTGAAAATTACATATAATGAGATAAATCTGTTTAGAGAACCAGCTGAAGTGTTATCTTGGTAATACACCTGCAAAACAGGTCATACCCTTTGCTTCTTCCTTTACAGACACACAGAAATGTCTCCACTGAGCAACAGAACATCTTGCTGTTGGTTAGTGGCCATATCATGTGAACAAATTACTTTCTTCCACTGATTTTTGCCAAGTCTAAGAGTGGGTAGTTTGCTGGCAGGACTGCATAAGGGAAGGCAGGTGTGCGTCCAATAATTCATGACAACTGAACCTTACTTGCACTAATTAAAGTAAGAAAAACAGTTCATATAAAATGGTCATGCTCATGCTTTTGTGAGGCTGCTTTGAGTTCATCATTTCAAAACTCACATTTCTGCAAAACATAAAATAGTAATGATTATTGGTATATCAGAGATCACCATTACAATACAGCCTCCCTGGTTTCACGAATCTGAGCTCTGGAAAGGAGATAAGGTTTCTGATTTTAGACAGGGATAATCTTCCTTGTCTGTCTAGGGGGGTTTTACTCAGCCTCAGATGTTACCTGAGAAAGAAGTACAGTCCAACACCTCTGCCACTGAATAGCAGAAGAGCTGGTGGGAAGATATTACCTCTAAAACCCTAAAATCTGAAAAGAATCTTGCTCTGCTTTTGAGAGCTGGGCAGTAATTTATTGTCAGGGTTTTTTCAGCTGATATCCATGTGTACACTAAATGATATTTCATTTGGCTCTGACAGTGGAAAGTGTAGTGGGCAACTTGAGTCTTTTCACATTTGCTTCTACTTCCTATCTACTTCCTACATCTACTCCAAAAGAAGACATCCATTTTAGTGTTTACAAGACCCCCTTGGTGCTGTATTCTGTCCCAGACTTGTGTTCATGATGTGAATGTCAAAGCCATGACACTGGGACCAAAAGTGAATAAAGAGTGCATAAATTCTCAGTGATCTTTCTTTCACTTGCATGCCATAATGGAGGGATGAGCATTTAAAAACGCTGTGCTATACTGTACTCTGCTCCAAGTGCCTGCTTGTATAGCAAGAAATGAAGAGTTAAAACATTCTTCTTCTTCTTTCAAAAGTACCACATTTGTTTTAAGTTTAAAATAGTCTCCTGTTTATCTATATCTCCCAAAAGGGAGCTGTTTGCAAACAGTTCTTTCCTTTTCTCTCTGACTGCAGCCCCACCTGCACAGATCAGAGCCTTCATTCTCCCAGGCAAGACAAATGGGTTGCAATTCCTCTTGGATTTCATCCACAAATCTCCTTAATTGGCAGGAGAGATTGCCACGGAGTGGTGTGAAGGACTCTTTCCTCCACAGGGGTCGATTGTGCTGCCTCCACAGGACTATCCACACCTGCCAGCTAACAGAGCAAGAAGCCAGCATTGGTCATCATCAGATATGAGCCTCCTGCCTAGTTAGAATACAGTTCTTTAAAAAGCACATTGGGAGGACTACATGGAGTGGACTTGAATATAGCAGGGGTTTTTGTGGGTTTTTTTGTTGTTTTTTTTTTCCAACCACTATTGTACTTGGTGGTCAGAATGAGTCAACCCTTGCAACACAATGTCTTTCTCAATGCACTGAGGTGTGAGCTAAATAGTATTTAATGCTACCTAGACAAGGGTGTCAGCATGAGATTACAGACAGTTAGTGACAAAGTATCAGAGATCAGCACTTTGTCTTCCATCTGTATCACCCATAACAGCACCCCTCACACTCCTCCTGTCTCCAAGATCTGCAGGAGAAAAGGCTTGTCCTTAGAGGTATATCATCATGGAGGAAAGCAAAACAAGTGGAAATACTCAGAAGCGTTAGTTTCTCAACTAGAGGGTACTTACCAGCAGTGAATGTGGAGAGCCATGTGGGTTGGCAGCAGCCAGTTCTTGCTTTCAGGACCATAATGTGCAAAGCACAATAGCAACTCTTTTCAAGCTGGTACAGCTGTTCAGCTCCATCAAGCACCTACTGAGCTGAAGGGTAAGCACTCTATTTGAACAATGCAGCCTCCGTTTCAAAAGGCAAATGAATTTCCTGAAATGTGCAAAAGCCTTATCAAGTCACACAAATAGCATACATGAGTTGGTCATGGTAATTTAAACACTTCATGTGGATACCCGTTTTCTTAATTTAAAAAAAAAAGAGAGAGAGAGAAAAGGAAAACAAAAAGGTCTGTGCTTCATCTGTCTCCCTAACTAGCTAGCCATTTTCAGTCTCTTTGTAGGTCCGTAATACAGCAGGAGCTTGGAAGGCAAATGTAGGACTGACCAGCTTTATAAGACTAAATAGATACAAAGAAATACTTTCTAGAAAAACATACATCTGACAAATTTTCTTAGTTTTGCCACTCATAAAATTCCTGCAATCATATGTCTTTCTGAAAAAGTTTTTCCCAGACCGTTACTGTGTGTAATTCTTATTTTGCACTTCACCTGACAGCACATAGTTGGACCTCTGTAATTTTATCAATGTTCAGATTGTTCTGTTCAGTTTTCCTCTGATCTACAGGCATTGATTGCACTGAGGAATATTAGAGCCAGCTCACTTCCAAATGCTCCATTTAAACTTACTAGTGCCTGGTGGACAGCTTGGCTTTGCCAAGTATCACAGTCTTAAGCCTATGTGACTGAATGGTTTCTAGCAAGATGAGAAATCCTTGCATCATGCAATGCTGATGACCCACTTTTCACCTGCCTTGTCAGTCATGCTCTAAGAGTCTGGCTCAGCTTTGAATGGGTAACAGAAAGGAATATTTCACTGACAGTCAGTACCCACACCAGTGGCCATCAAACAGCACAACACATTCAGATGAATCTGCTGTAGTGGTGGGGTTGGATAGATGATCTCCAAAGATCCCTTCCAACACTAGTGGTTCTGTGTTACTTATCAAAGCAACCCTTACACTTCCATGAAGGAACAGTGGCGTATTTTAATATGCATGTCTAATGTTAATTCTTGCATCTAGAGCCTCTATGTTCTGCTACATTGTCACTGCTGAATGTGGTAAATCCAGGTTATGGTGTCCACACCATCACAGAAAAGATTTCGCATTTACAAGTTCAGTTCTTTTTTGTTAACTGGAGATGCTGTCTTTGAAATGCATAGCTTCCTGCAGTAATCTGAGACAAAATATCAGCAATGAGGAAAAACTGAAAGCAAAGTAAAGCACTGAAACCAAAATTAATGGAAAATTCCCATGGATACTGGAATGTTGTCCCTATACATTGTGATGACCAAGCATTCTTGAAGCAGGAGATAAAGCTCTCACTTCTCAGAGGATGAATATTGAAGCTTCTTTTCATGGTGTGAGTAAGATCTCTTTAGGACAGCTTGAAAATTCACAGAATACTCTTGATCATTGCACAAGAGAAAATTTTATCCAAAGATAATAGAAATTATTTATGCTCGGAGAGAAATGCTGCTGCATAGTTTGTTCTCTGCAGTGGATGTAATTCATAAATATGTAGCAGTGTGGCCAAGAATAAAATAAGGAAATTAGTTTTGGTGGGTGTTATGAGTTTAGCTAGGCCTAAATTTAGGCTTTAGTTTTCAGAGTAGGCCTTAGATTATCAGCTAACTCGAGCTGGGTCAGGCCAGCTGACACTGACTTCTACTGGCCAGTGGTATTCCATACCATATTCTGATGCTATCACAAATATAAAAGTAGGTGTAGGAAAGGCTTACGTCAATTTCTTCATGGCTACTTGTCTGGGAAAGAAGTATTGTGTTGTTCTCCTGGATCTTCTACAGCCGCCTGCTGCTATGGTATCTTAGGAGAGTAAAATGTTTATTCTTAGTCTTTCTCTCTGCTTGGGTCTATCCCTCAGGGGATTGAGTTCTCTTGGGTGATTTGTAGCTAGAACGGTGGAATTTGTGTTTGATGGGGAGGTGAAAGCTAGATTTGTTATATCTAACTTTTGTAGGTGTGTATTATATTGTAGTTTTCCTTTAATTTTCTCTTTTCTGTGTAAATATATAAACTTACTTTAAGTTTTGGGGTTTTTTCCTCCTTTTTTTCAGTGGTGAGAGAGAAACTGACTCTTTATTAGGCAGTTGACATTTTGCCAGCTCAACCTAACACAGTGAGGCATATATTTTGTTTAGTTTTAAATTAGAGAACATTCTAGCATTCTATGAACATTGTGCCTCTGCAGATGAAGCATTCAGACAAGCAATTCAGAGCTGGGAAAATAGGTAACTTGAAAGACGAGCATTTCTTAATTAAGTAGGATGTCACTTGTTGAAAGGTTTGTATTCTAAAACTGGGTTTGCAGCTGAGACGTGATTTTTTTTTTCTTCTACCATGCTGCCTAGAAGGAAAAAAAGGTGTGGAAGAGGATCACAAAATCTTCTCTAGAGAATGCCCAGTGGTATAACTTACAGTTCCAATTCTGCAA
>VWZD01001553.1:27015-42523 GCA_013396695.1 Sakesphorus luctuosus | reverse complement strand
TCAATTATATTTAATAATTTCTTTCTACAATGTTATGCATAAGCTGCAAACAAAATCCCCATTAATATTGAAAAAGTAGCAATTATTTTCTGGAAATTATTGTTGTTGTTGTTATGATTATAATTATTTTAACTTTAGAAAACAAAGAATTTATTCATTGTTATAGGCTTACATTAAGATTTGTGAGGATGCAGGCTGTTTCATGTCAAAGTTAGATTGTATTATGATATGATATAGAGCAATTTTACAATATTGTCTCTTCAAAGATAGCAAAATGCTGGATAGGAAATACGTCTGAAAATGTAGTGGTTTATTTTTGTCAGACGTATAGTAGAGTTTTGTCCTTGTCTTACTTGCTTGCTTCCCATCTAATATCTGAGACTTATATCATCTTAAATCATTTCCAGTATATTAATATAGTGCATTGATTTACCATTCATCTGATTCTTGAGTGGAGGGCATTAATGGTTTCCATTAGTCCATTTTCTAATTTCAATGCATTCTGACAATAATAAATCTTTGTTTAATCCATTTGCAAGGAGCAGTCGGTTCTTGCAGAATGGGCTGCTTTGCAGATGATGGAGGTTTATAGAAGGAAACAAAAAAAAAAAAGAAAAAAGCAAAGAGCAGTGGTTGTCTCTGTAGCAAGGAGAAGGGTAAGTTCTTTTGCAAAATTCACTCATGAGAAAGGGCAGGATGTGAAAGCAGGCACGGAGGCTCAAGCTATATTATGTGGCTGGAAGTCTGAAGGCCAAAAGCAGTCTTATAAAATCAGAGAGGAGGGGATGAGGGATAAGGCTCAGTGCCTGGTCTTCCAGGTGGAAGGCAGATTGAATCTAGCCCACTCAAAAGGAAGAGCGATCACACACCTGCCTGAAAACTAAACCCCAAGGAGCATAACTGTGATTCCTTGTATACTTGCATTCCCAACCCATCCCCATGTTGTTGGCTTTTTAAATTTGTCTTATTCTCTGAGTAACACTAAACTGTAATATTTTATGTAATTCCTAAATATTGTCTGAAGAGGGAGAGTGGGCATGAACTTGAGTTGAACTAAATATACTAGAATGGTGTTGATTTGACAGACTAATACAATAAATGTATTCACAGACTTGCACAGCATCAATATAATTTAGAAATATGCCTTGCTTTTCCTTTGCCCCTCAAACCTGATCTAAAGATCTTCACTTTCTGGCTTTCCTGTCAACACCATTGCAAAGACATTCCATGTCGCTGTTCAAATATCTTCATCTTCATTCTGGAACTTCAACATCCTGAAAAAGCATTATCCTTTGTAGAACAGAGCAGAAAAATTGAAATGTCCTGTGAAGGAAAACAACTAGGCAGAAGAGTAATTTTGAAATAATGCCAGTTTTGTTCTGGAAGGAAATGGTGCTGTCAGACTGAGTAAAGAAGTCCTTTGTTCAGCCGTGACATTTTCTATCTTTCCACTCTAAGAAGAACTAGATACCCAGGAACCCGCAGAGCCACCAAGGAGTCCCTCAGCAGTGACTGATAGAGGTTCTGGCTTCACAACAGGTAAGCTATACAGGAGTTTCCATGCCCAGGTTTCCACCCCGCAGCAAGACTGCTACAGCCTAAGCAGCCAGATTCCTCACCTAATTCCCTTTCTCAGAAGCTCCTTGCAATACAGACATTTTGACAGAAGCTCATTTCCACTAAAGATACATGTATTATGTTGACATCTGTTAAAAAATTGGGGGTGAGGGAGGACAAAGAGAGAGGGCAAATAGATTTGTATCTTCCCTCTTTGTGATGAGATTTTGTTTTACTCCTGTGACCGCCACATATTTAAATAACTGAATTTTATATAGCTATATTCTTCAAATTTGGAAAAGTACAAGACTAATGTGGACAGGGTGGAAATGAGTGTCATACATAATGTTGAGCTCTGTTGCTACCCAGAAGTGTGTCAGGAATGCACTTACTTTGTACAGGAAGTTCAGAAAAAAATATTGCATAGTGTAGTGTGACAAAAATAGTAGCTATTGAAGCACTGGAGCTGTTCTGTGTACCAAACTTGTGCATTTTTGAGAGAATCTTGCTTTGAAACAGAATTTATTAGACTGATCTGCTCTGTATTTGAAAACCAGATGCCACCCATGCTTCATCTGTTTCCACAGTGTAAAACCTGTGGCAGCAATGAGCAAAGTAAAGATGAGTAGAAGAGGTTAGAAGTGGATGGAACCATCATTCCTCCTTTAGGGGCAGACAGTAATAAAAGCTCTTAAAGTTGATTTCCTTGGCAAGATTTCAATTTTAAGTCTCTAAAACACAGCTTCAATGGTCATGACTTAGCAAATCATCCTTAAAAGTATCACATACTCACACACATTGCTCAGTTCGAACTTGGCGTGACATCATCAATTTCAAAGTTCGAAAAAACCCTCAACATTCTGAAATTTATTGATAAAGAAGGGGATCACAAAGAGAATATGTACACATGCAAACCTGTGAAATAAAAAGCAAGGTGAGGATAGGGTAGGAATTCTACAGGAAAATATACTGTTAAATAAAGCATTTTCTGAACATTTTGCCAGGATACTTTTTGGAAGAACTATTTTATCCATAGCTTTGTGCATCATGTTTTAACTAACAAGTTTTTAAATTCAATCCAGCTTTGAAGTCGTGAGAGAAACCCAGACAAGCAGGGCCAAAAAAAAGTGGTCATGAACAAGTTTTACACCCATACCTCCCCTATAAATACTTCAAGAATTTTTTGACAGATTGTCAGACTCTAAAGACTACATCTCAGTGAAGAAGTCAGACAAGAAAGAGTAAGAAGCCAGAAGTGAAAGAGTAAGAAATTTATCTCATAGGGGGAAAAAAAATAAAAAGGAGGAAGATGAAAGAACACATTAAGTATTTAGCATCACGCTGCTTCCCTGAGTGCTGACAAACCATGAGCCACACCTAGTGCAATTTAAAAAGCAGAGCTGTCCATGAGTTCAGCTGCTGAAGCAAACTACAAATGAAGCTGAGAGAGTTGCCATGGCATGAGAAAAAAATGCTGCATTTTATGAGCCGCATACTGATTTTGAAAGCTTTCATCAATCTATTTTAGCTTGATGTATGAACACCTAGGCTGGTCAACCCCTGTGAGCATTAGAGCGCTCTGCAAGCACATGGCATCCTATTGGGAAGAAGTCCTATCAAACTGAATGTGCAAGGTTTGTGTGATTGCTCCAAAACCAGCCTTTTCAATCTGATGTTTAATTGTCTTTTGGCAAATAATGCTCAGAAAGATCACAGAAATGGTCACTCCTTAATGCAACAATTAATGCGTGTTCAAGAAGAAAGAGGAGAATTGTAATTCCAGGCCAAAGGAGGAGAGTGGTGAGAGAGTTTGGGACACAATCTGGAAGTAACATCTTTTCTGCTGCTAGGAAACAGGAAGAAATTTGTTCTTTTTCTGCACTGTTAAAAATCTCCAGCCTGAAGAATGAAACATTAAAAAAAAAAAAAAGATGATAAGATTTCACATTTAATTTAACCTTACTGAATTCTATGGGATATTTTCCACAGGCTTCTGCCATTTCTTTCAGCTCTCAGTTGTTTCACGGTGGCATTCTATCCTGGGTTTACTAGACCTAGTCTTGAAGGGAAGAGACTAAGGTCCTCTCTTGCAAGCTAGCAGGAGAGTGTGTAGCTGTGTAGCTAGATGATCTAGTTGAGCTCTTGAAGCCCAATATCATATTCTAGATTAGATTGTTGCAGCAGAGTCTCACTTTGAGCAAGGTTTCTGTAGGGGTGACAAGGAATGGGTGGCTGATACAGACCAGTGATATCACCAAAAACAGTGGAGGAACAGATGAAGGAAAAGGTGGGGTGGATGGAGGCAGAGGAAAGGAGATACTGATGAGGAATACAGTCACAAGATCTGGACTAGCAAGTGAGATGCTTCAAACAACAGCAACATTGTTGGCAACACCAACAAAACGACAAGCAAACTTCTTAACACTTGTGTTACTTTTGAAGTGCCAGAGTCTGGGGAAAGGATAAAAGATAGCAGCTTCTCCCTACATCCCTAGGACACAGCAAAAGAATCAATTTCCTTACATTGTGCCTCCAAATTAAAATTAACTTTACTAGTTCCAGATGGCAGCATTTAATTTGTTTGTTTTCATGTTAGAAGCCACATCCTAATCCTGGGCAGCCTTGCAACAAAGGCTCCAGTGGAGCTGCACTGCACATCTGGCTTCCAAAGTGTCTCATGTTCTGGGGAAGAAGGCGAAGACCACACCATGATGCCACAAAACCATTCCAGCACTCAAGCTTTGCCAGAGGCAGGGACATAACTCTGACTCTCCTAAGTGCTAGTGCTGACTATAGGAGGCACTCTGAGTCTTAACCTACTACATCTGACAAGGCCTATAAACCTAAAGCTTAAACCAAAAAGACACACCATGTCACTACTCATTCACCTGACCATGACAGAGCTTAATTTGTTTAAATCACATTTCATAAACTGAGAGAACAGATAGAATGTTTTACTTGTAATATTCAAAATTAAAGTTCAGTTTAGAATTCAAAGAGGAAAGAGCCAGTAAAACATGGGCAATGATGCCGGCTACAGTTGTGAGTAAAGAAGAAAGATCAGAGAAGAAATAACTTTGGGAAGTTTTAATAGATTACTTGATGGAGAATATTGCTGGTTAGTTTTTGAGCTGCACCTCTGCAGGGCAACTACTAGGAACAGAACAACTAAAACTTGGGGTGGATTGGAGCAAATGTCATGTTAAATGCCACTGGACTTAAATGGGTAGTCTCAGACTCCCTGTTCTGTTCAACAGAAAATCCTACAAGCCACTCTGTGCCCACAGAACAGCAGAAGGATACTTAGATAAGCCTCCGTCTGCCCTTGCAATGGTATGCTTGTTGTTTATCCACCTGTAGCTGTTAGGTTGCTCTGATTTTATTTAAAGAACAATGGAGTTCCATTTAGAGATATGTATTGATTTCAGTGTATTCTTTGTGCTATAATGAAAATCAAGATTATCACCTATGATTTCAGTGACAGGACTTACAGCAACTAAACTAAAATTAATTATGTAAACATGTACAATTATGTAATTATCTGCACTTCAGGTTATGTGGATTTTATTCCATATATACCCACACTTAGCTTCAGCATCTCTCTACACCTCAGTTTGTCTTTCCTTCATTGTTGTAATAATATTTGTTCACATCACTCTGCAGGCAAATTGCAAACCTAGTGCACATTCTTCTTACCTACTACAATACAATTGAAAAGATTACAAAGTAGGTGGTATTTGAAGAACCGTACTAAACCAGAAAAACAATAATATTCAGCCTCCATTTAAAAGTCAGGAATAGAGTCTAGTAACTGAGCCATTATGTGCAGCATACAAAGCCCTTTAAAGTACTATAAGAAAGGGGTTACAGGAGAAGAAAGAACTATGCTCAGGAGAGGTGATAAAACTTCTTAAAAGGAAGCCAGAAATGATTAATTTTTAGGGTCAGTAAGACAGTATGTGAGAGGAATTGGCTTTCATAACAAAGCTATCCTGTACTTGCACCTATGAGCTGCTTATAAGCATTCAGAAAAGACATATATCTGAAAAGAGGCTAGGAAAAGGAGAACTAGGGTGAATTAATTAGAGCCTTTGCAGCAGTAACCTTGAGGAAAGAACTTGCAGAAATGAGATGAAATTCCAGCTTAATAGAAAACAGCAGTAATGTCAATACAAAGGAGCAATAAAAATTCACTTGGCATAGATAGGTGAGGAACAGGATCTCTTAGGCAATTTATTCCTTGTGGTAAAGAAATGTCGCTTAGTGGTGCTAAAGGAAGAAAGGAAATTGAGAACGTATACCATGAAAGGGTGTGTTACACTCAAGAACAAAAACACATAGCAATTGTATGCGTGTGCCTTCCTTCAATTCACAAACAGAACAAGATGAAAGTGTGGAAATTATACAAACTGCCAGAGTNAAAAAATAGAAAAAACGCCATCCAAAACCTAAACCAAAACAAAATTCATACCTATTCCCTGCATTTTTAAATTTAAATTAAAGGAAGACCAATGTTCTAAAAATGAAACTTCATATTGCACGGAGTGGCTTATGATTACAAATTTCTCAAACATACAAACACACACACATATGGAAAATCATCCTTCAGTGAGTATATCAAGTCAGTCTTCAAAGTGTATGGATGTTTCCTATGGCCTTCCAGGACAAACTGCTGATCAAGTGTGATAGGTAGTGACCAGGCTACTCTTCACATGGAGGTTCGTTCAGAATTAGATTAGCAACCTCATTTCCTATGAAACTTGAGGCTGTGTTTTGAGCATTCTCCAAAGACTAAAAGGTACAGCACCTTGTAAATTACTCGCATGGGGCTGTATTACCTCCTCTCCTTCTAGATTTACCTGTACTCACACAAATGTGCTCTAGTGGGCTCAGAGCTAGTTTTTAAGGTTTTGCTTTCCCATCAGTGTTTGTGATTATTATATATGGAAAAGTCCTCTTTCTTTTATCCATTGCAACTCTTTTAAGTCCGCAAGTTTATATTTGTGCAAGTCTGCAAGAATTTCTCTCAGATAAGTCTTCCATGTTGTTACTCCCATATGCAACACAGGTCAAGACATGTAGGTATGTTTTATATCTGCTAGAAATACCACACTACCAAGGGAGAAATATTGCTACTTGGGGACCTCCCTTAGGTAGCACAGCTTTAAAACTGGAACATAGCCCAGACTCCTATGCTGTAGAAGAATATTTGAATAGCACAGGCAATGGCATGTTTCTTGAGGCCTGCTTGCACAACCCCCTCTGTGCAGATTCCAGCGAGCCTGCCAAGTCCTTGAATTTGTGTCAAAAGTAAACAAAACTTGTGGCAAACAATAGCAGCAGACAGATGGCAATATGCAGGTGGCTGAAAAACAGGTATGGACAGTGACATAGAGGCTTGTGGCTCGGTGGGAAACACTAATAGAATCGTTAAGTTAGACGCATGCCCTAAGGGCAAGGACCAATGAAAGTATGCTGTGAGGCACGTGGACAGTAGCTATTAACCAATAAAGTGCTTGTATTATTTGCGTGCTTTGAAAAGTATGAGATATAAGAAAGTATATAATAAAGAATAAACGGAACATTGATCATTACCTCTGTGAGGAGAATCGTTGACTCTGGATGCTGGAACTCCAGGGCTCTAGCGACCTTTTTTTTCTATACTCCTACACAACATCAATATCAGCAACACCCAACCAAATCTTAAAGAACATGCAAAGACAGATAAACAACTCAAGGACTGGTAACACATAAAGGAGTCTGACATATTTTTAATATTGTGAGTATTGTGTATTTATTGTGCAGCAGTAATTAATAGAGCAGTATATGAAGAACAACTCAAATGTCAGATGGCAGTGACAATTGCTGCTTTGTTTGAAGTGGCCAGGCTTTGTCTGAATGATGAAACCATTGGTGAACTACTGCAACTCAAGTAAAGCAAACTGGAAAATCTTCGGAGGAAATCTCTAAGCTTCAAATCATACAGATTTTCAGGAAAATAGTTAACCTATTAGAAGAACAGCTTGAATAAATGGGAACACATGACTAAGCCCCATTGTAAATGATCTTACACAGTAGGTGAAAATGAGCATAGGCAGCAAAGGAAGACCATAGAAACATTTTCTGGGCATGCAGAATATTGTTGGGAAAGCCAAAGTTCAGGTAACATTGAAATTGCCAAAGAATGCCAAGGGCAACAAGATGAGCTTCTATCTTCACAGCTGAACATAAAGAATAAAAAAGGAACATGTCATCATGCAGCTAAATAAGGCAATTGACTTAGTGACAGTGGAGACATCTAAGACTGAGATACCCAGTATTCATTTTCTTGGCCTTCAAGGAAACAATATCCAAGGTCTCACCTGACAGAATCCAAGGAGGGGATCTGCTATGAGCAGCAGATGAGCATTGAGTCTGAACTAAGTTTGACTTTCATGGTAAGGGACAATAAACGATGTTTCTTTAAATGAATTCACAGTAAAAAGAGAGGCAGGAAGAATCTCCATCCCTTACTGGGTGCTGATAGGAAACAGCGACAAAGGATGAGGAAAAAGCTGAAGTACTGAATGCCTTTCTTTACCTCACTCCTTAATGTTAAGAACAACTTTTCTCAGGGTAACCAGCCTCCTGAGCTGAAAGAGAGATGGGGAGCAGAATGAAGCCCCTATAACCCAAGCAGAAATAGCGAGTGACCTGTTACGAACCTTACACACACAAGTCTATGGGGCTGAACGGGATACACCCAGGGATACTGAGGGAGCTGGTATAAGTGCTCACTGAGCCACTTCGCATCATTTTTCAGCATCCCTTACTAACTGGGAAGATCCTGGTTAGCCATCTAAAAGAAGGGCCAGAAAGAGGATCCACGGAACTACAAGCCTGTCAGTCTGACATCGGTGCTGCAGAAGGTGATGGAGTAGATCACCTGGAGTGTCTCATGTGGTATGTGCAGAGCAACCAGGGGATCACGCCCAGCCAGCGTGGGTTTATGAAAGGCAGGCTCTGCTGAACCAACCTGATCTTCTATGAAAAGGTGACCTGCTTAGTGGATGAGGGAAAGTCTGTGGATTTTGTCTCCCAGACTTTGGCAAAGCCTTTGACATTGTCTCACAGCACTGTCCTCGAGGAACCAGCTGCTCATGTCTTGGACAGGTGTACTTTTGGCTGGGCAAAAATACGTCTGTGTAAAGGAGATCCAAGGTCAGTTTGTGCCATAGACACGAAATAGCAAGCAGCTGTACGTGATGCTGAGCAATATAAAATTGTTCACACTTAGTGCAATGGCATGGTTGATTTTTGACACTGTGAGAGACTCAGAGTGGCTTTAAACAATCAAGAACCTAATGTTCTTGAAACACAGGTAGTTCAGCAATAGGGCAATCACTTCAATTCTGGTGCTGAGATGAATTGTAGGAAGACAAGGATTGCCATATCATGGATTAAACCAGTGGCCTTTTTAGAATAACTTCTTCTTTTTGAGAGCAGGAAGTAATATATGATTTAGAGGAAGCTACAAAAAGGCTAAGATATGAGGTGGTTTATTTCAGCCACTATAGCTGGAACTCCGACTAAAGTAAACATGTATATATCCAAGTATGTATACATGTATGTCTTTCCAATGAAGTCTCACTTCAATGGGGAGTCACAAGTCATAAGAAGTGCAGCCCTCTTCATTAGATCTCACTCCATTTAAATAATTTCAGGCTGGTCTTTAAAAGAAAGTTCATGAAATTGAGAAGCTAGATTCACACGTCTAAACAAATAAGGCTTTTCAAATAAAATGTAAACCTTCGAGTCTTGCGAGACTCAGTTGAGTGTGTGTGACTCTGGCTTTTCTGAAGACTCATCCACAACTATTTATGTGTTAAATAGAAATATAGGAGCTTATGCTTAGCTACTCAAATTTGGCTTTTTTTTTTTTTTAATATATCTTTGATATCTGTAATGACTCTTACTCACCAGCACCTGTAAACATTTTACTTTTTCAATATGTGTATATATTTTGCCATCAAACCAATCTAACCACTTTAGAATGTTGGCCCGTAAGACAGCATCTAACAGCTGAATACCAAATCCACCAACTGAATCCAGATGTAGACGGGTGATGTCTTTTTACCAGTTTTCATTAGTTTTTGTTCTTTCTGTCTGTTCTTCCCTGTGTTTACAGTGTGGAAGCCACGCAAACAAAGGTGCTACAGCAAATTTCTTTGTCCATTTATAGTTCTTTCTTTGCAAGTTTATTCAGATAAGGGCATTACTCCATTGTATGCAATTCCTTAGTCTTTCATATCTGCAACTGCCTACATCAATTCCACTCACCATCTACCCTTGTAAAACTCTACCAGTGTGGAACTAAGGATGCAAAGCACTGCAAAGCACTCTTGATTTGAGGTTAGAAATTACAGACTTTACACTAAGAATCTCCCTCTTTCCTATCAGTTTGATGCAACCTTTTAGAATTAATTTTAAAAAAGTTTTTAAAAAGCAAAAAAGAGGAAAAAGAAAAACATTTCATTTCATTGTGCATTTAAGTGAAATCTTTAAACCTCTTTGCATTATTTTATCACTTCAGACTTGTCAAGTCACACTCATTTGAATGAGTGAGATTTGAAAACTTCTGAGTGTTATATTACATTTTCCATTGATATATTCTGTGAATCTTTATGGCTGCATGAAAATGAAGCCAAAAGTAGAAGGAGACAGCTGCCTTCAAATGAGTGAGACTGGATAGGTCTGTCATATGTTATTTCAGGTGCTCAAATGATAGTAATTCTAAGCAGAGATGGATGATGCATTTGACAGATTTGTATGGATTTAGATAAAGAAAAATTAATCACAGAGGTAGAAACAAAAGGCTATGACTGCAATAGTAGAGTCATACCCTTTGAAAACTAAGTTTAAGCCTCATCCCATACTCAAAAGAGGTATAATGACAGAGCTGAGAGCCCTTCTAGAGGTACTCTTGCATTCCTGCAATTAAACAGAACCCTTTATATGAGAAAACTGGATTCACTTGCTCAGAAGGTCATCCTTTTTGGCTGCAAGGAGGAACTATGACCCCATAGCCACCCTCTCCTTGCTGTCACAGATTGTCGTAGTGGGAAATGCCTGTGTGGCAGAGAGTTTGGACATTTTGCCTGCACATTTGTTCAAAAGCCAGACACAAATGGACTCTGTTCCTAACTTTCAAGAATACTTATCCTCTCATTCTGCATGCAAAAGTTGACTTTATATTCCCATATCTCTCATTTATAGATGCCAAACAGGCTTCTAAAAGCTTATCAGAGGCTTTTCAATGGAAATTTGAGTTTCTGTGCAACTGAGAAGAGAAAATCTGGTGAAAGACACTTTTCAGATCTGCACTGTACAAGAATGTACTTTCTAGTAAATGATTGCAAGTTGATTTTGTTTTGTCAGAAGAAGCAACACGTCAATGAGTGCATTGCCATGTGCACAGGGTGTTCAAGCAACGCACACTTCTAGCAAAATGACTCATATGAAAGATGCTAAAAGGAAGTGCTTGCATTTAATGTGTTAGCTCATGGAGTGAGAGCACACAGCCCCTGTGCCAGCTGAGTTCAGGGCACCCTGGGATGAACCTTCAGGAGTGCCTAGCCACTGCTCTGGCCCACCGGCAGCAGAGGGAGATGTCGGCATGCCTTTCGATGGAGATTTGACTTGGCTGCATTTTACCAAAATTAATTCAATGTTTGGAATCAAACCACCATTTAAGCTGCACTGGTATTAATATAAAAGGGTAGACAAGTAACGTGGAGAATTTCCACTGAACTTTCTACACGACCACAAATTTTGAGTATTTTTGTGGGATGCTTTTTGAAAGTCAGTACAGCAGAGATGCTCTTAAAGTAAAATATTTTTGAGAAAGAGTTCAGACTGAGTTTTTTGTTCAGCTTTTCTGAGACAGAAAACAAATCAAACATAACAATTTGTAGGAAGACAGAACTAAACCTAAAAATGTGGCTTTGTTGATTTGGATATGTGGCACACTGTAAACATTTTAAAGGAAAAGAGGCATGGGGATAAGCATTTTTGAGTTATATTAGTATATGTTGCATAAACATATGGGCATACTTTGATGGTATGGTTGTGGTCAGATCAAAATTGATCAGTTTTATCTTGAAAAGCAGTAGTAAAAGTAATAATAAAAATTTTTGATTTGTTCAGTTCAGCATACCCAAAGGGCTACAGAAGCTATGTCAATTTCATATCAGACAAGAATTTTCTCTGTTTGTTAAGATTTCATCTGGAGAGGAAAAAACCACTAGTATTCTTGTTTAATTTTCTGTTTGGGAAGACTGTCTGATAACTTTGGATGCTGGCAGTGATGCAAGCATTAGCTCCTTGTACTTCTCTTCTTTCATGAGTCAAGTGAACATTATATTTGGTTTTAGACACCAGTTAGAAGGAGACATACAAAACTGATTGTGTTTTGCTTGAGCTTCCACGGGGAAAGCCCCACTGAACTATTAGTTGTAAGCGGGGTGAGGCACTTTGGTGACAGCTCTACTGCTCCAGAGAGCACTGATAGCTCCCATTTCCCAGTCACTCTTCAGATCTGCTTACCACTCTGTTACAATCAATCAGGGTAAAACCGGGACACAAATTATGAAGAAATAAATTGGAGAGGTTTGTCCGGAAATTGTTTTTCTCATAGTGTTGAAACTGATTTTGAAGGCACATTTCTTAAATATTTGTTTGATCAATCTTACCACTTTCAGGTCCTTTGATTTCCTATAAGTGTAATAGTGACAAAAAGGTGAAGAATTTCTTCCCACTAGAAGTTTTCAAAGGTAAAGTATAGAATTATCTAAAGAGACTTACAGGATATCACCTAGAACTATGACAAGGGAAACATATAACTTAACACCCAGCTCCTCAGGTTATGGTACCTGAAGCCAAATAAATCATAACCAAGATGTACAGTTTTGGCATTTACATGGAGGCAGAAAGCTGGCTTCATTCAAATTGTCTCTGCCACTTCTAGTGGGTAGGACAGGCAGCACACTGCAGTCACACCAACCCAGGGACCCTCAGCAGGTGGCACTCATGCAATCAAGGGGCAGTGTTACTTCCAGTCCAAATGTCAATGGGTGCTATAGACAAAGAGTATAAGTATAGCTCTAATGGCAGGCAAAATAATTCTAATAGTTGTTTCTGGAAAGTGGTGTTTGCATGAACTTTTGGAGCACCAGAGTTGTGCTTTATCCACATTCTGATATTTCACTTATAACTACAGCAGGTCTAATTGTTTTTTTTCAATTTGGCAATGCAAAACCACAGCAGCTTGATAAAAATCCAGTTTCTCCAAACTTAATTGTGATGCAAGCATAAGCTGTGGTAGGCCCTGAATTCCCACCCAGGGAAAAAAAAAAAGAAAAAAAAAGAAAAAAGAAAATATTAAGAAAAAGGTTTTTACTCCACCTTACTGCAGGGTTAAGCGACAGCCTCCTACATTCAGCATGTGGGAGATAATGTGAAGTACTAATGTTGAAAACACAGGTGAGTGATACAGGTTGCAGATTATAAAAGAAGTAATTAAAATGGAGAAGCACTAAAATAGAAAAAAAAGACACAATTGTGTTGAGAAAATTCTCTGCATTTCCTAGATCAAGTTTTTAACTGGGAAATTGTAATCAGATAACTTTGGGGTAAACTTAACATCACATATAGCATTAATTTCAATGAAAGCTTTTAATTTTTTTTTTGACTAATAATGTAAAATCTAATTTGAATTGTAAATAGTATGTAGATACTACTAGTTTCCTGGTTCAAATTCTTCAGCGCATATGGCAGAAGCATAAGCTTGTGCCAGTCTGCCTACTTTGGGTAATTTTTCATGCAAATAGTTTAGTTTCTATACTGAGGTGATAGAATGTGTTTAGTACACTTTAAAATATTTGCATTGCAAAAGGAAGGCTAATCTCCTGGGAAAAATCATATTGGTATTTTGTATTGAGGGACTACTTTGGACATTGTGTGACATGTTATGTGAAAAGTTATGTTTACAGTACTGCAAGAACTTTTAACTGACCTTTGTGAGAGGAGGACCCACTACTGCTTTACCAAATTTGCAGGCAACTGGAACAGTCTCTAGTGGTCATTCACCAAAATGCCCCTGTTTGATTTCTGAATCTTTTGTCTAACAGTTTAATCAATTTGATAAAACTGCTGCCCATAAACAGGTTTAGCATTGATTCCAATGTTTAATAAGTACCGAGGAGGCAGTTTGGTTGGAAAGAGGAAGCAACTTTTATTAATGGCATGAATAATTAGCACAGCTGAGTCTGCTCTAGGATCTGGAAATGTCTATTTCATATTGCACATGCTTAGAGTCTTAACTGACCACTTCAGGGCCTTGCTTGCAATACAAAGCAATGAAATATATTCCTTCCCATACTAGTAAGCTAATACTTAAATTTTTCTCTGACAACATTTGTCTTTGAAACAGGATGCAACTGGTGAGTATATCATCTAATCCAGTACATGTTCATTAACTTTGTGATGTTTGCAGCCTACGTATCTGACTGGCTGTCTCACAACACAGGACCAGCATGACTCAGCATAGTTCAATCTGTTAAATTCAGCTGGTATTAGGTGGACACTGTGACAGTGGGGATGCTGGAGTCAATGGTGATTCAGTACTCAGTGCTTCCTCTGACACCTGTCTCTTATGACACTGGGGACAGGTCTGCATGCCCAATAATTTTGAGTCCCAAAATGTGCATGCTGTTTGTCAAGATGATATTTAAAAAGTGTAGCTGTAAATTCAGCCACATATTTCTATAGTTCCAATACCATGTATACAACAGTGGAACATGAATATATTTTCATACTGTCTTGTGGGCAAAGGAAGTTTTGGAATTAACTGTAGTTTATATGAAAGTGTAAATAAAAGACAATGAAGTCACAAGTCGTGTCTTTTTTTTTCCTTCTCTTTTTCAGTCTGAGCATGGATTTTTATTGTCCCTGTTTGCTGATCCACATGCAAATACAGCTGGCTGTCTCTGCTGTGGGAAAAGCTCATCTGAGGCCTCACACAGCTGTCAAAAACACTCAAGAATAAAGGTGTAAACACCTATGGAAATTCCTGAAACAGTATTCCTTGTTACGGTTGATAGCCTACAACAAAGCCCAGGAAGGTGGGTGAGGGATGGTGCAGTAGGCTGTGCAGCAAGGTAGAGGACTTCAGGTTATCTTGCAATGGACTTGTAAGCTGGAGCAGAATTCCTTCCAAGGTTCTCCTGCATTTCTTTCTTTGTGATGATATACTGACCAGGGAACAGATTATTTAAATCTTAATAATTTTAAAATGGCTATTGTAAATGTCTGTCTAACTCCAGGTGAAGTAGATTTCCAGCAGGTCCCCTGAGGGCCTGCTGACTTTCAACATGTGGGAGGAGAATTTAATCTGAACTCAAAAGTAGTGTAGATGCATTCTATACTATGTGTGAAGTATTTAATTTTTTGCTTTTATTTAATTTGAATTAGCAGTTAAGTTTTGGTTTTTTTTTAGTGTATGCTTCTTAGCTGTAATGGCTGCTAAACCAATTTTTAGACTTTAAAATTCAGAGATTCCCATTATCCTTAAAAAAGAAACTTACAAAAATTTTCTTATTGTGTGTCATTCACAATCCAGACTAAGTTATCGGTCATTACAATGTAATTACCACGTATTCCTTCAAGAATCTGTTAAATTGCTCTATTAAATACCCCAGGTACAGAACTAATATCAAATAGCAATTTATGAGTCTTCAGACCTTTAAATTATATGTTTGAAGTCTCCTAGCTTATTTTATTTGCCCTGCCCTAATTTTTATAAAACATTAAAAATATTATTTATGACAGATTAACTTTTGCCTCATAAGTTTTTTTCATTGAAAAGTACTTAGATCTTTGTTTTGATACCACTTCTGTGTGAGTGTCATGCTTA
>VWZD01001553.1:13640-26992 GCA_013396695.1 Sakesphorus luctuosus | reverse complement strand
AGTGTCATGCTTATTAAACTCTAGAGAGACAGGAAATTTGGAAGAAAAACTCTCTGATGCTCTTTGAAGGCTTCAGAATGCTTTTGCCTGAATATGGGATTACTCAGAAGCCTTTTGTATTTGCATATTGGATGTGAATTATATGTGTCACGTGAAAGGGAGGAGGGAGACAGAAATACAAAGATTTCTAGTCTTAACTGTATTAATAGAAGTTATTAGCTGTAAGCGCTTCCAGACAATCAAAGCCTTATGTTCCCAACACTGTCTGTCTCCTAACTGACAGCACACAGGTTGGAAGGATTTCTGACCCCTGATATGAAGCCAATACTTAAGCCAGGAAGAAATTATAGCTATAAGTGTCCTGGGAGTAATCGAAACTTTATGAACCCAGCAGTGCCCGCTGAACTCTGGACAGAACACAGGCCGGAAAGATTTTTGACTCCCCTGTGAGGACCACACTTCATAGCAACAAGAGAAAAGAACCTTTCTCATGATGGCTCCCGAAATAACATTTGTTCATACAAATATGTGACAGTAACTAATATGAGTTACTTAGTCGGTGATAACATTTAGCTGCGGGATTGTACAAAATACCCCTCCAAAGACATCGGCACCACACACATTTCAAGGGCCACCCCAGCAGTATATCACTCCCATAGCAAACTTCACTAACAGAAGATTACTAAACAGAAACAAACAGTTCAACACGGCCAGTAAACACGCTCAATAACCCAAAAGAAAAGCAATAGGAAAAATATAGCCACTTCCCATTAACACCCATACACCCAGTGAGCTATAGCAAATTACGACTAAGAAGGTATAAGAAAAATAAAGTAAGAATTCCATTGCTTACCCCTGCAATGTTGATGGAATGGGGAAGACAGGGTAGCTCTTCAGTTGCCCTCCCAGAGGTGGGAAGTTTTTCTCCCCAAAGTTGTAGTTAAACTGCACTTCTTTTTCTATGTTTTCTTGTTCTCCAGGTGTTTGTGTGACCAATAGTCAATCTACTGGGGGGGGTGATGCCAATGCCCTGAGGTGGAGTGGGCCCTTGAAGATATCGCAAAAGAAGGCAGTGCTATTTCTTAACGCTCCATCCTTTGTTAATCTTATCAATTTGCTTCTGCGGGGAGCACCCCCCAGAGGGGGCCTGAGGCATCTCCCTCACCCATCAGGCCTTATCAGGTCATCACCCCACAATATGGAAAGAACCCTGTAATGCTGTGAGTGAGAATATCCCTTCTGTTGCTATTTCATCCTCAGAGCCTTTCTTGCAGGGTGCTGCACTATCAATGAAATAGCTGCTATCACACATGGCTAGTTTTTTAATGTTCATTCCTATTAATATGCTTCTAGTTTTTTGTGAGTCTAGGGAGTAGAGTTGGTTTTAAATATGCCACTGGTACGGCAGAAGAAGCCAGTGGACAACTGTAGGGCTGTTTGTTCTCAGAAATGTTTTGGAGTTGCATTCAATTTCTAGATATCAACAACAGAATTCATTACCAGTGTCTTAGTTCAAGGTGTTGGTAATTCTTTAAATGGGATTTTGATGTTAGAAGAAAAAAATTGAATTCTGCATTAGCCAGCAAGCACCCACTTCTCAATGCCAGTAGCACAGTTAACCACATATTTTGGACCTCTATTAAACTATCAGTAAGTCTTTAGTAAAATCAAGAATTAAAGAGCCACCAGTAGTGTTCTGAACTAAAATAATAGTAATAACCACAAAACAAGTTCAAATAATTGTTGATCTATGTGTTAAGCTAACTGCATATTCAGGCCCCTGCTCTGCTCACATTTTAATTATTATCCTTCTAGCCATAAAGCAAGTGATTAATATTTCTGATGAAAACTGAGATTCTCAAGCACAATTATTCAGAAAGTTAAAAAAGCGCTACCTTTTGAGCAGCTGTATAATGATATTACAGGTCTTTGTATGAACACATCTGTTAGCATAGATACTTCCACAGGAACACTACCTCATTATTAGTATATTCAGTTCCATAGTAATACAATACTGTCTGTACAGCAAGGTGCCAAAACAGCTACAGAGGCAGTTTGATAAGAAGCAGCAGTTGGTGATTTGTGAGCTTCAAAATGCGTTTCCTGATTTTCCTGGGACCAGCTGGTTAGAACCTGAACTGAATCAAATAACATGCCCTTTGGTGCACGCCGTCAGCTGTGCTGCTTTGTGTTCTTCCATGATGTCTAACCAAGGGAAGCATGGTCAAACAGACTCTATATGGATCTGGGAATTCTTCCTTGTCTCTCAGTATCCTCTTCTGTTGCTTTAACCTACCTTCCCAATTATATCCCTTCTATGAAACAGCCTATGACCTGTTTTGCACAAGACTGTAAGACTTGCTTTACTTAAATTTGTAAAACACTTAAAAGATTAAACAACAGCAACAGCAGCAAAAATACCCCAGGCTTTTCTGAGGGAAAGCAGGAGATTTTGATCCAAATCCCATTCCCCAGGTCGTTTGCTCTGATTTTCACCACAACGCTTAATATAGCTTTAGTGCTTCCTGGTGTAAGGGCAAACCTCCAGAGGTGTTCAGCCACCTGGAACTGCCTACCTGCAGAATAAAGGAAGAAATGGCGCCATCTTCAATATTTGTACGTGTATAGTCCCATACAGTTTTTACAAAGCTTTTCCACTTTGTAATACATTATGATCTACCACAAGGTAACATGAGAAGAAGTAAGATAATGTTAAAAAAAATAAACAAACAAAAAACCAAACCAGTGAAAAGAGGATGGTACTGAAGGGCGAGTATGGGAAGGGTGGAGGAGAAGAGAAAGACCATGTGATACTGAATGCAAGCACCTGCTCCTATCTGTCTGACTTCTCCTATTCCCAGTGATTGCTGCCTCTTTTGGAAGGGAGTATGTAGCTCAAAATCACAATGACCTAAATGGATGCTCACACAAAGCAGCAGGCAATGTGACGTTTCCATTTTAGTAAGTCATGCTGTAGTCTACTGTGCCTACACATTTCTTATTTCAAATAGGCAATACCAGATGGGATTATAATAATTCCCATTCTTATGTAGCAGTGCTGTTACTTTCATGAAAGTGCTGTATGAGAAAGCAGCATCCTTTGAGAATCCAAGTCAGTGAAAAACACTGGTTGCATTCCACAGTCTTTTGCCGTATTTTTATTTTCATGCAGAGTTTGCCATCGCTCACAACTGTCTGATGTGTGATTCTGTTTCAACAGATAGGCAGTGACAGATACTGTACAGGAGCCAACAGAACTTATTAAAAATATGGAACAATAAGGAAGATCTGACTTAGTGTGTTTGTGAAACTCCTGTCTGTTAGCAATTCATTTCTTTTGGAAAAATAAAACAAAACCAAACCAAACCAAAAATGAGGACTCTGCTGCCTGAAGGATGGTGGCACATCAATCAATCAATCCATTAGGTACATAAATAAAGAAATAACTGAAGAATAAATAATTTCTATTATCCAGCAATAAAATCTTGAAATATGTAAGTTACCAGAATCAAATGACTCATGAACAATTTGGACACTACAACAGATGTTCAAACATGGAGGAGGGGGAAAAAAGCAAAAAGGGGAATGATCATCAGGGCTAACTGTATAATTTTCACCTGTCTTTGATCATCCAAATATTTCCTTTAGTCTTTCTCACTCACACCCTATTTGCAAGAAAAAAAAAAATCCTGCAGCATATTTCCTGTAGCATGGAGGGTGAGCAAAAGAGCTGCCTTCACATCTGATGCCACTATTAAGTCATTTTACTTGTGCCATAACCCAAAAGAAAATGAGGCCCTGAAAGGCCCAACACAACTCTACAAGCAAAGCACCTCTCTCTCCTGGTGGTGCAGCATACTGTCTCCTCACCAGCAGATGCAGTAGGTATATAAAACTCTGACTAATTCTTCCCTTATACTAGTGAACCCCCCCCTAAAGAAACAATACATTTGCTGGTAGATATGTGCACAATAAGTCTTTTTAAGGTGATCAGCAAATTTAGAGCTTTGCAATTTTTTATTTCCATATACTATTCATTCACTGGGTTGTGAGGGCAGCAACACAGACCTGTCAGTGCTGATGACTTTGGTAGGTTTATTTTGTATGCTGAAAGCCCTGGATGAACACTTTCAACTAATTATTATGATTATGAATTAGTGTTAATCTTGTAGCATGCTTTTCACCTGGACTTGCATACCTAGTCCATTGAAGAAGTTCAAGGACCACATACTTGAGATGGCTATTCTAGAGAGATGGGAAAGTTCTCAGGGCAACTTAAACTGAAAGTGATTGCCTGTTGCAAAGCAATAAGTTGAAGAGAAGCCTAAAATGAGGTTTTAATTGATATTAGAATATTCTGGAGCCAAGACTTTTCTGAATTGGACTCTAAATTCCTTTAGTGTTGTTAAAAAACACACAAATTTAACATCACATAAATTGGCGATAAAAATACCCCTGATTGTGTTGAGGTGTCACCCTGTTTATGCAAAATACATCCCAATCTTAATACTATGCTAAGCAATGTCACTAGAATGAAACTGATAGTGATGTAAATAGCTTTTTTTTTAATATATACTATGATGTAATCTAGTCAAGTTTTTTGTAATTACTAGTACTACTTTAACATCACATAGTTATTTCCATAATACAAGCACTGGAGGGGAAAGTGGTATTATTGTAACTACTTCAAGAAGTCTTTCTGGTTAACCATTTCCAATTCACTCAGTGCTCTGCCAAGATTTAAGCAGTGCCTCTTCACCACCTTGTAGTTATGTACCTTCCTTTGCAATTTGCCAAAGGAATGTGGTCTTGTATAATTGCTTTCTTTACAGTCTGTCTTGTAGGTTAATCACAACCTCCTATGTTAAGGAGAGAAGTGGCATTCAATGGATATATAGTGAGAAGGTACAAGAACTGCCTGACAATCAGTCACTGAAGCATTTAATGGAAATTCTGACGTCTGAGTCATTGTGTAGCTGCGAACCCTAATAATGAAGCACACCTTGAGTTTTAAAAGTAGCTGGAGGTATTTAAGAGGAAAGTTAAGTACTGTTAAAGCAACAATCCATACTTAGCAGTATACTGAAATATGAGTGTTAAGTTCCTTGCTTATTCAAATACCTTATGGACCTTGACCCGTTTTGCATATGGGGACATAGATTTTGATGTTCTATCAAATGTCACCATCCAGAAGGCATGTTTTCAGCATCTCTGGTTAAAATATTATTATTTTACAGTCACCAGAGACTGGTCTGTTGCTCACCGCAGCCACTACTGGAAACTGAAAAATGCACTACACTGACATATTCTATAGCCTGACTCAGTGGTCCCATCTCCTGCCAATATTCCCATGAAAGAAGGGAATCGATGTATGAGATGACATAAAAACCAAATTCTTGGCATCAGTGACTAAGACTGATCCCTTTCTGCTATTAGCATATTTACAGGCACATCTTGATATTCAGAAGGAATTACAGAATCATAGAATATCCTGAGTTGGAAGGGACCTACAAAGATCATCAAAGTCCAACTCCTGGCCCTGCACAGAACCATCCCAAAAATCCCACCATGTGCCTGAGAGCATTGTCCAAAGGTTCTTGACCTCTTGTCAGGCTTGGTGCTGTGACCACTTCCCTGGGGAGCCTGTTCCAGTGTCCAATCACCCTCTGGGTGAAGAATCTTCTCCTAATATCCAACTTAAACCTACTCTGTCACAGCTTCATGCCATTCTTTTGGGTCCTATCAACGGAACACAAGAAGTTCTAGAGTCTTGTGAATTCTCCAACAGAGAAAGATAGAGTGGTGGGTCAAGAGAGAAAATAACAATTATTTATTTTTTGCTTCTCAAATGCTCTCATTTTATGTTCTCTTGTCTGCCTTACTCTTGTTTTCTCTAGTCAGGTAATCACATCTTGACCTTTGCCCCAGCTGAATCTAGGCACAATTTCTCATGTATAGACAACAATATTTTTCCTGATTCCTAACCAGAAAACTCGTGCTTTTTAAAAAATTATTTTTTTATTTTATTTTTTATTAAGATAGGGTGCAAATCTGTCTGTGAGTCTGAGGACAATGTCAATTGTAGGAGACTCTTGCAATTCCCTTTTCATCCAGACAGTTTCTATAGCATTGGATAACATACAAGCATGGTCAAGGATATCAAAACTAGGGGTTTGCAGAACTGTAGAAATGTTGACTGTTATGGTTATAAAGCCACTACAATACCTTTAGGACCAGCTCCTCTCACAGACAGAATATATACTTTAAAGCCATTATCAACAGACTAATTCAACTAATTCCATATAACCCATATATTGTACAACTTCTCTATGCATCCTGTTTGTCTCATCTCTTCATATTTAAGGAAGCTTTCACTGGTGATCCATGCTAATTTCCACTCTACTACCAAAAAAGTAAAAATTGATACCCTGGTAGACCCAGAAATCAACTGATAACAACCTCCTTGGCAAAACCATTTATGTACTAAAATATCGTCATTGTGTGCCAGATTTTTCTCAGGTTACCAAACTAAAAGAAATTAATTTGACTCTTCCTTGCCTTTCATTACAGTCATCTTTTTTTGGACAGTCACCATATCCTCCTTTTCTTTCTGTTCAACAAACTCTGACTTCACATAACCACTACTACCAGGTTGACTTTATGCAAAAAATAGCATAGTGAAATCCATCAATATGAATTATTTAAGCATGACCTCTGATAACAAATATAATCAAAATGTTGTTGTGTTGGAGTTTTTTGTTTGTTTTGTAGGGTTTTATTTAATATTAGCATGAACAGCCCAGCATTTATCTTAAGAGCAGAACACATAGACATATAAGAGATTTTAAAATACATGCCAGAGATCTTCACATGGCAACAAGATAAAAAACTTAAATCTCTAATGGACTGTTAAATAAAATATTGGCTATTGGAGATAATTTAGATACCTGCAACAGTGCAACTGTAGTAAAGTAATGCCTGGATAGTAGGACTTTGAAATTAATCTCAAACCCTGTTTCCTAGAGTTGAGGAATATTTTTGAAAATGTTACTTCTAACAGAGTTGAATAAGATTTAGCTACTAATTTTCTCCTTCCTAAAATGCTTTATGTTTATTCATCCAAATGGTAACATGATTTTGTGTCTTAAGTCTGTCACAATCAGAACCGTGTTATAACTTTTAAGATATATTAACACTTCACACTAACTGCAGTGAAAATGTTCAGCCACAGACTGTCATAACTGAGCAATGTTTGTGCTCCAGCTCATCTTGCCAAGTGTGGATGACCTAATTTGCCTTTGCTCAGTTTAGCTTCCCATTTTCAGACTAGAACTGATTCAGGAGAAAAGTTCCTAATATAAGCCTACACTTACATGCTGTCATGAAGTCTTATAAAAACATTATTCCCTAAAAAGGGCAAATGTGTTATTGTTGTAGTCCACAGATGTGGATACATTCATGGTACTATGCCTCCTGAGTATCTGTTCAAACCGCATTGCTATAGCATTTGTCATGACCAATACATCATATTATTGCAGCACTTGATGTATCAGCTCAGTGACATGATTGCACAATCATGGGTCAAATGATTGTGGATGCACACATCCTGTATTGAATACGCAAAAGAAATGTAGATTACAGTTTATCCTCTAGATTGTTGTGATTCCTTCTGTACGGGGTATTTACAACTCTTTTTTAGAGGAAGTTCATTTCTAGTTCTGTTTTCCTTTTTTAGTCACTCATAATTCATACTTCCATATCCCAGTGGTTACTTCATTTTCAGGACGGAGTATGTCTGTAGAGATTTTGAGATGACAGATCATGCTCCTTGCTCTCATTTAACCACTTACTTTGTGACAAAGGAAATTTTAGTGACTTACTACAACACAATTGCAACATTGCTGTTCAGATGTGTGCCATTTTTAACTGCCATTTTAAACTGCAGTTAATAATTAGCAACAATAAACCTTTACTGACACAGGAGCAAATTTTGCAACAACCATGAAACAGTAAGTTTACTTCTTCCCACCCACACCCTGTCAAGGTAAAATTATTTCAGTTGCTTATCTTATAATTGCTGCATTTAATGTTGTTTACATTGTTTAGAACACTTTCTGACTGATATTTGAAATAACCAAATTTGAATATAGTACAGAAAATGTTACTTTTTTGCTGAATAAAGTTCAATTTACAGTGAAATGTTTGTAGTTATGAATGGAGGCTGATATAGCTGATATACATTTATCTCCTGACAAATTCGTGTCTCTGAGGGAATAATATGGCCAATCTTCGCAAACGAAGATTTGGGAAGGGCTCACCCCACATGGGTGTGCCCTCGGAGCCTGCGCAGTGGATTTTTTAGGTGAGGCACAGCGTGCGCAGAACTGGCCCCACCATTTAAGTCCTAAGGTTCGTTTTGCCACAGCCGAGCAAGCTTGGACAGTGACAGTGAAGTCCTTGGGACTATCTACAGCACCCAGTACTAACCGGGGCTGACCCTGCTTGGCATTCGAGATCTGACAGAATCAGATGGCAGGGAAGCATTGAACTGCTGGGGACGGTCCCACTGAGACTCGAACTCACGACCTGGGGAGTTAGAGACCGGAGTGCTCTCCACTACGCCACGGGACCATCCCTGTCTGTGAGGTATTCTATATGGATAGCACAAAGCACTGATGAAGATAGTTTCTTCACTTTGATCTTCCTGACTGCAGTAGATTCATCTGCCCTTTCTGCATAAAACAGTAAAAATATAATATAATCTGCTTCAGATGAACACATACATATTAGTAAGGTAAATAAGCACTGATCTAATACCACTGACATACCCTTCACTCTAGTAGAAATAAACTATTTGCCCCAAAAGTCAATATTTTGTTTGTACCAATTTGCAAGCACAATATAATCACAGTTTTCCTGGATAAGATAGGTTGCCACAAAGAGATGATGTCTGTAAAATCTCAAAAAAGGATTAGAAACATCATTCATGTAAAAGAATGTTTTCATTTCTTAGATATCTACCACAATACAGACCCATGTATTAAAGGACACTATGCACCTTTATAAAACTGAAAAAAACGCCACCCTAAGGATTAAACAGATAGAATTGGGTTTATAATACACTGTGAAACAAATATAAGATTTCTGTAAAATTCTCCCATTATAAGCTATGGATAAAATGATTTTTAATGCCTCTGTTACTGAGAAATCAACGGTATAGAATTTAGTTTTCTGGTGTTGAATTTTCTAGTTGCATTTTTTTAATCCATGCTATCTTAAGAAGGTAAGTACTACCAAATCAATAAATGCTATCCACTGGAGAATGATGACTTGTGGGAAATGAATGTAGCTCCTCACTTATTTGAAAAACAAAAATTGATTGTTCAGGGATTGGAAAACAAGTCTCTCATTTTCTCTCAATTGTTTTTAGTAAATGGTCAGATGGAGTTTTAATTTCTTTGAAAAGGCCACCGTAAATTCTTCTTCACCCAAGAGTAGGATGAAAAGAAATGTGGTTATGGGTTATTTATCTTTTCATATTAGACACAAATTGATCTGTATGTCAGGGAGGGGAAGTGGAATCTTCTTTCTTTCTTCATCAACCATGAGTTCAAGCATCCATGACATTTTACTCTTTGTATGTGGCCAGTAGGTCAAGGGAAGTAATTCTCCCTCTCTACTCAGCTCTCAGGAGACCCCACCTTGAGTATTGTATCCAGATCTGGAGTATGCACCACCTGTTACAGACTGAATACAGGCAGATAGAGTTGGGATTGTTCATGGCTGAGAAGAGAAGGCACAGGGATGACCTCATTGTGACATTCCACTACCTAAAGGGGGCTTATAAAAAGCTTCTTACATGGGGGGTTATAGTGATGTGACAAGGAGAAACACTGTTAAATCAAAGGGGAGAAATTGAGATTTGTTATCAAGAAGAAATTTTTTGCTCAGAATGCTCTGAGGTGCTGAAACTGGTTTTCCTGAGAAGTTGTATCAATCCCATACCTGGAACTACTCCAGGCCAGGTTGAATGGAGCCCTGAGGAGCCTGATCTGGTGGGTGGTATCTCTACTTATAGGAGGGGATGTTGAAATTACATGGTCTTTAAGATCCTTTCCAATGCCAGCCATTCTATGATTCTATGATCGCTTCCTGTGTACTATGTGTTTATAAAGAAGGTATAACAGACATTGGACTCACTATAAACATAAAGTGACACGATACCTACCTTGAAAAGCATTGCTTGCTGCTCTTAATACTTTGGTCCTAATGTAGAGCCTCAGAGAAATTGCCACTGTTCAAGAGACATTACAATGGGCACAGTATGCTCTAGGAAGCACAAATCGAAAAGTACTGTAATTTTCCCAGTGGACTGTGATGTCTAAATTTAAGCTAAGGTCTGGGAAGGGGTGTGTTGTTTTGGAAGTCAATGATTCCTTTCATGATTGATGTGTTACAGTAATGTTATGTGCTAAGTTTATGTCATACAATTGAACAATGTGTAGTGGTTTTAGCTAGGTCTCAAATTAGCAGGCTCATGATGGGCCCATGATGCCTCGAGCCACCTGTAGGTGGACAAGGCTGAGGGGTGGATTTAACCATGGACATTATTTCCCAGGTTATCCACTATTGTGAAACCCCTGAAAAGGGGACAGTGACCCCAGTGTGGGGATGGAGACCCCTAAGAAGGGGATGGAGACCTCAGTGTGGGGATAGTGACCCCTAAAAAGGGGATAGTGACCCCAGTGTGGGGATAGAGACCCCTGAAAAGGGGATGGAGACCCCAATGTGGGTATGGTGACCCCTGAGAAGGGGATGGGATAATCCCAATGTGTGCCTCAAGGACATTTAACCTTGGAAAAAAAGATAACTTTCCTTTTGAGTTCTGTGTTGCAGGACATGAACCATCAGATGAAGAAGACCTAAAATGAACTGATGTTGGTGTCCAGTGATGAACTGTTTTTTCCTTCCTGAAGTATCTACCCATCCTAATGGACTATTGCCTACAATATGGAGGGGTGGAAGACGACCCTGGAAAGAACAAAGACTGTTTAAACACGGGAATAAATAGATGTAGACTTATTAAAAATAGGTTTAATGTCATTTGGTAGGAAAGAAGGGTTGGAAGTTGTAGTGGTTTTAGCTAGGCCTCAAATTAGCAGGCTCGGAGAATCTATGTGGATTGGGAAACAGCTATCACCTGTCTGGGTAACCAAGGAAATATTTCATACCAGATGATGCAAACCTAAGATATGTGTGTAGCAGTGGATGTGGCTTGGTCAGTTCCACCATGGCTGAAGAACAGAGAAGACATGCTACAGTTATTCTGCCCTGTTAGGCCCTGCTCCTGCTGCTGCTACATTGTTTTTTGTTTGAGTTCAGGGAAGTAGAAATATTTTGTTGTTATACCTTCTCTTTCTTGCAGAGTGTCTTTTAGAGCATTTATAGATCTAGAGTAATAGACTTTGTATTCATTGGGGGGTGGGAAGTTATTTCTTGTTGTATATATATAACTTGTCTTGTGTAAGTGTGTGTTATATTGTAGTTTTCTTTTAATTTTCTCTTTTTCTGTATAAATACATGTAGTTAGTTTAAGCATAAAGTAGTTTGGAGGACTTTTTTCCCTCTCCATCTTCTCTTTTCACTCTGTCTTGAACAGCTGGCATTTTGCCAGCTCAACCCAAGACACAGTGGGATCATCATAGCCATGAACACTGGCTTATGCCTTTAAACTGACTCTATCTCTTCAAATTTCATTACTTCTGTAGTAGTAGTAATAGTAGTGGTAATGATAATGATGGTCATATAGAGAGTTTGCATTTCAGAGGGAAAATAACAGTAGGGATTAGGATGAGTCCACCATGTACATGATAACTTACATGATGCCATAAATTCTTACCTGGTCATCTACAATGGCAACAAATTTATTGTTAACTGGAGACTAATCCACTAGTCTTCAAAGAAGTACATTTTAAAAAGAGAAAGACATATTTTCTGGATTCTCAATAGAGTTTTCTATCCTCTGTAGGGATCTGGGAAACATATATTAATATCTATGGCAAGAAATCTTCTGGTAAGGCATAATATGAGTAATAGTGTAACTATACTCCTCTACCTTGTAAAAAAAGCCAAAAATTCTTCCCCACCCCATCCATGGGTTTGGACTTATGACACTGTGGCAAGAGTTCAGTAACTAGGTGCATTTTGCAGCTGTGTTAGGAATAGTTGATTTCATCATGCAATGCAACTTCATCAAATATATGATTGTACTATAAATTATACCACATATGCTTTCTGTGATGGAGTGAGAGATAGAAAGAAACAGTATTCTACCAGTTTTAAAACTTGCATAGTTCTTAAAACTGCATAAAAGCCTGAAGATAAAAACAAACCATCAGTGTAGTAAATTCAGTCCTAATATAGTTAATATAAACTGCTTCTATTAAGGTTAAACTAAAAATTTCGAAACAGTTTTTGTAAAAATTTTCAATAGAGCTTTATAAGCCTTCCATCTTTCTATTAAGTTTAATGATTTTTTAAAAAAAATGTTAAGCTTTAAATTAGTCTCTTTTCCACTGAATGTGGTTCAAGAGTTGATATTTAAGCAGTCATGTTGATTTCAGTATTTTTTTCTGTTTCAGTTCTGACAACCCATTCTCCATTGTCCATGCATTTCCAAAATTTCTAACTTCGAGAACAGTGTGCAACATTGCCATAATTTTGAAATACTCTTCATCTTCACAGCTTTCCAAAGCTGGCAGTTTTAAAATGCATAAAAATAAAGAAAAGTAAAGCAAAACCAAATGAAAAACATATATACAGCAGCTTCATCTCCTGAAGGTTACTAGCAGTATTCACTATATTGCATTCAGTGAAAACAAGAAACAGAAAATAAAAAGGAAAAACAGAGTCTAAAATGTTCCATGTTGGGAAAAAAATATTTTAAAGATATGTGACATATATGTGTGTAGGGTTTTTTAAATGACAGTTTATTTTAGAAAAAAAAGTAAGTTTAACTTCATGTATGATTATGTGTTGAACATTTCAAATTGGAGAGAAGTAGTGACACGAAAAATGTAAATCCCACTTTCAGATCAAATATTCTGTAGAAAAACATAAATGCATTTACATATCACATATCCTTCCTGAACCACCTTGTAGCTTCCTTCATAGTTTTATTACCTGTGAAGGAATGAAAGCAAAAATGCTTAATTTAGCGAGAAAACATAATGGTCTACCGAATATTGCTTAGCATCAATAATCCAGTCTATCCTGACCAGGAATTTGTTAATACTAGAAACACATGGCACCATCACAGAACATGGCAGAACATTTTCCATTATTTCCACTGC
>VWZD01001553.1:947-13599 GCA_013396695.1 Sakesphorus luctuosus | reverse complement strand
ACTACACCCTCACACATTCTCAAGTCCCTGAGCTGGGCTAACAAAGAGCAGTGAAGATGTCATCTTCAAAAGAAACTTCATCTCCTCCCCTCTGCAGCTTTTATATTTTCCTGCTGACCATTAGTTTTATGTCATTAATTTATCCAATTAAGTTATTGATATTGCTGTGTTCATCATAAAGGCCTTCTGAGAAGAAATATGGTAAAATATGACCTTCTGAAATTTCTCACCAAGAGCAATCACAAAGCAAAAGAAGAGCTAGCTGCACTGACCAAATTGTCTTTTTGAATTCTGTGATCAAAAGACATTGTCAAATAATATTGTAAACAGACTGCAAATTCAATTCAGCTTCCTCCTGAAAGTCTTTAGAACATCTGTACATTTAAATTAAATAGCATTTTAATGGGCAGAATAAAAACATTCCAAGAGGTAGATCCCAAGATTAATTTCTACCAGCTTCTGGAAATCATGTACCTTTCTACTGATTTATAGAAATTTATGCTGGATGAATTTCATTAAGTTTGGTTTTCACCTCAAAACACATCTCAGAATTTCAAGCTCAGAATTTCACCAGAAACAAAACAAGTGTTTATTCAAGATGCTAGTGAATAAAGAAAATAGTGATGAACAGAAACACAGTTTGAAAACCATCTTTATCTAGCAATCTTTATTGTTTCTCACATTTCTACCCCTGCTTTGCTACACCTTCCATTACAAGTCACTTCACCTACCTGCTCTTCCTCCATTAGTAATTTAGACGAAATGTACAGACAAGCCTTGGCTTCCATGTTAAACAAACCTTGTCCTTGTTGTTCAGCATATATATGCCCCTCTACCTATTGGCTGGGATTTATGAACAAGTAAAATCTCTCTGTTAGATTTTATGTTTGCTATGTAAAATTCTGCCTATGGAAATGGTAAACATCCTAGAGCCTTTTTTTGCCTCTTTTTAGTGTACTGTCATGGTGGCAGGGCAAACTTTCCTTTCAGGTGCTTCCCTGTGGGATGAAGAGGACAGAGTTTTATTTCATAGTCCAGAATTGGAACAAGCTGTACCCACAGATATTGGAACATCTGGATGTATTTATGTCACATGGGTATGTCAGAGAGCTTCCAGCAAAGGAAATCTCTCCCTTTTCTGATATGCATCTAAGTTAATTTGCAAGTGTCCTACTGAAGGGAAGAAATTCCACTTTTCTCTGTAGAAATATAGACTTCAGGAGTCAAATTACATAAGTTTCCCATTCCTTGTTTCCCTCAGTGAGGTTTGAAAATGTATAAATCAAAATTATTACAGTTCTGCACACCAGTGAAGTCAACCACAATTTCAGGGAATAAGAGCAACCAAAGGATCTCTGCACAGTCAGTGCTGCTATCCTCTGACTCAGTGCAGAGTCATAGTAGGGAAAGCTGGTGGGAGCAACATGGGTTATCAAAGGTAAAGTGAAGATTCAACCAGCTCAACCAAAATCATCTTGATCACAATCTTGCATCACAATAATCCACTTGGATTTCATCCCATGTTCAAGCACTTGCTGCAGCAGACAAAGGGCATGTGTCCTTCAGTTTCCTCCCAACAGACACCCAAGGAGGATGGTTGAGGTCCCTTTCTCTGTAGCTGACAGATAGCCAGGGATGGAAGGATTACTGGCAAAGACTGACTGCAGGCAGATACTGTGCCCACTCTTCTGCTGTCTGATTCTCATCCTATCCCTTGATAGAAGAAAGGGCTTCCAGGGCAACAGCAAGAATATCATGAATCCACTGGGAGCAGGCCCAAGCAAAAGGCAGATTTCCTGTTCTTAAAAATGTCTGAACATTAACTGGTTGTGGAGGTACAGAGAGCTCTGTGAAAACAGTTCATAATGGGGAGTATGCTGAAATAAAATCCAAGTGGATTATGTTGCTTTGGGTGAGAGGAGGGAACTTTTTTTGGTATTTGCCCAGGTAACTGGTGGCCTGAAAAATCCAGAAGAGAATATAGATCTTCTTTATTGATGCTTAGAATTAAAATGATGCACAGTAATGCAGTGATTAGATCCCATCACTTTTTTCTTGAGATCTTCCTAGTCATATTGGGTTTGTATTTTCTGGAGGGTTTTATTAGGAGAAAATAACTCAAACTGGCTGTCTTGTCATACATCTCCAAATATTTTTAATCTCTATATAACAATGTTTAAATGTCATTTATGAGAAATGTTAAGTGGTTTATTAGTTATTTTAAGACTTTAATTGGCACAGATTGTTAACAACAGTATTGTCATTGTGCTGCTCATGAGTTCCCCAGTACTGAAAAGAACCCCCCAACTGAAATTACACTAAATACTTTTTCTTACTTTCCTTACTTTCCTTTAGCATGAATGCATTATACAAGAAAATGAATGATAGAATGAATGATTAAATAAATAATTAACCCAAATCTTTAATTTTGCAGACTACCCATGTATTAGAATTGATTTGGCTTTACTAAACTCAGACATTATTTCAATGCTGAGATTTTCCACTGTGAATTTTTCCCCAAAGATAGCCTTCCCCAAAAGAAAATACCTACAAAATTTCCCCTCTTCATAAACATTTTTACTCTGAGAGCTTCTTTTTGTTCCATTTAATTGCTTCTTTTCAAAAGCTCATTAAAATATTATGAAGCTCAAAGCATAAATATGCAGAAGCACTTGCCAAAGAATAAAATCTGTAGCAATGTGTACGTGTATTTATATTACAGTAAATTTAAACCAACTCATTTGTTTTCTTTGCATTGTCTGTCTTAAGTTCTCTGTCCCAAGTAAAGCACTAGGCAAGCTTAAATATAAAGCCTGCATAAACCACACAGGCCACAGTACAGCCATTGTCACTAAGTGAAGTGCCAAATATAATTTCATCATTTGACTGAGGTTCATGCCAGGGTAAACTACTCTGTATTAGATGTCTGCAAAATGTTATTTGCTCTTTTTATTACATTATTATTTTTAAACTTATCTGTACTGAGATTGGGCTCTTTTCGTGTGTCTGGTTCTGGTGCTTACTGTCTGTGCATGTTATGTCCCAAGCCAAACTGCATTTTGAAAATGAGCAGAAAGGCTAGCCAACACTTATTTTGCTCTCCCAGTCTGCCTCTTGCAATAAAACAGAACTGGAGTCCTCATGTAATGAAAGTTTTGTCAATAATGAGAGACAGTGCAGTCCACAAGTATTTGGGTAAGCACACTGCCATTTCTGTTTGACTACTTTTATTTGTGGAATTGGATTAACTGTAACGTGGTCAAACAAAAAGAGAAGGAAAGAGAGCTGTTGTACTATTAAAGTCTTGTAACACAAGAAAGAGAATACCCACAATTTGTGGCAGAGACAACAGAGCATACAAACTCTTCTGAGCAAAGCACGTTCACCTAGCCAGTCTATGTAATAGACTATGCGGCCTTGGAAATTTTTGTGTTTAGGAAAAAACAGCATAGAGACATAAAAAATGCTCAGGGAAATGGGCTTCGATTGGTATTTTTGTGATGCTGTGGTCTTCTCAGGACTATGTTCCTCCCTCCTTCCCTGTCACCACCCAAGAGCTGCAGCTCTGTTTACCAAGAATCTAACATACACTTGCCCCTCATTTAAAGCTATCAATGTTCTCATGCTTATATAATTAAAATTAATTTCCAAAATAATTTTGCTTCTAGAACAACTGATAACAGCTTTAAAAGGCTGTGACTGTCGTGTATGTCTTTCATTCTTCCATGTTTATCTTCCTGTTGTTGAAAATGTTGTCCTTTGGGAATGCTCTTGGAACCTTCACTGTTCTCAGTTTTTTCCTCCATCGTCTGCCAGCTGTTTCTAGACTTGTAACCAGTTTGCTAGACAATTACAACCATATGCATTAAAAAGTACACATTTTCTTGAATTAACTTACAAAAGATATGAGAAATACAGGTAGCTTTTAGGAAATTTTATGTGTCATCATGAAATATGGCTCAAAAGCTTTGTTAAGTGGGGAGAAAAGGCAAGGCATCAGCGTTCTCCTATTACATGTTTCGAAGAACTGTACTTTGAAACTCTGACCTCTAAGCATTTCAGTATTTTTCAGCCAAGCCTAGATCAGACTTAAGATTGCACAAGTCTTCACCCAATCTTTACAAAAATCATCGCTACAGTCTTCAGTTTGAATCTCCTCTGGACTCCCTTTCACTGTCTCAGGTNCAAAGCTATTTTCTATACCATTCTGGTTTTCCTTAGCAGAATTCTCTCTCAGGTAAAATGCTCTATGTTTAAAAATAATCTGAAAAAGTGACCTTTTGTAGTGCTTTTTTTAAATTCTGCCCCCAAAAAGGTGACCAGATTTTGTGGCACCTCAAATAAGAACGACAAAACTAAATGAAAAAAAACCCCAAAGATAACTGGTAATTTATATTGGGACAATAAAGGGTTGAACAAGAAAAAAGTTAATGAGTCTTCTATTCCTGTCTTCTTACTCTTTTAAATAGCTAAAGATAGAAAAGGATTTATGTTGGGTAAAAGTGAATACTTAATGAGTACTTAGTACTTTCTATCCCTACCCACCTCCTCTCTCTCTCTTTTTTTAATTTGCTTTTTTTGCATTTTACACCCTTGACATTCAAAACATACAATGTTGCCAGAACCAGGTAACTTCTACCTGTGTTATTTTGACAGCAGTTCCAGTGGAAAAGTCTTATGAGGTTGTTCCATGCATTTCATTTTCATAAAAAATGAAAAGTCAACAGTCCTCCACCACACTGTCCAGAATTTTAAAAAGCAGAATTCTACCTCTTATCTGCTAGTCCAGGACAGTAAAATGAGAACAACTATAACTGGGGAGGGTGGTGGTCGTGGTGGTTTAATTGTCCATTTGATTCTATGGCTCAGGTCTTCCTGCTGGGATGTAAATCAGTTTAAAGAGATCTACTCGCTAAAACATTGTTTAAGCAACATTTCTTGAATTATTGGTCTTCAGTAGTTGCAAATGAGCTCTCCTGCAAAGCACAATAGCAGCTGGATGCTTTTAGAATCTTTATCAAGATATGGACCCAACCCTTTGTAGAGTTGGGAATCCATGGACTTGACTCCAGCAAAAAGACATAAGATAAATAAAGTAAAAGGAAGTTGGGAAATGAAGACAGCAGCTTCTAGATTTATCATGCAGAGTAAAAATTACTTCCCAAGAAATCCTAAGGGACATGAGAGCAGTATTCTGTCTTTCTGTATCAAAGATAGTGATGTATGTTCTTTCCTCCTATCAATGCACTTTGTTACAGGATATGAAGAAAAACAGTCTGTGTTTCAAGATTAGTTCCTGTAAGCCAGGAATGAGGAATGAATTTGGTTTGGTTATAGGCAGGCAGACATGCCCTCACCATATATCCATGTGCATTTGTGTCTTCAGATTTGAGTCACTCTCAGTCATTAATTTGAGACACTTACCATAAAGAGGGGAAAGGACAATACTCCTTCCTTAGACTAAATAAAAATATGCATGGAAAAATTACTTCTATTTGAATCAAAATTGCCACCAGAATAATGGATGAAAAGTACTCCAATCGTATCTTGAATAACATATTCATAAACCAAATCCATGCATTTATTTTCCCCCTTTCTGTCCACTCTTTAGATGAAGCAGTTGGGACAGACATGACTAATGTATGCTCCAGTATTGGCTGCAGACAAAAATCTTGCTAATTCAGTTGCACATATAATAGTAACTGTTAGTGAAGAGCCTAGAAATTCGTAGCATCCCCTGCTATTAACAGAAAATGACTGGCGAGATTTTGTTTTTCCCTAATAAGTTTTAGTTATAGCTTGATTTAAATTAGACAACCCAAGAGAATTGGGTCAAATTCATTTTTGTTTTGCATGTGGTTGAACTGATCACAATCGAAGAAGGGAAGAAGCCTGGACAAAGGACTACACAATAAATATATGTGCAGTCAACTCTGGACTATCCATATTTAGCTTATCTGGACTAGTCAGTGCCTAGTGTCACATGAGTAATAAGCAGGGCAAACTACTCTCCTAAGCTCTGCTCTTCATGTCACTTCTTACTCAGTCGTTGTTCTGGACAGAAATTTAGAATCACTCTGTGTTATCTATGTCTTTGTTTTTACACAGGCCATTACATTTCTTCCCCATCTATATTCCCCAGGGTGACTGAATCACCTGTTTTCTTTGCAGTGTTACTTTAATTAATTTCAATCTGAGTTAAAGTCTGTTTCCGAAGTTAGAATTTCCTTCTTAGTCCTAGTTAATGTCCAGGTTAGCTCTCTTGAAAGTTGTATGGAGCCTTCTTCACTATTTTAAAAACAGTGGAGGGCTGACTTTGGTCTGTGCTGGTGCAGGATTATCATATATTATGAGGCTTATTCTCCTCAGTCTCTCTAAATCAAGGCTAAATTCTGTCAGGTCAAAGAACGTAAAGAAACACAGGCAAGAGAAACAGGGTCTCTGTGTATAGGTTTTTCCCCTTCAACATCAAAAACATGCCACAGTGAGTCCATTCCCCATCTTTGCAAAGTAAAAAAAAAATTAGCATGAAAATGAATAATGGTGTGATGCAAAGCACAGTCAGCACATCTGCTGAGAAAAACACAAAAGCAAAAGTAGTAGCCAGCTGCCACTGACAGAGAGATTCATTCCAAGGGCTGCACATCTGGATCCTGCAGTTGCCAAACTCATAGTGACTGATTACTTCCAAACCTGGAGTAATCAGAGGTTAAGTAACAGAAGCAGCACCATCCCAGTGCAATCAGAAAAGGTAAAGCTATTGCTCTTCAATAGGGAGCTAAATCATCTCTTTTCTCAGTATTCATAAGACATTTACTAACACATGAATATCTAAATCTCTAGAACTGAGAATGATGAAGGATGTTTTTAAGGGCCCATTTTCTATAATAGCATACCTGCTGTTAGCACAGCAACATTATGTATGATCATGCTTTCCGGTTTGAAGAAAACATGAATCCTCATTCTCTGTTTGACTGACATAACATTGTTAGAGCTGGTCCAAATATGTTCTCTCTCTCTTTTCCTCCCCTTCTGCTCTCTCTCTTATTCCCTAAAATTCTGTAATGAACCTCCACACATTTGCATAGAGAAATCAACATTTTTTCAACAGAAGCCATTGCCTCAAATTTAAAAATCTAAAAATTAGTAGAAAGTGGGATTTTTAATTTCAAAATTCCATGTAATCAAAAGCTAAAGAAGAATAAACAGAAAGATTGTTGGGTTTTGGTTTGTTTCATTGCTTTGTTGGATTTTTTTTCAAACCATTCAATAGTTATATACTCAGAGTAATGTCTGATTTGTATTGTTATGAAATCTGAATCAGATCATCAGAGTGATCCTGCAGCTTTTACTAGTGTACATTCATGCTGTTATTTCAGGGCAGTTAGAGGCATTATGTATGAGATTTTTTAGGTTTCTCTTTCTTTTCTCAATCACTGCAGTTGCCTGCAAATATGTATTAATCACATCTGGTGACTATAAACATATTTTATTTAATAAGGAGTATATACTTCTGCAAACTAAACATGCAGTCTCAAATATTGATGTCCTTTGTTTCCCAGCTGGATAAAAATAGACAAGTGTTCTCAGTGTGACTGAAACACATTCATACCAGTGAATTGTCAGAGTCTCAAAGTTATATGCATGATTTGAAATGAGGGTACATATTTCAATAATACCTTGAGCAGTCAGAATTTGCATCTATGATTCAATAGGAAAACACATAAGTATTGTGAGATGGATAAAGGAAGTCATAAATTCTATCTTTGAACATATCTAACTATTAGTAATTCCCAGACTTCATTTGAGTAGTTTCATATTCCTCTGTGATGGCAGCAAATGCAATATTTTACTCTAAGGTTTCAAATTGTTGCATCTAGATGTCCTTCTAGCCTTTGCAATGTTTCTGCCTTACACTTTTAAGTCTACCATGCCCTTTCATATGCACTGCATAAAATCAAGTGGGCTTGAGTATAATTCACAAACTGTGTACAGTTTCACAGAAACACATGTGAAAAAGGAAGACATCAACATTAATTAGGAAGCAGTAATAAGTCCTAGAATTATCAGATAGGCCTGGTACAGTGACCACTTCCCTGATTTAAGAAGGACTCTGTAGTGAATCAGTGTCAGAACTATGGAAATAATACTAGGTATAGACAAAAAATTTAAGAAAATAATTATGAAATATTAAGAAAATGAACATGCAAGTAGACATTTAGAAATATTTTTAGAAATTTTTATGCTTGTTTATGCACTTGCACAGTTTGCTTGGTTCATTTCATTTCACAGGACTGTCTGATTTCCAATATTTAAAAGTGTAGTTATGATTAATCAGTTTTCTCCTCACCACATGTACTTGAGACAAGGAAGTGTAATTCTGGTTTAAAGACAAAGATCTATAAACTAAGTGATAACCCTCTAATCAGATGGCATATGTAGCACAAGATGGGATTTTTATCATGTCATTAGAATCTTACTCTTTTCCGCGGACACCCCCTTGTCATGGAGGAGAAGCTTGCATGTCCTCATGAGGTTGTGTACTATGCTGGTGGTGGTATGTGCCTCCGATAGGGTCTCCCATGCCAGACAGGTCTCAGCTGAAGGGTCAGACAAAGTGTGTCCACAGGCAGGATGGGCTCGCTAGCCCTCTGGCAACCGTCCTAGGAGAAGGACAACTCTAACTCCAAAATCCAGGCAGATGTATCTTGCTTAGCTCTGTAAGGCCATCCATCTAAGAGAAGGACACTCTAACCAAACCTATGTCCTGAGGTATTCACTGTCACCGTACAAGCTCCTATGCCCTGGAAGATGAACCTTAGGAGTAAGGGATGGGGCCAGTTCCATGCACACTGTGCCTCACCTAAAAAATCCATAGGGCAGGGTAGAAGAGTTCACCCACATTGCAAAGCCGTGTAGTGACAGGTGGGGGTCAAAACGGCAGGTGATAAGAAGAGCTGGAAGCCACAGCCCCAATCCTGCAAGCAGGCAGTTCAGGATATTGGTCATTCAAGACTTGACCCTGGAGATGACAGTCTTGTGAGGCAGAATTCTGAATGATCAAGCAGCATTTTTTAAGGAGAGCACTGCTGCTCTGCCCAGAGAGGGGCCTAGAAAAGGTAGCTTAACCAAAGCTCATCTACACCCCTCACCCAGTGGGCTGTGGCCAACCGGCATCTTCTGATGCAGCAAAACAAAGACAAAGAGACAAAGGCATACACCTGCCTCTGAAGGTGTGTTCAAATTGACGCTCACATGTTGGAACATCAGAACCATGCTTGATACTGGGGATAGTGGATGACCTGAGTGGCATTCTGCTCTAATTCTTCATGAATGGTCATGACTGAACATCAACAGTGCTGCTCTCAGTGAAGTTCATTTTCATGAGGAAGGCAGCCTTAAAGAATATGGTGCTGGCTACACACTCTACTGGTCAGGCAAACCCAAAACCAAAAGTCACCTTTCAGGAGCTGGCTTCAGGATTAAAAGCTCCATAACCTCCAAACCTGAAAATTTGCCAACAGGTCATTCCAATCGCATTATGTCCTTATGCCTCCCACTAAACAACAAGCAACATGGTCTTTTTAGCATACATACCCCAACTCTCCAAGCTAACCCATCGGAAAAAGACAAATTCTACACCGACTTGTGGTGCCTCACCCAAAATGTTCCTGCAGGTGATAAGATCATAATCCTTGGTGACTTCAATGCCACAGCAGGTAAGAACTCTAAAGCCTGGAAAGGACTGCGGAATGTCAAACAGACCACCGCCTTGAGCGTTGCAAACTCAACCTCCACTTCAAGCCCAAATGTAAGAGAGGCAACATTCCAAAGAGGAGGCTCCAAGTCAACAAACCTTCAAACTAGACTGAAAGATCATCCCATAGATCCCTCTCCTGAAGCACTTTGGCAACATATTAAAAATAGCACCCTGCAGTCCTCTGAAGAATCCTTAGGGTTCTCCTCCAAGAAAAACAAAAACTGGTTTGATGAAAACAGTCAAGAGACCCAGGAATTGTTGAAGAAGAAGAGAACTGCTCACCAAGCACACCTCGCTCAGCCATCTCGCCATGTAAGAAAAGCCACCATTTGTCTTGCATGCAGTAAGCTCCAACAGAAACTTCGAGACATCCAGAACAAATGGTGGCTCAGCATAAAAGACACAACTATGCACAAATTTGGGTGACCAAAGAGGATTCTATGAGGCTCTGAAAGCAGTGTACAGATGCACACACCAGGTTCAAAGCCCCCTATTCAGTGCAGATGGTCAAATGCTTCTCACAGATAAAACCTCCATCCTGAACTGATGGTCTGATCATTTTCAGACTCTCTTCAGTGCCAACCATGTAGTCCAAGGCTCAGGAGTTCAGCACTTGACACAACAACAGGTGAAGAAAGAATTGGATGCAGCCCCTACTATGGGAGAGACACTTAAGGCCATACAACAGGTGAAAACTGGCAAGGCAGCTGGAGCTGATGCAATTCCACCTGAAATCTGGAATCATGGAGGTCAAGAACTCTATGTTAAATTTCACGAGCTTGTTGTGCATTGCTGGGAACAAGGCAAACTACCATCAGATCTCCATGACACAGTCATCATCACCCTGTACAAGAAGAAAGAATTAAAATCAGAATATTCAATTTGCTCTCCGTTGCTGGTAAAATCCTTGCAAGAATACTTCTGAACAGATTAGTACCCGCATTCACAGAGGAACTTCTACTTGAAAGCCAGTGTGGTTTCAGAGCCAATAGGAGCACCACAGACCTGGTATTTTTCTCAGACAACTGCAAGAAAAGTGTAGGAAACAGAAGAAAGGTCTGTATGTAACTTTCATTGACCTCACCAAAGCTTTTGACACTGTGAGCAGAAANCCAATAAACAGCTGAAGAAAAACACAAAAATCAGTGTCTACAGAGCCATTGTACTGTCTATTCTTTTATATGGGTCTGAATCCTGGGTCATCTACTGCCACTACCTTTGGCTCCTTGAATGCTCCATCAGCGCTGCCTCTATACAATCCTAAACATCCACTGGTCTGATGACATGAGCAATGTGTCTGTTCTTGAAGAGGCAGGGGTCACCAGTATTGAGATCATGCTGCTGACAGCGCAGCTGCACTGGGTAAGGCACATCTCCAGGATGGAGGATCACTGCTTCCCTAAGATCGTGCTGTATGGTGAACTTGCCACCAGCTGCAGCAAGAGAGGAGCCCCGAAGAGGAGATACAAAGATTCCCTGAAACAACACCTCAGGCTTGGCCATATTGACTGCCATCAATGGTCCACTCTGGCCTCCAATCAGGATTCATGGAGACATATCATTCACGACGCTGGTGCTTCCTTTGAGAATGCACGCAGAGCCAGTCTCAAGGAGAAACGACAACGCGGACAGAACCGTTCCTCACCAGGATCAGCTAAGGAGACTTTCCACTGTGCTTTTTGCAATTGGACTTGCCTATCCCACATCAGCCTTTTTAGCCACCAGCACGCTTGCAGCAAGCATGGGTAGTGCCCTTCCCAAATCTTCATTCGCAAAGCCTAGCCATGAGAGTCTTAATTTAACAATTTGAGTAAACCGAAGACCACATTTTAACATTTCAGAAAGTTTTTGGTTTATTGGTTGTTTGTTAAATTTAGCCACATTCTGTTTGTTAAATTATAGCTTTGCAATATATTGGTGGAGAGAATGAAAGGTTTTTCCTTGTCTGTCTATAGGATTTTCTGTTTTTTCTGATTTAATGTCCCACGTAAATCCTGGGATAGACAAAGCCAATATTTATTCCTGTTTAACTAGAGGAAGACTTAGAATGCGTGAGCATTTAAAAATGGTGGAATTTGAAAATAGGGTAGAAATAGCATGAGGTACTGCAGAAAAGTGGATGCTGTATGCTGCTGAACTGCTTTGCACTGGATTGAGGAATCTAACTGTACGGTAGATCTATAACAGCTAAGGTCAAGCAGGAACGAGTTGCATGAGCTGCTTTAGGCATAGATGCTACAACTGAGATATTCCATTACTACAATATACACAGGAAATTTTTTGGGCCAATGTCCTTGCACGTATCAGGGGTGATTTTTCAAATGATTACAGATGCTCAAGCAGTCAGGACTGTGAAAGCAATAGCTAAGGAGCCTTACTTAATTCTAAACCATGAGTTCTTGTAAAGAGACATCTTCAATCCCAGGACCAAGTATCCTGAGAGAACAAACCAGTATTGTCACAGGGTATCACTTCTCAATTCTCTATGTTCATACTGTCAGAGATATTTGACTACTTACACCAAGCCTATTTGCTTTCTGTATCTCCTATCAGACAATTATTTTTAATTGTGTAAAAGATATGACCCTATCAAAAGTTAAAGAACCCAAGGAAGCCAATACTTAGGATCTCCAGGAGTTCTTTCAAAGTGAAAAAAGACACCCTCCAGGCAACCAATAATTTTGTTTGTTTGTTTGTTTGTTTGTTTTTACTGCTGTAGATCAGGGTGAAGGAAGTATCTCTGCTAGAGGTAGGTTCTGTCTTCACTCATGGAAATGAATAGAGGCAGCTAGGATCAAACTTACATGAACTGCATTGCTTGACACCAAATATTCTCTTCTGCCTTTCCCAACAACACAACATGAAGCAAAATGGAGCTAATTAACCCTTACA
>VWZD01001551.1:42754-69167 GCA_013396695.1 Sakesphorus luctuosus | reverse complement strand
CAAGGAGGTGTCCCTGGAGAAGCTATGACCTACCAATTGATGCAAATGTGGTTAAATACTGGTCATTTTATGCCAATGCAAGGCAAAGATCCCCCCTGATAATGAAGGTTCTTAAGTTATTTCTATTTCTTAAGCTCTGTCTTTATCCAGTTTCTTCTTTGTCTTCTTTCTTACAGTTTAGCTTTTTATATGCCTTACCTTTTTCAGAACCTCAGGTTTTCCAGTTACTGAATCTTCTTTTCCTATTCAATTTGCTGCACTAATTATTCATATATTCCTAAATATTTCTATAGCTCTACTCTCTTCTCTGAGGCTTGAAACCTCTGACACTGATCTTTGGCCAATATTGAAACTCCCCATGCCTTTTGCCTACTCCTTTCATTTCTCTTATGTGCTTATTGCTACTTTTTAAAAAGTCTTCTAAAGACAGCAATATTTAAAACATCAGTGTTATAAAAAATTAAATTCTCATCAGTTTGGTGTTACAGCTTGTAAGCTCCCAGCTGTCTGCAGAAAGAAGCGGGAATAACTTGCCTAAGTGTGATGGTGTTTTGTAGATTAAACCGTGGTCAAACTATGTCTCTTGGGTCTTTTGGCAGAGCTGAAGGTAAATGGGTGTGGCATTAGATATAGCTCATGGGTCAGTCGATAGTTGAGGTGGTGGATAGATTGCCTTAGGAGAATAATTGCTCATCATAATTTCGCCCACCTCCAGAGAAGAGTAGGAATGTGTATCTCCAGGGGACATTATTTTATGGGATGCTTTTGGAATAGTGTTATTTATGCCCCGCCCTTTGGCAAGCCTGGAAATAAAAGGCATAATCAAAGTCTTATTTAGCTTAAGTACAGAGCTATGTGGTTCAGGAACACAAATCCTCCATTTACATCTGTGATGGACACAGAATGGTTACCAGTGACATCCTTCCAGTTGTTACTAGATAAACAATGCATGCATTTGGTAGGGAAGTGAAAAGGAGAGGTAAACACCCTCACTGGCACCAGGACCATCATTGCTATTACACTGGAAGTTACTGTAATACATTAGTGCAAAAGCTACAAGTATACGTCTCAAATCCATGACTTTCTGCTGCCTGCAATTTCAAATGTCTTGAACATTCTCACCACTCACCCATTGTGATAAGCAGCATAGAAAGAGAATTGCATAGGAAATGGATGAGCTCCATGGTAGGGGACTGATTGCACATTTACACCTCAGCTGCCAGCAGCTGAAAGCCTCAGGAGTTCAAGTTAGTCAGGGAAGTCCAGAAAACATAATCCATAGCTCAGCATGAAATGAAATTCAAAAGCTGTCATATTTCTCTGTATTTTCTTTAATGTCCTTTCAGCTTTCACTGGAGTTGTGTAAAGGCCTTTGCTGATGCTGACACTTCCTACAAAGAATAGTCTTCTAAAGAAAACTAAGTTATATGCAGGAGAAAATGTCACATGATGAGATGAAGATGTTATAAGGTATTTACATCTTATTCTGAGAACAGTTTGATGTTCATGTTATTTTTTTTTTTTTTGAAAATACGGATATACATTTACAAGTATCTCTTATTGTTCTTTTTCATTGACAAAAATCAGTTGCTGCATTAAATTTTTATGACTGTATCAATTTTCTGTGTATCTTTACATTTTAGTGTTCATTTTCAATAGCTATTGAATAAGGTGTCATTACAAAAACATTGAGGAGTTTGATGTTACAGTACTCTCAAGAGCTATGGGACCTGGAACAGCATGAGTTCATAGTCAAAGAGCAGTGTGTCTAGGAGTGAAAGTCAACACATGGAGATGTCATTGAGATTGGGGACACATCAAAAACATGGTGCTGCTAAGAATGTATCGGGAGATCTGCACTGTGATATTTTGTCAAACAGCAACATAATCTTTCTGTCTACAAGGGCACAGATAAACTGTACAGACACAAAGAGCAACAAATGAGTAACTATATTCTATTCTCATTTAAAGCACCTTGTCACTATTAATTCTGATGGAAACTGTATGTGCCTATGTACTCTCACAGTGTGTATAAGCTACAGTGGCCATGCAGCTAATCCATGTGTACAGATATAACTGTGTCTATACTAGTCAACTTTTCACTGTAAATGCTGGTTTATATCAATTTCTTTTCTTATAGTTCATTGTCCAATGCTACCTACAGACAGACCTGCCCTTGTTCTGGAAACAAAGAAGTAACACATGATAGTGACTATGGTGGAAAATAATTTACAGAATTCATTTTTATTTGAAGACTTTGAAGATTTGTAGAAGAAATTAGTTCTGTTGATTTTGCATGTTTAAATCAATGGGCAAATTTCACTTGATTTCCTCAGTCACTTTATGGAAACAGAAATTGAAGTGTTCTTATTTTCAATATTAATTTGATTATGGTCTGGAAATGATTGGCCATGCATTCCTGCTCTGAATTGCTGATCGAAACTTCAACCCAAAGACACTGAAGCTGATGGACAATTTACTATTTTACTGTGGACTAAGACCCACACACTCTGACTTCAGCACCTAACTCTTTGAAACCTACTTATGCATAAATGATATTTTGTCAGTGGCATCACCCTGGATAGCCTGTGAATCAGGAGTTTTGAAGAGTAGGACTAGATATAGGAAAGACTGAAAAAGCTTTGATGCTCTTTGTGGTACCTCCCTTTGGTGCATAGCAGACTCCCAAAGACTCAAGGCAAGTAGAAATACCACAGAAAGAGTATTTCCTCCTAAGAAATGTCACCATAATGTATACATACAGCAGTTTATAGGCATTATTTTGAGTGCTGTTTGGTGATTTCAAAATCTACAAAAAAAAAGTCCATATGTTTGCAAGTGTTAATTTTGTATCCTCAGTGAAAATAGCTACATTATTGATTTCTATGTGTACATCTCATACATTTTGAATTCTTCTCTTAGTTTCTTTTCACTGTGTTTAGTCAGTGGGTTGTCTTCAAATGAGCCTGAAAACAACTGTTGTGTCACTCGAAAGTAGTTTGTTTGTCACCTTAGAGAAGTTTCTTAAGATTTCCATAAGCAGAAGATTTTTATGTGAACAATCTGTAATTTTTTTAAAAAGTTCCAGACAGAGCTGGATCTCTGCATAATTTTGTTCATTTGAAAGAATTCATGTGGTTGTTCTGGATTTTGGGTTTGGTTTGGGGTTTTTTTTGGTTTGGTTTGGGTTTCTAGTTTTTGATGTAGTTTTTTGGTTTAGTTTGGTTTTGTTTGTTTTTTTTGGGGGGGGGCGTTTTTTGGTGGTTTTTGTTGTTGTTGTTTTATTTGTTGTTTTCTTTTCCCCCCTTAGCCATTTAAATAGAAGAAGTGAAAATGTGTACTGTTTGTTTTGGAGTTAAGTCTGGTGGACTTTGTGCCTCTTGCTCAAAGAATTTCAGCATATTCTTGCAGTCTTCAAGAGATGTGCATCTGATAAGAAGGTGGACCGATGTGTATGAGGTGAGGCTTACCACTGTAAGCTCTGAAGACCCTAATGATTTAATTTTGGTGCGTTTTTCTGATCTGTATTTGCTGTCCTGCATTAACTAATGGTCATACGGACAGTAGCTTATGTTTTTACAGGTTTATTTGGTGAGTTTTCCATTGAACCTTGGTTATTGTCCTATCAATTAACATCCTGTAATGTACAGTCAGCCTAAACTAGTGTGGCTTAAAATAGTTTGCTTAATATTATTTTTTCCTGTTACAAGAGTGGACAATCTGGCATGATTCCCTAGCACAGAAGGCAAAGAAATGACAGAATGTCTTAATAGTTATTATGGAGTGTGACATGATTCCAGGTATAACCATGTAACATCACTTTAGACATAACTGAATTGAGAAGCTTTTCCCACAGATGCTCTGCTGTGGGTCATGTGAGGCTGCAAAAATAAAGCATCTGCCTACACTTCTTGTACAAGCCTCTGTTCCTACTCTTTCTGCTCCCCAGGAGAGCTGGAGAAATGCACCTTGCTAGTTTTATTTCATCAGATACTGTAGTCTCAGCAATATCCTCTGCAATTGTCTTCTTATAGCAGTGAAGAGGTCCCCACTAAGAAAACGAGGACTAGAGTATTTTTGTAGATTAGATCTGTTTCAGCAAAGGGGAAAGGATGTGCTGACCCACTCAGCTGTCTATTTTTAGCTCTCATGAATAATCACAGGATGTAGGGGGGAGCATATCTCAAGAGATCACCCACAAAAAGAGTGAATTAATAGCAGAAGTGCTATAAATATACAGGGGGTGGATGACTCAAGTGAGAGTGGCTACTTTAATGGATTAACTGTGAAGAAGAAGAGAGATGTGTGTGTGTGGCAAAGCAACAGGAGCATATTGTGTCTCTCTTAGAGACAAAATGATTAGGATTTATCAATAGAAAAGGTCTCTTGAAGGGTGTTGTTTTCAACATTTTTTAATAACATACACTCTTAACTCTTGTGCTCTGATTTTCCTTGACTTTTGTGTTGCTCACTTTTTCCACTGTCTGTGGAGTAGCTTCTTTATCACAGTCATTCATTAGTATCTTATGTCTTTCAAGGTTAATTTCTGGATGTAAAAGGACATTTTAATAGTGATACGCAGAGCCTCTCCCAGCACTGCCACAATGGACATCTTCACAGGAGCCCTACTTAGTGTGAAGCAAAGTGCACTCATCATCTGGAAATTCACCATCTATGATAATAATAATTACATTAGTTACAAACTGGTTTGGTGTGAGTGGTCAATACTGTGCTTCTGTAGGACTATGTGTATGGATTGCTTTTGTTCTGTGTAACAGGACTATCCTTTCACGCAAGGGTCTTAAGAGATTTTTAAAGTGGGAGTTACTGAGTGATACTGGGACTATTGATACAAAGCATATGGCTAATCTTTGCTGAGAAACATCTTTTTATGTACTGGAAAGATCATTACCTCTTCCAATTAAAGTCCATTGTTTGCTGTGGAAGATGTCCTAAAGTTTATGGAGGACATCCTGGAATGGTCTGTGAAACAAAAAACTTGGAAAAATCTGAACTGCTTTTTGTGACTGCCAGTGGAAGACTTGTGCTCAGAAACATCTATGGCATTGAAATTCTTTCATTCATTCTAAAGCAGTGAACTTGTATTTTGTTTCTGCAGCTTATGAATAATTTTGCTGAGCACTTGAATGGGAGAAAGAAGAGGGTAATTTCCCCCGCAGTAACAGAGGAAAAAATGTGATTTTGGAAGACGGACAGATGTCCCTGTTTGTGTTCTGTGCTGTTCAGAAATATCTGCCTACTGAGACTGCAGCTTACTAGAGTTTACAAAACAAATTTTTATGCGGAACACCTTAGACTGACCAGTTAACAAAGAGTAAATAAGCCTTAACTTTAAAGTTAGTTTAAATTACAGCTTGTCTACGCTGAATTAGAGGTGGTTCCTGTTTAATTGTTCATTTGCGGACAAAATTAGCTGATGTTTTACAAACTGATGTTTTATTCACTCAAAGTATTTTGTATACTTTGTTGAACAGTGGAAAGGTGCCAAAGTGTTTGTATTTGTGACATATTTTATTTTCTATTTGTGATTTCTTACATGATGGTTAGGTGCCTATTGTGTCGAAAATAAAAGCACAAGGAGTTCCATTGAGCCTTTCTACTTTTATGTAAAAAATGACCAATGTGTTAGGCTGCAAGCTGGCTGAGGTGGTAGGACAGAAGTTTTCATTTCAATGTGATACAAAAAAAATTGATTTACCTCAGCTCTAATAGTTCAGCTTTTGAAAAAATGTCAAATCATCTCAGCGAAAGTTAAACATCTAATGCATCTTTGACAATTACAAGAAATGCTGTAAAATAATGAAGATTAAGTGCAGTGCAATTGGTGGCCTGGCGTAATGCCCATGAACACGTAATGCCACTGCACACTGCCATGGAAGGGGAAAGGTTTTCTCTTCTTGGGTTCATGTTATCTTATTGGGATTGTGGAGGGAAAGTGCTCAAGGGTAACCCTGAGATTTTTGGGGTGGAATAACATAGCAGCAGTATTTCTGGGGCATCTAGCTTGGCTGCCTTGGGAGAATATAACCAGGGCTGGCTCTGAAGGGACTGCCAGCCCAGCCCTCTCTGCCTCCATGTGCAGGGATAGCCAGAGGTATCTTCAGACACAGTCCAACAGGTATCCAATTTGACAGCATAACCCCACGTAAAGGGTGTGATAGGTAAAAAGCAATCAGCCAAGCAAATCTGTGTTAAGGTTTGCTTTCAAGGCCTGTGCTTTGTACTAATTTCTCTTTAGTTCTGCATACAACCAGCACAGAGCAAAGGTGGCAGGGAGGCCTGTATAGGCATGCAGTATTACCTTATTGCTCATTGCAGTGATCCTTGGCAAAGAAAGAAGTCTTGTCTGAAAAAGAATATATGTTCATTATTAATTTTTTGTTATCAGGAGCTGTTTGATCACCACTTTTAAACCACTTAAAGCATAAAGGGAGTTAAAATCATCAGCCACGAGGCTGTGAGGGAAAAGTATAATGGATTTTATCAGTTTCTCTGACATGTGGTTTTCAGGTTATGAAATATCTCTATTATATTTTTGAAAAATAAATTTTTCTGTTGCAGTAAGTGTGCAGATTATGACTACATTGGAGTTAGTAATTAAAAAGGCAGTGTGAGGTGCTAACTGATAATAATTTTCAGGAAGAATGCAATTAAAATTGGGTCTCTTTATTCCTGGTAATATGCCTGGAATAGCTATTTGAGGAATTTGGTTTCAGAATGAGCCCCAGTGGTTATCGGCTTTTCCACTGTCCTTTAGTCTACTCCAGTCAACACAGCCAGGTTGGAGTAACTCTTAGAGTGTCTTCAAGTGACAGAGAATTGTGGAAGAATAGAGAGGAGTACAAATTCCTGATATTACACAAATCTGTCTGGAGTGTACTTCATGGCTCGCAAGCAAATACTTAACAGGAAACTCCAATGGCTGCTTCCATGGAGTCCTGGCAAGAAGAATTTCCTTCCATATTCTTGTAAATTGATTTGGCTTATTCATAAATTAAGCCCCCAGGAGGCTTCTTTCTCTTTTGGGATTTCCACTGGGAAAAAAATGCAATAAATGTTACCTAAAGGAGCTACACATCCAACTGCAGCTTCCCAGCTCTGGGAGTATGGTGGAGCTGTTATGTCTGTGCATTGTTATCTCTGGGACATGTTTGCACTAGCATGAGGCCATGCTGTTCCCAAGGCACTTGTATTTCATTGTCCTCATTTCATCTAGGACAGTGTTAATTTCTTCTCATTAGCTGCTACTGTGCTGTGTTTCGGATTCAGAAGGAGAATGGTGTTGATAACACACGTTTTGGTTTTTTGCTTAGTTGTGTTTATCCTAAATTGAGGACTTTTTTCTTGTCTTGTGCTCTGCCAGTGAGAAGGTAGCAAAAAAACCTGTGAGGCAGCACAGCTGGGACAGGTGATCTAAGCTGACCAAAGAGAGACCTCATACCATGTAACATCATGCCCAATATATAAACTTGGGGGAATTTCCCTGAAGGGAGTATCATCTGGGTTCAGAAGTGAGATCTGGCATCAGACAGCAGGTGATGAGCAGCTGCATTGTGCTTCACTAGTTTTTCACTTTTTATTACAATTATTAATAATCAGACCTTTGGGTTTTTGTCCTCCAAGAAACAATCTATGTGGAAGATACCTTCCTATACCTTTTTCCCATCTTTTTTTCCTTCTTTGTACTCCAGGCTGGTTACAGTAGTTGAGAATTTTAAAGATTTCGGATGTTCTTTGACTATCCTTGAAACCAACCTGGTCTTTTTACTAGGAGCCAGCATGTTGTTGCATGTGATTCTGGTCTTGTTTAAGGTCAGAAAAATAATTAAGAACATCATCTAGAGTAAAAGAGGGTCTCTATATCTGACAATGAGACGACAACAGGACCTGCAGCTGCTCCAGCCACTGTGACAGACAGTGAGCTGATTCAACCCCAGCAACAGGCACTGCCAGTGAAAACACTGAAACTGAAAATCAAAGGTGATGATGTCAGTTGCTCCTGTACACCAACAGAAGAAATGTACACAATAGTCAGCCTGTAAAAAAGTTCCAGTAGAAAAAGTCAAGGAGGATGAAGAGATCAAAGAGGATGGAGAGGATGAAGAAGCAGGACCATTACAAGGGTGAATGTCAGAGCAGTCATCAAGACCATCACAGGAACTGGAAGAGGAGACAGAAGAGACAGCCACCACTTAATCCCTATCCCTCTGTGAGCTGAGGGAGATATGCAAAGATTTCAGCTGTAATCCACATGAGTGTATTACCACTTGGCTGCTCTGGTGCTGGGACAATGGAGCCAACAGCATGGAATTAGAGGGTAAAGAAATCAGGCAACTGAGATAATTTGCTAAGGAAGAAGGCATTGACAAAGACGTGGGAAAAAAGACACAAGTTCTGAGTCTGGAGGTAACTCTTATCAAGTGTGAGGGATAGGTATCTCTATAAAGATGATATTCAATGTAACTGAGGAAAACAGACTGCAATAGAGAAGGATATTTAATACCTGAGGGAATTAGCAGGGTGAGAAATCATACATTTTGATGCAAACATTACACAACTACCCACAGATGGAGATGATGCCTTATGTCAACAATACATCTGACAGAAATTTATATTGGGTGCATCAATGGCTCATGCCAATCCCTTGACAACATTACTTTGTAAAGATGGTATACCACCAACAGTGGGTGACATGATTCAGCAACTCTAGGAGTATGAAGACATAATTCCCATGTCCATTATCACAGCTGTGGAGAAGCTGTCAGAAAAAACTGTCAGATAAATTGACTCAGGAGTTCCAGCAATTCAGAGAGAATATGTCCTACTCCCCACCTCTATAGCCCTGTATCTCTACAATTTACAGCAGATATCCTCTTGCTCAAGAAAGAGGCTATAGGAGGTACACAGTATGGGTTACCCTGTGGTTTTACCTGCAGGAGCCTGGAGAAGATATGAGGAAGTGGAATGGACAACCTACCTCGATCCTAGATACATGGGTGCGGGAATTGCAGGGAAAAACAACCACAGATTTTTTTTTCCAGGATTGTTGTTACTCCAGTTTCAAGTGGGGAGTTTTCCAGGTAGAATGGAAGGTTTGATCCACTGCTTGTCTGTGTCGTGTATTTGTGTGATGGTAGACAAGGACCACATGAATCTGTTAGAACAGTGCTGAGTTTCAACAAATTAACACTGTTTATATGTCCCCATTGACCACCCTTTATTCCAGGTTTCATTTTCCTTTGTTTTCTCCTTTTGAGATTAAGATCTGTGTTTTGATGGAATCTTGTGTGGACTCTGTGGAGATCCCCATGATGACAAGGATGCTGTGGTTGGGATCAGGGTCAAGCCAGACTCAGCAGCAAAGCCCGGTGAGATTAGAGCTGCTGCTACCTCTTCTCCTATTCTTCACACAATACGCAAACACTGAGCATTGGAGTCCCTGTCTAAATAAGTCACATTAATTACTTTAGCATAAAACATTCAGTACAATCCATTTCCAACACACCGTTCCTCTCTCTTGTGTGGGATTGTTTTTGACACAGAACTTTGGGATTCAGAAATGTGAAACTATCTGCAGCTGTCATTTTGTTTCTTGCTCCAGAAATGAAAATCATCAAATGAAAATGTTTCAAATAGAAGCTGGGTCCTGGACAGCACCACAGAGTAAATGCATATGTAATACACTTTCTGGTTTGATGCACTGCCCTTGAATTTTTTGTACCAAACCATGTGGAATTGATAGATGCTTTAAGACTTTTGCATACTATTTTATTTTCATGTACTACGTGATCTTCCCTGCAGACACCCCCTTTTAGCAGGGGAAGAGCTTGCATGCCCTCATGAGGTTATGTGCTATGCTGATGGTGGTTTGTGCCTCTGGTAGGGTTTCCCATGCCCGGCTGAAGGGTCAAAGTGTGTCCATGGGCAGGATGGGCTCGCTAGCCCACTGGCAACCATCCTAGGAGAAGATCAACTCTAATTCCAAACCCAGGCAGATGGAGCTCACTTAGCCCTGTAAGGCCATCCATCTAAGACAAGGATACTCTAACCAAACCTACATCCTGAGGTATCCACTGTCACCCTCCAAGCTCGCTAGGCCATGGCAGATGAACCTTAGGAGTAAAGGGTGGGGCCAGTTCTGCGCACGCTGTGCCTCAACTAAAAAATCCGTTGCGCAGGCTCGAAGGGTTCACCCACATTGCAAAGCTCTGTAGTGACAGGCGAGGGTTGAAAACGGCAGGTGATAGGAAGTAGCTGGAAGCTGCAGACTCAACCCTGCATGCAGGCAGTTCAGGATATTGGTCACTCAAGAGTGACCCTGGAGATGACAGTCTGGTTCGGCAGCATCCTGAATGACCAAGCAGCCTTTTTTAAGGAGACCACTGCTTCCTCCACGTGGAAAGGGGCCTAGAAAAGGCGGCCTAACCAAAGCTCATCTCCACTCCTCATCCGGTTGGCTAACTGGGGCCAACAGGCAACTTCTGATGCAGTCAAACAAAGACAAAGAGACAAAGGCATACCCCTGCCTGCAAAGGTGTGCTCAAATTCACACTCACATATTGGAACATCAGAACCATGCTTGATACTGGGGATAGTGGATGTACTGAGCACCGTTCCACTCTAATCGCCCACAAACTGTCACGACTCAACATCGACATTGCTGCTCTCAGTGAAGTTCATCTTCATGAGGAAGGCAGCTTTAAAGAGCATGGTGCTGGCTAGACACTCTACTGGTCAGGCAAACCCAAAACCAAAAGTGACCTTTCAGGAGTTGGCTTCATGGTTAAACACTTCATTGCCTCCAAACTTGAAAATTTGCCGACAGGGCATTCCGATTGCATTATGTCCTTACGCCTCCCACTACACAACAAGCAACATGTTGTTCTTTTCAGTTTCTATGCCCCAACTCTCCAAGCTGACCCAGCAGAAAAAGACAAATTCTACACCGACTTGCGCCACCTCACCCAAAATGTCCCTGCAGATGATAAGATCATAATCCTTGGTGACTTCAATGCCAGAGTAGGCAAGAATTCTGAAGCCTGGAAAGGAGTACTGGGCAAGCACAGTGTTGGAAACTGCAATGACAACGCACACCTCCTGCTAGAGTTTTGTGCAGAACAGCAGCTCACCATCACCAACACTATCTTTCAACAGAAAGACAGCCTGAAGACAGCCTGGATGCATCCTCATTCCAAGCACTGGCACCTCATTGACTATGTCTTAGTGCAACAGAGAAAGCCTAGCCATGATGATGATGACTACTATATATTATAAAGTGACAAATTTATAAAGAGACATTATGGAAGCCATTGTAAGCAACTTCTAACTTTGAGTCTGAGTTGAAAACTGGCAAAGTTGGAAAGAAAGAACAGTAATTTCAAAGCACTTAATTATAACAGGATCTTGTGTCTTAGCATTCACCAAATATGTAAATGGTAATAGAAAATGTCTGTCTGACTTTATTCCGTATACAATAATGCTAGAGTAAAGTATGCTTCTAACAAATATTTCTTTTTACTACATGAAGCTAGGCAGGATGACTCTGGGCTTTAGGACATACTTATATATAAGATGTAAGTAGTGGCAATCTAAATTGGAATATCTGCACTGAAGGGATACGGGCTTGTTGTGAAAAACTGTGTCTGTTTTGCTAAGCTAATCAGGCCTACTGAGCAGTGGCACTGATGTGGTTACATTGCTTCATGTTACAGGTCTATCTGAACTGGAGCATTTCCATCCTGCAATATAACTAAACTACTTGCTCCTACATCGTGATGCTGCTTTTGAGATTTTCAATGGTTTAAGGCATATTGCTCTTGCAGAACAAAAACCAAACAAAACTAAACACAAAGAAAACCAACAAACACCCTAAATATAATAATTAAATTAGTAGCATAGAATATCTTTTATCTTTCTACCTATTTTGTAGAAAGTACAATAGGGTTATAGTTTATGAAAATATAACGCATAGGTCAGAAAACAGCAATTGTCTTGTTGCATAGCAACTGTTAATACTCATTTGACATGGAGGCAAGATATCACTTGATGACCAGAGTTACCTAGCTCATGCCAGCAGTAACTTGCAAAAGCAAAACCATAGAAGCTTTCTACCTTATTTATTCTAGCTCTTTCTTCTACTTACAATATTTTGTCTAACTTGTCAGGCACAGCATCAAGCCACTTCTAATTCTCCTTGAGCAATTGTGTTAGTTACATATTTACGGGGAATAGCACAGACACTTGCAACCTAATGATCAGATTTATACTACTGATTTTGAAAAGAATCAAATCTTATACTTCTGGCCATATTTCAGCGAAATGCCCAACAGGTTAGGTCAGAATACCTGAATGGAGAAACAAGGCTTACCTTGCGTCACACTGCAGTTTCTAACAGCAAAACTGAAGTAAAAATTTTAGTTACTTACAAAATGTGTACTAGTCATTCAGGCAAATTTTCATATCAAGACTCTTTGACCTCATGCTATTTACAACCATACATCAGGGCTGTGAGGGTCTATCTGGTATTTTCAGTCTTGAAGATGAATAAATACAGAGCTATAAACTATGCCTGCATCCTTCTGCAGACTTTTAGTAACTACCAAGTATACAAATATAAATCCAAGACTTCTTTACAATTATTAGCCCTATTGTGGCAGGGAAGTCACTGATAACACATTGGTGAATTTGTCCCTGCCATTTAGCTGAGGTGGCTCTTTTGGGAGGGCAGACATTTGAAGACACACGTACATGTACATGCACACATCCCTGTCCCAAGAGCTGGTCAACAAGTCTTCCTCTAGGACTTTTCTCTATACCAATCATAGTAAGACAATCTAGCTGAAGATGTATCTACCTCAGGTTCAGTTAATTGTAAAAAAATTGATTGGGTAATAATACCACTTCCTTCTTCCTTTGGTCCAAAAAGTACAAGCTGTGTTTCTCCGAGATTTTGAAAACCTTAACCTAAATTATACAAAATGTGAGGTCTAGTTGAGGCGCTAGATTCCTCTCCTGCCCCTCACTAATGACCTCTTCACCTAGAAATAGAGCAGAAGTCTTTTTAAAATAGTTGGTTTCAAACCACATAGGGTTGGCAGAACTTCTTGCCCTTCTTGCAAACATCTAATGATATGTACCTCTGTCCTCTTGGTATATGGCCTCATTCAGTTTTCAAAGACAAAGTTAAAATTGTGTCAAGCTCGAGACTATATATATAATTTCAGGGAAAGTATATTATGGAATGTTTCAGTTCAAATAATAATAATGCTTTGTATAGACAGGAAGTTATCAGCTTATATTAAGTTTAATAGAAATCCAAATGACCTTAGTCTTTTCCTGTAGGCATGCTTAATATTGTTCTTGCAATAATTATTTTAATGAATTTTCCTTTTTTTTTTTTTAATATTCAGTGGGTCATACTGGAAGAGAGAAAAGAAAAACTGCCTATGTTGCCCCAAAATTTCTGAAATAAATATAAGGCATATTTCTCAGTCATTATCAACTAGTTTGTTCCTTGAGTGATTCAACATCCCCAGAACAACTGTGAATACATAAACCACTGCTCTAAAACTGGTGTCTCTGGAGTGATCTTCCCTCACTGATTAGTTTTGGGATTTTTTTCTAGACAGGAGAACAGAATAGATGCCAAGATTATTTACAAGCAGTCTAATCTCCCTAACAACTCTCACAAACCATTCCTCTGGTTCAGAATATGAAGGATACTCAATTTTTCAATGAAAAGGTTAAGCCTATGATAATTATACAGAGTCACTAATGAAATGTACTTTCCCTGGGTACTTTTTAAAAGGATGCAGGCTGACAGATGTTTACCACATCCTTTCTGGCCATGTTTTCTGAGGTTTTAGTTTGAGAGACTGTTTATACATATTTTCAAAATGCAGTTCACAGGATTCAATGCTTTAATGAAGCTGTCACTGAGTGACAGTGAAATAAGTCAGCCACAGAAATCTGTGTGTATCCAAGCCAAGGCAATATTACCCATAACATTTCCATGTAAGTGTGAATACTCCGCTGCATAAAAAGGGTCAGGGAACAGCCCACCTAACTCTACTAGCCCCACGCTTTCATCCTTCTTTACATCTATCCATATCTTTGCTTTCATTATCACCAATACTGTATTTGGATATAGTGCTTGGATCTGAGCTCGTTTTTATCTTCATTAATGGCTGGTGGTTTGTTCAGTTAATAAAATCTTTTAACTGAAACAGTGGGCCTCTAAAATGACAAATGTTTTGGCTTAACCACTATTTCCATTGATATCTTGCCTGGTGTGTCAACATTTTTGATGAATAAATACAAACACACCGTACTGTGTGTTATGATCATGTTCTTTAAAATTATTAGAGAGATGCCTCTACCTGAATTAAGGTACAAGTGAGACCACATGCTAAAATCAATAGTACAGATTTAACAGTAAATGTGAGGTAGAGGTCATAGCCTGCGGTGGTTAGTTGGCAGATCATCAGCTTGTGCTTTGATTGTCTGAGCCATAAGCTTTCCAGTCTTTCACAGTTGGAAGTACATTCTTCCCTTGGGGTAATGGGAAAATAGTACCACCTGTATCTTATCTCAAGTTCCTGTCATAGTTCAAATTAGTAGGCTTTGGGCTTTGGTGATCAGTTGCTTTGCAGAGTTTGCTACAGAGGACAAAAGTCCTTCAATGACATTAACAATGCCATAAACCATTTCAGTGTCTCACATTATGTCAGTGGAGAGGCCATACAGAAGTTTCACTGCAGGACTGAGCTTCATGTGCAGCATCCATGGCATTGGAATCTCCACTGGGGAAAAGCACGATGCCTCAGGGCCCTCATAACCTAGAGCAGGGGATATGAAGAAACCAACTCAGAGTGCCAGAGCACCTCTGTGGGCTCTCTGTCAGGAGCGAAAAATGATTTGCAAAGCTTGCTTCTTTTTCTATGCCTGTGGAGCATACGGAGACCTGTGGGAGAAGTGATGTCTCAATCATTTGCAACCAGAGGCCATGCCTGTAAACTTTTTTCAGGCTTCAGGGTTGGTTTGAGCAGCTCCTCCTTCACGTTTGTGTGGCTGGGAGCATTAAACCCTCTGTGGAAATTATCTGGATAAAAAAGAATGTGGTAAAGAGTTATTTTTAATACAATTGTTTTTCAAAGACAGCACCCAGAGAGCTCAGTTGTACTTCACAGTTTCCCTCTGAATCAGAAGGCTATCATTTGGGCAGGAGGTGGCTTTGGCCAGCTGTGCCCAAGGTATTTCAATAAAACTAGTGGATAAAGAAAGGTGTTTAGCCATAAGCAAAAGGTTAAAATTAATACCTTGAGTGAAATAGGCTTGTATGGATCATTCAGGGGTAGGAAGGACAGATTTAAAGAGGAGTACAACATCAGTTTTCGTAACAGTTAAATGTTCCCTGCATCTGACTCATCTCTTTAAAGGTACAGAGAAGAAGAGTGTGCAAAAAGTAAGGACTCACTTCAAGTAAATGCTATGAGAGGCAGAGGGCTGAGGTCTTCTGGAGCTGATCTGAAGTATAGATATGTATAATTATGAGTTTATTTATTTTTACTGATCTTTAGAACTTTTGTAATTGTTGTCTGTATTTTGATTGTTTAAGTGAATTTCTTTTTTACTTTGTCTGAAGTGTAGTTTTGAGTGATAGGACTACCTGCATACTTTCCAGTTCTTCTATATTTTTTTGAGCATTAAAAGAAACACATCATTCCTCCACTGAGCTGTACAGGAGTTGTACAGCACCCTGTGCTACAAGTGTTTTAGAGTGACTAGTATTTTCCAGGAACACCCTGACCCAAGTGCAGGACATTGGGAAGAGTGGCCAAAGCCTAAGGGCTCCATGGTTCTGAAAATTAGATCGTACTTTCCCTGGCTACTCTCCTGAGCATTCATGAACCAAGAGCAAATCTGCAATGTGTCTGGTTGTCAGTGTACACAGGGCCAAGCAGAGTCTGGAGTTAGTGGGAATGGATGTAAGACCTCGTAGATTCCACAGAAATCCATCACAAGGAACTGAAAAAAATGAACCATTTGTAATGAATTCAAGCTAATCCTCAGACTGGGGGTTTGGAAAGGTAGATGATTTAAGGAGACTTTTTGAGTGCCTTCATTTAAGTAACACCCCTTTTGCTGCCTTAAAATTTGCAAATATTTGCTTTGAGCACTAGTCACAAAGGTCCTTAGTGTTATCTGTTGCACACTAACCAACCAAATTGTTTTCATATTCCTTAAATTCCCATACAAAAAGAAAGCAATTTGATTAGACAAACAAGTCAAAATGCTGATGGTTTTTTTTTATTTCCTGTGGAATCTTTTAGTAGGAAAATGTCTTTGTCACAGTGTTTCAAGAGTATTTTTGTAGGGGGAAGAACTTATGTGTGGTTGTTTCTTAATTCACTTACTGCATTCTAATAATCACTTTATGTTGCAGTAATGCCTGAAGATTCCAAAGAAACAGAGAATGCCATTACACTAGAAAAAAAGAGAGGCCCAACCTTTGGCCTGAAAGTTTGGTGTGCAGTTTTTGTTTGCTCTGTTCCATCTTACAGAAAAACAGCTTTTTGAGAGCTCAGCTGACAAATCCAACAGTTGGACAGCTTGTAGGCAAAGGACTGCCATTACAATGAACTCCATTATGCATTGTCCCTCAGCTGTGGGACAGTCCAGGAGGGCCAAAATACATGTATAACTAGAGCTTCCTATAGACCTACAGGCAATATAAATGGCCATATATTGTAATAAGTATGCAATTAGCACATACCTAAGAGGAGAGACAAACTGAGAGGTATTTAAATACTTGTTATTGTTTGAGGGTTTTTTTTCCATGAAAGCTATGCAATATAAAATAGATTTCCATATTATAATAAGGCTGAGGTCAGAGGAATTACACTGTTGCAAAACAGCAGGATGTGGTTCACAGGCAAAGGGAGAAATTTATGTAAATAGAGGGAGTACTACATGAGAAAGATGGGTTATGTGTCTGAAATTCACCATGATCTTACTCTCTCTTTAATTGATTATATACCACGCCATCTCAATTCTGGAGAAGCATGCAGGTGGATGTTTGCACAGAGCCAGTGCTGCTGCGTGAGATAAAAACAGCCTTGCAACTGCAGCAATAGAAACCACCATCATAATGCATGAAATTAAAGATGAGAGGAAATTGTGTTCTCAGCTCACAGTATGTTGGAAAGCAGCAGAACTCCCCTAAACAGATATTGCAAGCTGGCAGTGGAAGACTTAAATGAGCAAGAAAAAGATTTGAAGATTTAAAAAAAACCAACAAACTAATCTGGTCAAAGTTTATTGAAAGACTGGAGTGTTGCATCATCAGATATCACAAAGTATGAAAGTGGTGAACAACATGCTAATGAAGCAATGATCAGCTGGAAACTCTGTACACAGTTCACAGACACTAGCTGCATTTTCACAGATAGAATAATCCTGTGTTGTGACTCAGCTACTAGGTTTTCCAGCACAAGGGTCAAATTTGAGGCATCACTAATAAAAGACTATCTCAAGCTTTCATGTAGATGTTTAAGAAAATTAAAATACTCGCTGCCTAGTTAATTAATTCTCCCAATTTACAAAGAAAAGGCCTCACCCAGTTGCTTTAGCAGTGTCTTTTTTGTCCAATTATTTAATTTCATTGATAAAACTCCCTGCAGCACCAAATCCCTTTCTCTAGTCAGTCCTCTGAAGAATCCTAAATGTATTCTATTTTTGTTTGGTTGGGTTTACTTTTTTTTCAGTTTTAGCCTCTGGGCCTCAAGACAACGCAAGGAGCTTTTCTCCATATAGGGAAACCACTAACATGGGGCACATGCACACGTCCACTGGTGGCCCAGGTTTCTAACTGTAAATTTCCCACTGCTCTTGGTGTACATCCCTACTTTTCCTTGGTTAGAAGTGCCTCTCAACCTCAGCTCAGCAGCTTCTGAAAAATAAGAAAGCTTTAAGTCTGGCTTTTGATTCCTTTCAGCTATGTCTCTCCCTCTGCCAGATGTGCACAGAGGTCCCCTCCTACAGGGCAAGCTGGTGGGGGGAGGAGGAGGGAGTGAGGGAACTAGCTTTTTTCTCTTTTAACACACATAAGTCTTTTTTTTTTTTTTTTGCTAGAGATTTACAGAGTCCAAGAGGTTTAAAAAGTCTGAAATACTTTTAAACATTTCTTCTTCTTTTGAATATTCAATTTGTATATATCACACTGGTTCAGAATGGAAACTCACGTGGGATGGAATTTGCAGGCAAAGATAAGAAGACTTCAGACAAAACATCTGTGCACAGCTCAAAGTAGCAGAAAATTCCATCTTGTGGCTTTGCCTCAGATTAAATCTTTACAAAACAAACTTTGCAAACATGCATACAGCCACAGCCTTACTACCAGTTTGGCTACAGATCTCTTCTATTCCCAGGGGCATTATCAGAGGAAGTTTCCCTGGGACCAACAGCTGAGGCAGCTCTGACTGCAAAGTAAGTGCAGAGAAAGCAGAGGGATGTCTCAGCTTTTAAAAGAAAATAGAAAATGAGGACCTTCGAGTTTTCTTTTCTTCACAGAGCCTGAGAGAGTTGGACTTTGTTTAAATACAAAAAACATGGGAAATTTAGAAAGGGACTGGTTCAGCTGGAGTGGCTAAACACAAACCCCCATTATGCTAAACCACAAATGGCTGGGACACCAGTTATTTTATGGCTGCCTGAGGCAACTCATTTGCTGTATCTAATTTCACTGTAGTGGTGCCTCAACAGTTCAAGAGTTGTCCAAGTTTCCCTTGTATTCAGATTTCATCAGTAGAGCAGCAGCATAGTAAATATACAGATATTTATTTAAATTTCACCTTTCTCAGCTATGGCTTAGCTATAGAACAGACAAAAAGCCAAGCAGTGGAGTCATGAGTTAAAATCATACGGATTTTTTATGTCACTTAAACTATCAGGAGGGTTGAGACAGGGAGATTAAAAATCCAGGCTGGTGTTTCCTAAAAAGCCAGGAACATAGTAACGTACAGCCCTATTTTAAGATAAAGAGGTAAAGGCTGCCTGGAGGAGAAAGGGTCTTTTCAAGCTGTTGACATATTAGAAGTTTCTTGTTGCGGCGAGATAACCGTAACATAGTGACTTCTCCACAGATATTTGCTCTGACTTCAACTCAAGTGAGGCTGTTACTGTCCTGGTCTCTATTAAGCGTGAGCTTGGGGGCCCTTCAATGCTGCCAGGCTCTTCAGCAATTGTGCTGAAGTTCCCCCTGTTGATAGTGGGATTTTTTTTGGTGAAAGCTTATAACGTCTTTACAGACTTAGCTTTTAACTCATATGGTTATTTGGAATCCAATCAGAGTGCATGTGAGATGTTAAAAAATGTCAGGAAAATAAAAGTAATACAGCATCCATTATGCTTTTCAAAACCCACAAATTTTAAAGCTAATCTCTGGGTTGTTCTGGGCAGGACTCATGATTTCTATGTGCCTAGGGTTAGCTATAGCACATCTTGATTTACTGCTTTCTCTGAATCTGTGTATCTACATGAGGATATATCTAGGCCTTCTGGCTAACATCACGGTGGGAACAGCAGCCACAACTATAATTTTTTGGGCCTGTACTATGCTTCCCATTGTGCTCCCTGGACTCTATGAGCTCTGCATTTTGCATGGATGTGCAAAGCACCTCAGAGGGACCAAAATAAAAAGAAGAAAGAAGGACATTTACTACTAATGCATTCTTTTGCAGTGAGCATCTGAGATAGAACAGATTTGCACACACCTGGTTGCACTTCTCTAACTCAGGAACCATGTTTTTAAAATCTCCATGGTATCAGGTAGACCTTCAATTCCTTGCCTGTCAGTGTTCTTTACTGGTCTGTGCTGACTCAGGGTCAGTATTTTCCCTGATACAAGAGCTGTAACTCTCTGGTGGCTTTCTCCTCCTCTCCAGGGTAGTTCATGTGGCAGGTAAGCTTGGCTGACATTCAGGTGGCTGGCATTTCTGCAAAACCAGTCACTCCTCCTGGTACAGCTGCACCAGGAAGGTGGCTGAAGATGGGAATCAGGCACTAATTGCATCCTGCCTCCACATTGTTGTGGTGTTAGCCTGTTCTCCTCTTATTTAGAGTGTGAAAGACTTCCATTTCCCCCAGGTAAAAAGTCACTATTTAAACATTAACTATGGTTCCTTGAAAGTAATTTTTGCCAAAAAAAAGTTCCTTCATAAACACTAGCATCTGCTGATCCCAGGAATTAGGTCTGTTCTTAGAGCAGATACTGCCCACAGTCCCTGGAGGAGAGGGATGAGCATCCCACAGCGTCTGGGTGTGAGGAACACACCACACTGCTCTGAGGATGGCATCTTGCAATGAAATGCCAGGTGTTTGATGACCTCAGATGAAGTGAGCCAAAAATAAAGCTCTGTCCCACCCTTCACACAGCAGACTGCCTTGGCTGTTGCTCACACTGGCCATGGGCATGGCCTGGGGCTGTGTTTTAATGATAAAAGCAGGACAGATAGTTGACCTTTGGGTGACACCAAAATCATGTTTAGGAGCAAAATGCCTATTTGTGGTTTTGAGACTGTACAAGAAAACTGTTAGGACTGCAAACTGCATTTTTTTTTAGTGGGAGTCAAATTATAGCATACATAGGTCAATAAAGTATTGAAAGGCTAGGTTCTACCCTAGCTAATTATTAAACCAAAAGGTTTCTCGTGATGATTGAGTACCTTAACATATAGTCATATGCTTTGGGGATCCTTTGGTGGAAGTTCTTAAAATAGGAGTGTAATTTCATAAGACAGGCAGTGGAGAGAGGCAGAGACTTCTGCAGACCTCTACTGTGTATTGAGATCAACAAGAGATATGAAGAGCTGTTACCCCCTAAAGAGGTAGGCTGGGTGAGGAGAGAGTGTGTTCCCTAGTATATATAGCAGCAGCCCCTAGGTATGTCCAACAAAAGAGTTAGTGGCAGACCCCCAGTGTCTTCAGCAGCCAGTATTTTCTGCTTTGAGCCAGTTATTGGCTAACTCAGTCTAACACAGCCACCAATAAGGCATGTTTCACTTAACTCCTACAAGGCCCTTGTCATTCTGCTTGCAGAAATTTAGAAACCAAAGCACAGTTATAACGGACCTTAATTTCCACAGAATTTGAGAAAAGGTGATGGTGAATTGCTCAGCAAAAGTCTGACCAGAGCTGACTGTCCTCAGTGTTGCTGCTGATGCTCCTTGAATTGCTTAGAAAAGTGAGCTCCAAATGACACATTTGTGATGGAAGTCATCTCTGCCCTGATACACTCGTGAATTAAGGCAGTTGTTTGGGCATAGTAGGGTGCAGCAAGGAGTACCATGGGAGACACAGCCACTCTCTGTCCTCTTCTGGCAGCTGCTTTGAATTATGATGGCTGCTGCAATGTGAGGTTGTCAGTCCTCAGCACTGAGTTGTGACTGGGGTCTGTTTCAGCCAAGAAGTTCATAAAAAACAACTCTTTAATTTTCTCCAGAAATTCATCATGTCTTTTTGTTGTTGACTATGAGTTCAAGACAAGTACTCATCAGTTTTTAGGACTTTCCATCAGCACTGCTCTCACATATCCTTCTGCAGAGCTACTTTGGTTGTGCTATTAATTCTCCCAGTATGAAACTTGTCTGAAAGTTCAATACATGCTCCATCCTACAACAAGTGGAGAAGGTTCTCCAGCCTCAAGAACTATCAGGATACCTCAAGATTTGTAAAGCCGTTAATGATCTTGATGAAATGCATGATGAAATACTGAGTTTTATTGAAACACAACTTTTTTCCATAAGAGTTGTCTAACTGGTGAAACACGGTTCAATTGCATTTTTCTGTCCTTCACAAGGAGTTATCCTTTAACATTTCAGATTCTGAGAATAGACTGAACTGGTTTTTTGGTTGTGCGGGTTTTTTTGTTTGTTTTGTTGGTTGTGGGTTTTTTTGGCTTTTTTCCTCTTATATTCCTTATGATTCTTGCTGAGGAAATCTTTTACTTTGAAGGCACATAATTATGTATTGGAAAGCCCAGTTCTCCCAAGGAGCCACACAGAAGAACAGCCACCTGACATCAGTGGAAACATTAGGAACAAGAGTAAGATGCATTTTGGGACTTGTGAGAGCTGGAAAGACTCCAGCTCTCTGGAGAGAGGGACTGCGTGAACTGGAACATCAACCCATATTCTTTGGGGGGTTTACCTTTCTTCCATTGCTTTTAAGGAAATGTTGGCTAAGGCTTGAAAATACAAGAGAGAATGCACTTTGGTCTGAAGTAGAAGGGTCTTGAGGATAACTGAGTAGGCTGAATTTATCTTGAAGTTCTACGTTTTTGTGTGTTTGTTGTAATTCAGGGAGCTCTAGGGATGAATAAAATATGTTAATTCCAACCAAAACAAAGGTTAAATACAAAGTTTCTCACAAACTCATATGATCTGGGCAGAAGGGATTGGACAAAGCATTTTGGAGAAGGTAGAAGGATAAAAGTCAGAAAATGCAAGGTTTCAGACAGGGAAAATTTTTTCAAAGCTTCTGGAAAAACAGTAAATAAAGGCTTGACAAAGGACATTTGGGTCAGATTTCTCTTCAGGAGACAGAAAGCGATCAGCTGGAAAGCAGTCCCTGGATGTTGGGTTCCCTGCGTGCCTTAGAAAGTATGACTTTGTTTATTCATGTAAATAGAGGGGGGCTTTTTTTTCTTCTGAAAAACCCCAAGTCCTTTCACCAATTTTCTTTCTAATTTAAATAAGCTCAAACCTCCGAACACCAAGTCAAGAAAAGTAAAACTGATGTTTCACAGTTATTATACTGCATCGAAGGAAAAACCAAATGTGTTGAATATCTGACAGTAGGGAAAAGAAGCATGTAGGGGTAACTGATGCCTTGGATCCCCTTTATCCCCCTCTGCGCACAGTGTATGTTTGCATGCAGATGCCTTATGCCAATCTGGTTGCAGATCCTGTCTCCATCCTTGGCCTGAACCAAGGGCTGCCAGTTGTGTTGTGGCAAGGCAAGGCTAACTAATGCAGTCACACTGTGCAATGAGGATATTTTGGCCAAGGAGTACTGACAGCAGAGGCTGTCACTGGTTACACCATTTTGGTACTTCTCCTGGTTCTCCTGGGAAATCTGAAAAGCAGCTACCTGCAACCTTACAGCTCATCTTGCACCATTTCCCAAGGCAGGGTTTATCTGTGCATGCCTGGCTGGTTTGCCTCCATCTTTGCTGACTCAGATAATTTCAGCCTTGGGTCAGGCCAATCAGTTTATAACCATGTTCAAACAGTAGTGTCACATACAGTTCTCTGGACTTTAATATCTGCTTGTTAGACTCAACTGTCTAACACTTTAAGAAAGACCTTGGTTTAATAATTCCGTTTTAAATTCAGGTTCACTTGAGCATCTGGTACCATTTTTTGATGACAGTTCTTTTCTCATTTAGGGAAGTAAAATTAAAAAAATATCTCCTTCCATGTAAAGCACTATACATTAATTTAGCCCTTCCAGAAAACCTTTATTCTGTTCCAAAATTCTTTTCTACTTTATTCATTTCCATGTACCTCCACATTTTCTATTTCATTTGCTATTTCCATTGCTCACTTTAACCCTTCTCTGTTGTGCAGCCTCATTTGGAAGGTTTTCCTGTGCAGGACTAGCATGATACAGGTAAGAAATCCCTGTGCAGATGCCATTAATAGATGCTTTAAAATGTTGTTAATCCAATGCATGAAATATTGCATTTAGCTTTCATGACAGCTAAAAAGGGATAAAACACCATGAGGCAGAACAATGATACATGCACTAACACACGGTGGAGATAAGATGGTTGACACTTTATGTACACCATGGATAAAATATTTGATACTGCTGATTCTTAATGCTTACACCTGTGTATTAGTCTCTGTAGGAAAAGGAGAGGTGGAATGGCTACAGTCTCATAACTTTGAAACCATTGCAAATTATTTCCAGAAAGATGTGGCAAAAAAAATTTCAACTTTGTGAAGTCTGTGTTAGTTTACTTTTTTTGTGAAAGCATTCACTAGGAGGTGGTTTTACAACAGGATGATGATGATGATGTCAGGTACTGACATTTTCTACTTAAACTGGTATCATTTTAGAAGAAACCAAGCAAAATTGAATGATCCACTGTTTAAAGAGGCTGAATAAAATGTTTAGTGCCACAAAATCTGTGTGAGCTTTTTACCTGCTGGAAGCCTTCTTTATGGGAATTTCTCATTTATGGATCTTCCATTAGGAGCCTAGTGCAGAAAATTACTTCCTTCTGTGGTACAGACTAATTAAAACACAACAAGGATTTTATAAAGGAAAATAAATGTTGTTGGCAATAGAGGGTTTGACTCTCAAATTCACTTTATGCAGTTGTTCAGATTACTGCAAAAATGGTATACTGTTATTCTTACTGGCATTGTTGTATGCAAACTCAGCACTGGTGACTTAGCATGCAGTGATCCAGAATAATATGAGAAGAGTATGCAGGTATTCACTGGTTTGTAAACAAGGCTGGTAGTTTAGTCTTCATATGGTGTCTAGACACCAGAAATTAGTAGTAATTAGTAAGTACATCTGGTGTCTGCTTAGTCCATGACAGCTCACGTGTTGTGGAAGCAAGGGATCAAAGAGTTTTACTTCAACACCAATACTCCATAAAATAGAGTCCTGCCTTAGATGCCCGTATGTTAGAGCCTGCTTTGCTCTGATACCCTGGTTTAGAGTTTTTGAGGTTTTTGTTTCCCTGCTCAGGAGCCAACCTGGCAAATAAAAATTATGGATTATTAGTAAACAATTAGTCCTCTAGTAATCATAGTAAACAAAAAGAAATATCAAGCTGGATTCCTGTAATGTAAATAAAATGTGCCTTCCATTTAAGACCCTATTCAGTAGGTCAAAGCTTCACAAAACATACTCCAAGACATCAATTCCTGCCTCTGCTAGGTACTTGCAACCTGGCTTTACTGGGCTTGACTTGGCAGAAGACAATCATAGCTATGCCTTCTTGCCACCACCTAGATGTTAACTGTGCACCTGCCTTGTCTCAAGCTGGAAGAGAGATGCTAATCAGTTTCAATATGCTCTGTGTCAGAAACAGTGCAATTAAATGCTGGACTTTCTGCAATGGTTATTGTAGCTTCCCTGCCACCTGAAAACAGCCCTATGTGAGTCTCTTCAAGTGGAAAATCACTGCTAAACATTTGTGGAAAATGATGTTGTCTGCTGCTCATGCAAAGGGGAAAAAAGAATGAAAACAAGAAATGGTTGTCGGTTGGGTTGTTACTACCAACTATACCAAGTAGTTGCAAGATTAAATCAGCCTTAGCCACAAAGCCTGTCAGCTGTGCCACATACAGACATGTGGCATCATAATGGTGGAAGAGGGTGACCAAGATGCTTACAATTTTCCTGGGTTTTTCCTTGGTGCTGAGTCTTTGACACTGTCTCTGCATTTCTCTCCCCTAAGAAAGGAGCTTATGCTTCTGGGAGACCCTTTAACACCTGCATATTGTCAGCCCTAGCAAGTAATATTTCTTTCATGTATGAGAGACAGAAAACACAAATATGTTTAACCAACTTATTTTATGTTCAGTAATTGTGTTCAATCACAAACTGCCAGGATGTCTTTACTCAGGGAAAGCATCCTATCCACCAGGCTACAGAGTCTTATTTTTTCTGACTTTCTTAATAAATCCTATAGGGGGAAGAGTGTCACTGTCCCTTTACTGCCCCAAGGTTGGTGCTTTGGACATACTCTAGGACAAGGAGCCGTAGCTACTGTATTACAGATTTTGTCTCTCTGCATTTCTGTCACATTGCAGCTTGTTTGATAAAGAGTGTTTAGTCAGATTTTAGGAAAAAATTTTGATAGCTGTACCTTCTGTTTGACACATTACTGTGTACCAAAGGAGCTTTTGCAGCATTTAGGAAAGTAATTACACTTAAAGCAAGGACTGAGAGTGTCTCCTTACAGGAAACGTCATCCTATGAGCAGATTGCTTTGTGGAAAACCCAGAGAGCTGTAGTGCTAAATGTAAGAGTGCTTTTTTGAAAGCATACAGAGTAACAAGAAGAAAAGAGAACTGGGTGAGATTTTTCCAAACAGTAAAGGTCTCTTTTATTGTTAATGTTTTGGTCAGTTGGTCTAATTGGCCTCAGGGATTATGGTTGCTGAAACAGCTGCAGTCCATAATTTAAATCAATATTTTAACATCACAGTTAAAGGGCCTCTATTGCATTAAAACTGTAACAAATTTAAGATCCAAACTGTTATACACATTTGAGGATTCCTAAAGTGTAGAGAATAGATTTTCTGTTCTTCAGATAAACATCATGCCAAATCTGTGACTGTCTTGCTGCAATTATAGCATCCAGAGAG